>JAQMYJ010000037.1:21554989-21589399 GCA_030014305.1 Clarias laeviceps
CCCATAGCGTTTTCACGCAGCATCTCGTTCCCGCTTTTTCAGGGAACAGGGTTACAGCAAAGTAACCCGAGACGATTACCTGACTTTATTTATTTTATTATAAGTGTCTGACGTTGTTGACAGAATCTCAGGATACAAATTTAGCTGATTAGAGGTAAAAAAAAAAAAGAAAAATTTATATATATATATATATATATATATATATATATTAATTTTGTACAGCCATTAATTAATTAACATTTACTTATTTTACGTAGCATGCTATACATTATTTTTTTCATACATTTGAATATTTTTTTAGCTATTTTTAAAATGTGAACCCTTGTTCTGGACAACTACTTTTTCAGGTCTAGTAAGGAGCTGATTTTCACTCTCTCATCTTCTACACCGCTTTATCTTGTATTCAATGTCAGGGGGATCTGGAGCCTATCCCAGGAGACTTAGGCATGAGGCAGGGTACACCCTGGACAGGGTGCCAATCCATCGCAGAGCACACACACATACACACACTCACACTCTCATTCACACACTATGGGCAATTTGGGAACACCAATTAGCCTAATCTACATGTCTTTGGACTGTGGCAGGAAACCGGAGTACCCGGAGGAAACCCACCAAGCACGGGGAGAACATGCAAACTCAATGCACACAGAGACGGGAATCGAGCCTCGCCGGGAATTGAACCCGGACCCTGGAGGTGCTAACCACTACACCACCGAGCTGAGTTGATTCAGCTTATGAAATTTATCATAATCAAAATATTAATTATTTCTGAATTTTACAGAAAAACACAATATTATTTGCTGGACATGTTTTGTCAAGAATGACTGCTATATAAACATGACTGAGCAAAAGAAATAAAACAACATGGGCCAGATAGGCAAAGAAATAGTACAGATTTAAGAGCATGCGCTTTTATGGTTGTTTAAAATTCTTTCCGTGGAAAAAAAAAGTATAATGCATGCATTAACTGTGCAAAACTGAATTGACACAAGTGATAAAAACTACTCTGTCCCCACACATATATTTTTGGCCAATGCTGTGTTGCCGGTGCCATTTTTTTGAGGTTTAGTCTTCCTTGGTTTTGCCCGTTTACTGTGTGAAACTGTGTTTCTCTGCAGAGTCTGTGGGCCGTCAGTGTACCCTTGTTATTCTTTTTACGGCAGCTGGCATCTGCTGCATTTACTGCCTCTCAGTACACCGTTCTCACGGTAGCAAAATAAACAGGTATAGGAGCGGTTGCCCGAGAGGGGGCTGTCCATTGCTACTTAATCGATTGAGGATGGCAATTTTTAAAAAGGGTGGGCAAATTTCCTGTGATCGACTATCATTATATTCTCTGTGTGAAAAACACTGAGTACTGTATAGGTTAGGTTATATTGATGTAGATAGAGCATTTAATTGCTATAGTATGTCAGCTACGGGTAACTGGATAATTCCAACTGAGATAAACTTGAAATGAGATTACAAGAGTAATTAACTCTAAATTTAAGTTGTTATGCAAACATGATTCTAATCTTTAGTAGTTATTTGTTATTAAAAATGATGAAATAAAGCTTACACAGAATGACTACTGGATAGAGCTTCACACTATGAATGTTCCTATTTACTTTAATTGTCATATTTAGATTTGGCACACATTGTTACGGAAAACCCTTGTGATCGTCACTGAAAAGCAGAGTGGATTAAAAAAAAAACACTTCTTAGTGAGACTGTCCAGTAAAAAAAAAAGCTTTTGTTTTGCAAGGTAGCATAAGCATTGGACTTTGGAGCAATGGAAAAAGGTCATGTGGTCTGATGGGTCCAGATTGCCCCTATTGCAGAACATTGGGTGTGTCGGGGTAATAACGGAACCGCATGAAGCGATGGATCCGTCATACATACTGTAGTACCAATTGTAAAAGCCTCTGAAGGCAATTTTAAGAGCTAGGTTTGCTTCAGCTGGTCAGGTCTAGGCTCAGCAGCCTTAAGTGGCAATAAAATGAAGTTAGGCGGCTACCTGAAAGTTTTGAATGACCAGGTTATCTCATAAATGCATTCTTTTCTTCCCTGATTGGACAGGCATATTTCAGGATGAAATGCCAAGACAGGCACAAATTAAATGAATGTGTGGCTCTGGGAACATGACTTATCATTTTCAAACATTAATTGGCTATCTGGGATGTACTGGAAAGGTTCAAGATTCAAAATCTCGGCCCAAAAAATTTATGCAAATTTGGATGGACATAAATGTTATGACATTGCATAAGCTTATTGAACCAATTCCATGGTGAATGAGAACTGTAATCATGTAATCTGTAGTCATGTAATCTGTAATTTAATAAGATATTATATCACTTACATTTAATAAGTGATCCAATAAAATATTATATTAATTCAACTCAGACTTATAGCAATTTACCTTAGACAAGTAACATGTTGAAATCTTTCAATGGAATAAAATTCTTAAGTCCAGTGCAATAATAATAATAAAAAACAAGCTATAGCTTGTGATTGAGGTACTGTATGTGAAAATATCGTTCAGAGAAAGGCCAGAAATAGTTGTAATGTAAGTGTTAGTTACCAGTATTAGTCATTGTCCCCATTGCTTTCTAAATATTAATATCAGCATTGTTAATCAAAGCCCATATAAAAATACATGTTTACATAACTAACTAATATATCCAAAGTAACTACTACAAACTGATGTGGAAATTAAAATTGCACATTTTCTCTCAAAGCACAGAATTACAAAAAGCAGCATACATATGTTTTTTTTTTATGTGACTGATTCAGTAATCAAATAAAGATTTGATGGTGCACAATTATCTGTACTCTGTTATCTGATATCATTTGACTGAGACACATACAGTACTTTGTATTATTGATTTGCCTATTTTACAAGACAGTGTAATAAATGAGACAATAATTTCACCATATGAAGAGAAGGGCTAGGGCTTAATTATACCATTATCTGACAGGGTGCAGTGTAACTCCATGAGTCCGGACTGTTTACTGTAGATAACTTACTTTTAAATCTGTCTGTTCTACGCCGATAAACTAGTCATCACTTAAGACTGCATTTATTTTGCAATGACAATGAAAGGCAGAATGTAGTCTGAGATTAGCCCTTTATGGGTCTCAGCATAGTGTCATGATTGCATATTTGTACGAGTTAAGGTTAGGATGAAGGGCAGGGTTGACAGCCAGCTTTCAACAAAGTTGCTTTTGCTCATACGATTTTCTGCGAGTTTTGTGTAAGGTTGTTTTGTGTAGCACTGAGCAAGCATTAGTTTGTAAAAACAGATGGTGCTTTAGCAGTTCTGCAGTTTGAATTTAATTTTGATCGTTGAGCCCATTTTGTGTGTGTGTGTCAAAATACTACATCAAAATATTTTTATGTATTATTCAGCATAATGCTATAAATCCATCTCCCATAATTTTGTCAAAATTTATTAATCAGCTTGCAATTGTGTCTGTGGCCATATAAAATATTTGCATTTTGGTGTAAAATGCAGTTGTACAATATGGCATTTTTTGAAAACCGTTGGATTTGAGTGAATGTAAGAATTAAAAAAACATCATTGTTATTACGATCTGGGTGGCATGGTGACATAGTGGTTAGCACACATAACACACCTCACATCTCCAGGATTCGTTTCCCACCTTGGGTTTGTGTTCATGAATTTCATTAAGGCTACTACTACCACTCAGTCGGGAGGGCCGAAGACTGTCACGTGTTTTCTCCGAACCACCTGACGCCAGCCGACCGCATCTTTTCGAACTGCTCGCTCACGCACTGCTAGGGGTGGCGTAACACACTCGGAGGACAGCGCTATCCGCTCCTTCCGCTTGCGTGAGCTCACAGACGCCCCTGATTGGCTGTAGAGCTGTGATTAATGTGGGAGCATGAAGTGCCTCTCATCCCTCCCCTCTGAGAGAGCTCGGCCAATCAGCTCTCTCTAGAGCGAGAGGTTACAGCATCACCCGGAAATCGAACTCGCGATCTCCAGGTTATGATAGGGCGAGCACTTTACCACTGCGCCACTCGGAGGCCGTGACCGGATATAGGTTAAGTGAGTGAGTGTTATTATAGTCTCTGACAACCTATGTTACCAAACCAGCAGACTAAGTGAAAGACACGAGGGCCGTACCTCTTGCAACCCACATACACATAATGACATAACACATCTTGGTACATTGAACGTATATGGACTGTGGGGTAAGCCGAAGTGCCTTGGACAAACCCACTAAGCACTGGGAGAGCACATCCACAGACCGGAGACAAGATTCAAACCCCCACCCCCACCCCGGAGGTGGACATTTGTAAAGTTCATGATAGTTGTGTGGTTATTTTAGGTACTCTAGACTTCCTGTCAGCTCATCAACCAGTTTAGACATTTTTTTCTCTGACCTCTCTCATTAACAAGGCGTTTCCACCCACAGAACTGCTGCTCAATGTTTTCTCACAATTCTGCGCAAACTCTAGAGACTGCTGTGCATGAAAATTAAGGAATCAACAGCTTGTGAAATACTAAAAACCCTCTGACCATGTACCAGTCAAAATCACTGAGATTGACAATTTTCTCTATTCTACTTTGTAGATGCAATGTATCCAAAGTCAAAAACTGTTGATTCTTGTTGTGCTTTGCTTGTCTGGGCTTCGTGCGCTAAACCGCCCATCTGTGCTTTCCAGGAGACCCAATTTTTAATTGTTTCTAAGCCAGCTTCATATGAAAGTTAATGAAACAGAAGTTTAATAAACTCCATAAAATTAGGGGAAAGTCATGCAGCGTGATGAAAAAAGCATACAGACTTTTGCTTAATCTGTGTGCTGTAGTGATTGAATTCCACACTGCATTGAACAGGTGTGACTAAGCTTTCTGATGTTAAACACAACCACAAAAAGCGGCTTTATTTGCTAGATAAACCATTCAGGCAAACCATCACTGCTCCGAGTTTATCACGTACTTAAGCAGATAAATGATTATCAGTATAAAAGCTTTAACATAGTTAGATACATCTGTTATTATACTAAGCAACTGTACCACAGGTGTTGTGGACTTTAAAACATAATCAAAAAGTTTCCTGTTTGCTGCTACTGTACATCCAGTTATAGCTCATCAATGCAACCACTGCACAAAAGAACTGTAAACATTCAAATAATTATTAGTGTCTATCCACTCCCTGCTGCATGAGGTTGCTGTTAAAGTTGCTATGTTCACAGCTCCCTCACTGCCTCTCAGTTGAAATATTGCATAGACGAATGGATAGTTTCTCCCTCAATCGCTCCATTGGGAGAGAGTCATGAACAAATTGCTAACAAGAGCAGCCAGAACCATAAAGAGAAGGGCACTCATCAGAGAGATCTCTGTGGCTGTGAAGAATGAGGGGAAAAAAAGGGATGCTCTCTGGGCTATTTGTCGGGCCTAGTGACCATGTTACAATTTAGGCGACTGTGACAGTTGTCAGAGGTGTATTTTTTCTCTTCTCTTTAGCTGTTGCAGGATGTGTTGCTCGGTGCCTTTGTCTGAATAATGAGGTCAATGCATTAGACTATCATTATATAACTATATATTATAGTTTTTAATTTCCTTTATATACTGCTGAAGTCCAATCTAATTATGACATAATATATAATAATTATGAACAGTAGGAAAAAAAAGACTCCTTTCCTTGTAGAACAAAAACATTCCGGGTTACATTCTTTCTCAAAACATGCAGTGCCTTCATGTTACTTGACAGCGCATCCATTTACTCGAGTGCTCTGTCTTAACATGCAATTTGTGCCCAGTTATCCAATGGTGTTTTATGTCGAGGCAGCTACAGTAGTTATATGAATCAAGGCCTGTTAATGGCCCATCAGTGATGTGCGTGTACTTGGCGATTGGCACTCTGTCCATAGTGTATTCTACCTAGTGCCCCCGAGTCCCCTGCAATAGGCTCCAGGCCTCCTATACAGGGTAAAAAGTATAGAGAATAAGTGAGTGAGAACGTTAATGAATTAAATCCATTGCTATATCCAACCCTGAGCACTAAACCACAGAATAGTATAAACTACAAGTAATGAAATCAATGGCTAAAATTACAAAATCCAACAGCAGGTTTATAGATTGGGTAGCCCCAGGAATTCAAAACAGGTTTAGCATGAGAAAGCCATGGTTAATAGTTTAGTTGTAGAGAGTCGAGCAAGAAAGCCATCCATTTTTTTGTGATTTCCTTACATAGTGAATATCATGATTTATTGAATTGTTGGATCATGAGACAAAGGTTAGGTGTTTAAGCCCCAGTACTGCCAAGCTGCATATGTCAGTGCCTTGAACATGGTCCTTAACCTTACCGGGTCCAGGTGCAAGGGATCATGGCTGACCCTGCATTCTGTCCCCAACTTCATACCAACCTGGTATATGTGAACAAAGAGAATTTCACTGCATTGTTTAAGGCAAAATAAAATCATGTTTCAGCTCAGGAGAACCTATAGTCTTTATAACCATATATAGGAGAAAATGTCAAAAGATTTTACAGTGTAAAAGGTTTTTCTCAGTCTGCCACACGTTTATCGCTCAACCCTGACCACTGACCGAGCACAGAAGTACAATGAGATTACCCTGAAAAGATCTGGTGGCAGAGGCCAGCATGCACATGCGCGCACACACACACACACACACACACACACACACACACACACACACAGACCTTATAAAGTTCTAGCACTGTGTCCCAAGGTCCCTTGACTATGCAGTTTCAGATGCAGGAATATACATCTATAACTCAACATATATACCTTACTTTAGAGTTTTGACAAATCTAGGACACCTTTGTGCACACTGAACAAAATGAACTGAAGTGTATTCCCATATGTTGCCTGTGTAAGACTCAAGAATTTTATCCTTGGTGTCCACTAGTGAGAATACACATTACATTATGTACTGATATAAGATGGTCAATGATCCATTGTATGTATTGTCCAGTGTTCAATTCCAAGAGATGTAAGCCAACTCCAATTACCCTTGAAAGTACCATCACATAGTGGTTGCCAGATAATGCCCTCTGGAGTTGCAGCCCAGTCGCTGCAAACAAATATACTTTACACATGGACAGAACAGTGCTGTGCAAATCTAATGCAGATGCAAGATTAAATGTTTTTTTGTGACTGTGAGCTTACTTGGGGGAAGATTCTGTGTCTTACCCAGAGGAGCTTGTTAGAATATGCAGCACCTACAGTGTTTTAAGTTTGGACCAACTTTCGTTTCTGTTCATCATCAGTTTTCTAAGTAAATTTGAATTGTGATATGAGAAAATAATCCAGGCATTTGGTTGTCTTTGAAACAGAGCATTCAGGGTGCTCGATTGTTACTTAAACATTGTGGAAATCTAGAGACGTTTATTTGAGCGTACAGTATGGTGTGCAATGTTTTCTGCCTGCCCTGGTTTTCTACTTTCCAAAATGGCAAAATACTGTCAAGTTATATCTGATCTGCTACATAAAAAAGGCCTCAGATATCAAATAATTTTATAAAGGCCTGCGATATTGAAGAAATAAACAGAAAATATTTCAAACCAATTGCATTATTAATGCCCTTTGCCAGTGAAGTCACAACAAATAATAAATCATACTGGGGGCCATCACCTTTCGCATTAATTTCATGTTTTATGTCACTGAACTGGAAAAGACAAAAAAGAAAAAAAACCTTCTCTGTATCTCCCAGATCAGTCTTTAACTGTGACTTCCACTTGGGTGCAGCCACTATGATGCTTGACTATTTGTATGTGATGTGACATATGTGTATGTGTGAGTGTGTGTGTGTGTGTGGAAAAGGGAGAGAGATACTCATACATTTTTATCCACCCAGACTCTAAGCTTTTATCAAGTTTTCCTATACAGCAAATGCTAAAATGGTGTTCCTATCCGCTACGTTGTAATGGCTAAATAGCAGACATGAAAATGTTTCCCTGTCAGCCTCCCTCTCTCTTTCTCTCTCCCTCTCTCTTTCTCTCCTGACTCTCTCTCCTGACTCTCTGCTGTCTTTTCTCCTCTCTTTTCTCCTCTGTCCGCTCTAGGGAATAGTCCTTGTTTTCTGTCATTTACCTGGCATGACATTTCTGACTTTGATATTGTCAGGTAGAGTTGATATTTTGAGACTTTTCAGAGGTTGATTTTGATGTCTCTTGTTAGATTTAATGATGAGATCTTTGGGAGCAGGAAACAGGCCTGTTGGGATTTGCCTCCAAGCACCATGGGATTGGACTGGGTGTGTTACATTTTGCTGTGTATAGATCCTTGTACATGAATGTACTAAAATTGTGCTTAGTGAGTTGGAAACAAAACAAATAGAACACCACGATTTAATCACATTTTAAGGGATATACAGTGAAGAGCAATACATATTTAGAGAAAAATATCACCATTTTTAGCAGTTTTGAGAAATATATATATATATATATATTTTTTTTTTTTATGGCTATTACCGTACAGTATACAGCTATAAAAAGTATTACAGGCTGTTGGGGATGGGAAAATTGTGTTACATGCACAAATGCCAAAATATTAAGTCAAGAATTTTGTGTGATTTTACAAAATGCTATAACTCCTTTAACACAATGGGCAACTCAGTCTGCACTTATTTTTGTGGCCATGTAACCAGGCAATTTGGTATCAATAATATATTGAAAGGTTTTTAAACAGCCTTTTTAATTACAAAGTCTGTTAAAGATCATGACAAACATTAGAAACATTACCAAAGGTTCAGTTTACTACGCATCATTAGCCTCTTCCTTTTGCAGTTTCAGTGTTACTTCAGTACAGTAGCTGATGACAACACCTTATCATCAGTTTGTTCAGTCTTTAACCAACCATGTTTTCTTCTGTAAGCTCACAGGTTTTTAACAGAGCTCAGAAATCCTGATTAGAGAATGGGACATAGCAGATGTAACCAGATGTAGCTAACACAACTGCTTTTTGCAGGTCTTGAGTTCTTCTTATGTCTCTTACAGAATGCGACCATGTATTGCTTGGGTGTTATAAGCGTTACCACTTTTTTTTTTATTTTTTAGAAATTATCATAGTGATGTGCATCATGGCTCCTAAATGCAGAAAAGAAGTGTGTTAAAGTGTGCTAAAGTTCAAAGCTGCTAAAAGCTCAATTGGCCAAAATGAGTGAAACTCAGAAAATGTTTATCGCATCTTACTTTTGAACATTATTGTTTTAGTTATTATTGTTTTATTCCAGTATATCCATAAATCTTTTTTCTCGTTTCTGCCTTTCATGGCCAATCCCCCTGTCCAGACACACATGACAGCTACCACCTAGGGAGGCTGAAGGTAGTCACGTTCTTCCTCTGAGTCACATGAAGTCAAATGACCGCAGGTTTTTAAGCTGCTGCTCATGCAACATCAGAGGGCAGCGAAGAGACTCAGGGGAACGGGCTAGCTCTTGTGTTCCATTGGACCCAGGCTGTGAATGGCTATGGCATCAGCTAGATTTGAAGTCCCAATCTCCAGATGATAGAACAAATGCTTTTCTGTGTTTGTCCGTGTCACTTGCGAGCCCCAATCATAATATGAACAAAAAGTACGTAATCAATATATGTGTTCTTAAGCATAAACAAATATATGTTTAAAAAGTAAATTGATAGGGCAAAAAAGTATTCAGAAACTCTGTTTAAATATATGCTTGTAAAGGTTACATAAAAATGTGTTGTACATTTAAAAGTGCAGTTATAGTCATTATAATAGACGTTGCCTTTGGTTGGGAAGATTGCACACAGGCATGCTAAATGGCATCAGTTTGTGGACTTCAGACCTTCACACCCAAATAAGATTATTCTTGAAATTGTTGTCATAAACTGAGAAGAAGAACTTAAGTGGACTGCACAGAACCCTGACCTCAAGCCCAGTAAGCACAGTTGAGATGAATTGGAACATAGACGGTGCTCCCGGCCTCCTTGCCTAACATCAGTGCCTGACCTCACTAATACTTATGGTAGAATGGAAAAATCCTATAGGCACTCTCCAAAATCCAAATTCAAAATGAAATGTTTCAAATTCATATCTAGTGGTAAGCCTTCCTAGGAAACTCAAGGTTATTAAAATCATACACATTAGTGTGATTGTCAGGAGACAACAAACATTTGACCATATATCATAGCAAATATAAAAAAAAGGTGAAAAAAGATTTATAAAGGTCTCACTCAAAAACACTTTCATTCAAAACTTGAATGAAAAGATGTACAGAGCTATAGCAAAGAACTTTCTTTTGAGTATCTTGTGAGTATAATTGCTGTGATAATATGCAGGTTGAAAGTTCATGGAGCCACCACTAATCATCCTCAGACAGATTTCACATTGTAGTCACATACTAATGATAAGGATTATAAAAAGGAAGCTAGCGGTCACTTGAAAAAGAATTGAAAGATGACCTGACAACAAAAGGGAACAACAGCTACATAGAGAAAAATGAGAAATGCACTTCTTTACAATCATCTCCATTCCTACAGTACATCCCACGTAAAACTGCACTGCTAAAAATGAATCATAGAGATGCACACCCATAAGAATTGTAACAATTGCAAAATAGTTCTGAAAAATCAGAATTATTTTGGAACAGTATACTAATTAATTATTTTTTATTTTTTATTTTTTGGATTTTCTCCCTAATTTAGTCGTGCCCAATTCCTCCCCATCACTAGGGGGCTCCCACATTAAGCTACTACTACCACTCAGTCATGAGGGCCGAAGACTATCACGTGTTTCCTCTGAACCACGTGACGCCTACCGACCGCATCTTTTCGAACTGCTCGCTCACTGTTGGGGGCGGCGTAACACACTCTATCACTGCGCCACTCGGAGGCCCTGGAACGGTATACTAGTTAGAGAAAACAAAAACAACACTTTGGCAATAATTGAGACCATCTTATTTAGAAAAAAGGACAGTTGGACATATAAGTCCAAGGGCACTACTGTATACTCATAGCAAATGGAGCTGGAAACATCTCAATATAGGGATGCTTGTCTGTAAATGGTACCAGGCTATTACATGGCAGTGAAGGTAACATGTAAAAAGTGATGTTCTGGGATATATTAGAGTACAATTTAATCTCATAGGCCCAGAAACTGAATCTGGGGAGAAGATGGACCTTTCAGGAAGACAACAATCCCAAGCAGACATCTTAAATAAATCAAGAAGACCTTGCATGGCGTAGCCAATCTCTGAACATTAATCGCATTGAAAATTTATGGAGGATTTTGAAATTGCAAGTCCATTAGAGGGGCCCTCATAGCCTTGGGGAATACAGTTTGCCGCCATGTGAAATGGGCCACAGTGTTGAGCCACAATGAGGCAAAATTCATTCTTACTGTAGATATCACTTAACTGTACTTATCAACAGCTGTTTTTAAATTAAGTAATAATGTTACTATTGATGTTGCTATAATTTGTGGTGTCAGAACATCTTTTCACTTTCAATAATTTTTTTTAATATATTGTCTTTTGAGTACAATACTTTTTTTTACTCATATTTGCTCATCAAAATATGTTTATAAAACCTAAGTGTATATATGCACTTAAAATATATTAGTTATATATTATAGTTATTATTATATGTTTCATTATTAATAAGTATTCAACATTAAATTGTTTATTTACCCACACTAAAATTGTAGCAGTGGTTTACAGAAGGCTTTATAAAAAGTGCCACTAACCAACTTCACAAGAAAGGAAAGGAATGCACAAGTTGTAAAATAGCACATCTGAAGCTAGTCTTGCTCTTCCATGAGTCACCTGTCAAAAATAGTTTGAAGTGCAATTGAATTCTGGATGCAGGTACTCTATTAACAAGTGTCCTTATTTGAAAGACAAAACTTATTGTCCCTTGTGGTGAATTCAAGAACTATCTTGCCCCAAATATAAGAACCACCCAGGTGTCTATCTCTCCTCTCAAATGTCTTGTCCTCTATCTTTTTTTTACCATGTCTCTGTTAGGAAAATGCTCTCATACCATTTGGCTAAACCTCTTTGGATTTATGCAGCAAATTGATGTAACAGCCCAAGCTGCAAGCATGATTTGATATTTGTATCATTTTTAATCTTTAAAAAATAGCAAATATCACCATCATCCTGTAGAGATATATCTCTTTTCCTATAACCAGGTAAATTTCTCTTACTTGTAAAGATGTACTTTATTTCACTCAGTCTTAGGGATTTATTTGTGAATTCATAATCAAATGCAAAAATATGTACCGATTGTCCAAGGAGAGACATGGAATAGCTTAGGATAGAAGATATTGGATTTTAATTGCTACATTAACTGATGTTCATTGATATTTCAGGGTTTCGGGTGTTTATGTATCTTTGTTTATCTGATCAGCCATGGCATTAACACCACTTAACATTAACAATGAGTATCAACTATATACTAGTAACCCAGGCTCATCTATGCCTGTGGGGAGCAAAGGCCAGCCCATGCGGTCTAATTCCACAGCAGAACTAATGTAGTACAAAAAAAAAGTCATGGTTATGATAGAAATGTATACACCAAGTTCATCACAGCCTGCCGTGTTTGGGGCTCAGCAGGCAAAGAGTTCAAGGTTGTTGATCCGGCCTCCAAACTCCTCAGATCTCAATCTAACCAAACACCCATGGAATGTGCTGAACAAACAAGTTTGATCCATGGATTCCCCACCTTTCAACTTACAGCCCTTAAAGGATCTACTTATTTTTTCCGGGTGAAAGATACCACAGCACAGGTTCAGAGGTCTCGTGGAGTCATGCCCCTTGACACAAGGGTAACCTACACAAGATTGGGATTAACGTTTTGATGTTATGGCTGATTGGTGAATATGTACAGTATGTTTATCATGCATGTAAAATATGTTACAATAAAATTGAGTCTACGACCTGTACAGGCACAAGATACACTATCATAACTACCAGAAACCTCTGAAAGTTGGTGTCTACTGCTGTGGTTAATTTTAAACCTACTCACTTTATAAAATATTGTTCTCTGTCACAACAACAGATTTATGTCATAGCAATCTCACGGAGGTCAGTGATCTCATCTTTGACATTCACAATCTTCTTAGCAAAGTGACTTTTACATAATTTACAGAAACTCCACTGCTGCACTTTCAAAGAAATTATCTGTAATGGGATGCATGGTGCAGATGTGAACTTTCGCTGCACTGAGCTCAGCAATGGGTTGCAGCGCCAAATGGAGTTTGAGAGGTCCATGCACAGGGTCACCAACTTTTGCACACCAATCTACAAACAAAATTTCCTTTTGACCAATGGAGAGTAGTAGGTTGTCTGATTGGTAGTTTATTTTCAGTCTTTTTGTTGCTCCAGGGAAACCTCTACTTGTATTAAAAGCACTGAAGGAAAACACATTGAAGCACTACAAATGCTGTTTTCATTGTTTATCGGTTTCCTTGTCTATGGTGGCTTCACATATACTTCTTTTCAAATGAAACAAAATCATTAAAAGTGGACCCAACTGGAAACGAGCTGCAAATAATGACAGTGATTTTGGTATACGCAAGTGGGCAATCTTCAGTATATTTTATCACTGATCAATGAGCTGAGGATGTCTTTTGTAGATCCATCAAAATTAATTTCATGCCATAAATCTTATGTAAGCAATTAAAATGACCCAAGGGTATTCAGCCAAAATTTATAAAAGGTCCATTACATAGTATTTCTATTACTATATATATTTCTATCCTATTGTGACTTATCTTTTTAATACTCATCCATTAATTATCAGTTTACTGGTATAAAAAAAGATAAGTTTTTGGTTTTGCTTTCTTTCAGTGTGGTTTATCAATACTACTACTGTCTGACATCTCAATATTTCACAACACTATACAGTATATCACTTTGCAATTGGCGGGGTTAGTATAGATAGTGGCTTTACACTAAATAGGAGACAAACAGCATTAGGGGAATTATTCAGGACAGTTAGAGAATATGGGAAAGGGGCTGTAGGAATTTGGCATACTATGGGACTCTCCAAAACCCAAATTCCATCATGATGAGGCATGATCTATGTATGAATAACTTACAACAATGTTTCATTCAGTCAGTTACTCCTGTTCAAACTTTCCATCACGATCGAAATTTTATTTTGACGAATATGATTTCTTCCAAACAAGCCTCACTAAGCTCTGTTGAACTTCATAATGAAATTCCTATGATTTTCCATAATGTACAGATCAAAATCAGAAAAAGAAAAAATCACATATACAGTACATTAAAGTGAAAGTACATTACTTTTTTCTTTTACATATCCCATCTAGTTAGGAAGCTGGTCAGAGCATAAGGTCAGCAATGAATCAGTGTCCATGGGGCCTTGCTCAGGGTACCAGAAGGGGCAGCTTAGTGAAGCTGGGGCTGTAACCCCTGACCTTTTGATCAGTAACCCAGAGCATTGTGTTGAGCCACTGTTCTATGGCTAGGGATCAAATTCAGGAATGTTGGAAGGGCCTTTTAGTGCTAGATGAATAAATGTATACTTCTTTGCCCATTTTTGGTCTTTTTTTTTAAGACAAGCCATGTTGTCGGTTTGCTACTGTATGCCAGATGGGTAAATAAAATGGAAAAAAACATCTATAAAGCCTTGTTCCTTGTTCTATAGTTTTAGAACTTCAAGCAATTTTTCATATGTTTTTAGACTCTGCTACAGGCATTTTCTTCCTGTATTAGGTTTGGCTAGCTGAAACACTTTGTGGAACACTATGTCCATAGACAGCTGTGTGTTTTATATTGCTATTTTCTACTTGTTTTTTTATCTGATGTGACAGAAAACTGCAGCTACATGTGGACAGCAGGTCACAGGCCATCGCTCTAAGACCACATGGAATACTCAAACAGACCAAGTGTGAAATTATGCATAGTGTGGCATTGGAAAATGGCAAAAAAACAAAACAAAAAACACCAAACAATAATAAAAAAAAAAAAAAGAAAAATCTATTCTTAGCATGCATTGGGAAAGTTTAGCGAGTTTATTGCAAATACCTGTTTTAGTAACAAATTTAATTACTGCCTAGAGTTGCATAACAAAAACAGAGTGTGTCTGTGTGTGTGTGTAAGTCGTTACAAAAGAAAATGTTGTACCAGATTGTTTCATTGTCAGATTCATTGTGTCATATTCATAGACTTTTAGCGATATTTGTTCAGCTTAAAAATTATTGGGGTATATTTGTATTGTTTTCATAGACAAATAATTTAGAAATACACTGATTCTCTCTCTCTCCCTCCTCCTCTCTCTCTCTCTCTCTCTCTCTCTCCCTTGTCACAGATTAATGTGTTTGACCAGCCACTGAGCAAGAAAACACATTAATTGCTACTCAAAGTGGAGAGCTATCATGGGAGCCCTTGTTCAGAGAACAGGCGGGTTTTAATTCTTCTTTTCCAAGCACAGGCAGGCGGAACTGGGGGTGAGCATGGAGGCAAATGTGATCATGGCAGGGCTTGGCAGACTGTGAGAGAGAGCCATGTGCTCTGGATCGGGGGAGCCACAGTCAATCAACAAAGGCCTAATCAGCAAATGAGATGCAGCTTACTGCCACAGCCCGACAAAGCCACTCTGCCTAAATCTTCTCCAAAGGCACTGCAGCTCATTCCACAAAATGCCCATTTGCTTTACTCATTCTCCTTGTGTACAGGCCAAAAACAGAGTTTGGTCTGGTGTTTACAAAGTTGCTGGTGGTTTGATTTGGAGGCAGTTCAACATAATCTGCTGTCAAAAAATCCCTTAGTGATCAGCACCGTGTATACAGATTACACACAGTCCTAAATCTACAGTAATTCTTGACTGCAGTAAATGAGGAGAGCTTCTTTCAAGTCTGACACTGCACTATAGTTTCTCATCTGAAACTTTGCAGATTCACTCACAGAAGAGTTACTGAGCTAGCAAACTTATTCAAACGTGCCCATTAAATCCCTGTAAAGTGGAAAAGGGGATGTCAGTAAAACATCTGTTCTCTTAAAGATCATATTAAAAACCTTTTGTAGTAATTACACACTTGAAACTGACAGACCTGAAATAATTAGAAAATTAGAAATTATATGGATATATTTTTGTCTGTCTGTATTCTTTGCATAGACACTAGCCAAGCTCTTATCTTATCTGTATAGTTATGGGGAAACATGTTATGTGACCAGGGCTCTTTTAACCTCTTTTTTTTTTTTTGGCAGTGAGCAAACTAGTGATTATGAGGGCTCTGGAAGTTTGTGCAGAGTTCTGCATGATCTACTTTTGCTCATGATCCTGCTTGTGCTGCATGCCCATTTAGCCATAATGGCAAATATCAGTTCTAGTGTGTAATTACAGGAGGGAAAAGCAATAGAAAAGAGGATTATGGGAGATGAATGGAGGAGGTAGGAAAGGTCTGCGATTAACTCATCCCTCCTCTTGGCCGAGCAACTACAGCTGATAAGGGGAAATGCAATTTTCTCCTTCTTGATTGAATATTTGAGTACCCACTTTTGAGTAAACATGGCTGCATTGACTGAAAGATGCCCCCTCCCTCCACCCATCCCACTGCTACATGAGTATTTGCTCAGTAACGATTGCATACTCAGTCTGGGTTTAGTTAATTGTTGAAAGATGGCAAACAGAAAAGGATGAGATCACTGTCAGTTGTTATCGGTTGATCAGAAATGTATAACCACACCACACCTACTGTACAAAAGGATTTACAATGTGTGTGCTTTGGTGGATGTGGTTTGGTAAGCATGTAATCTGTGTGTCTGTGTGATATAGGTTCAAAATGAAGAGCCAATGGTAAAATGTATCTGCGTTTGTATGTTACTCTGTTATTGTGTGTTAAAGCTTTTTTCCTCCTGAAAACAATTCAGTCGGATGTGAAGCGGAGCTGATAGCTGTTGAATATAGCGAGTGCACTGGAGGGTTGTGTGTGTGAGTGAGTGTGTGTGTTTTTTCTAACATCAGCAACCAGCAGGCACACCCATCTGGCCTCGAGTACTGCCATCATTAGTAAATCCGCCAAATCAGAATAAATTTGCAGTGCCACACCATATAAATGTTTAGGTGAAGTTTTATGGCAAACATCTGCTATAAGGAAAGTTACCAAACCGTTAAAAAAATCTGATGATGCAGCATGCTAAAACAGCTGTCAGAACGAAGGCACATAAAATTAACTTGTCAAAAAGGAACTCGATTGACCATGAAAGCGTTTGGAAAGAGATTTTTTTGTTGTTTGTTTCTGGCATGAGGTTAATTTAAATTTGCAGTGTTATTTGACTTAAATCTACCAATTTATATGTTGGAAGAACAAAGCAATAAAAAAAACAAGCATTACATCAAAACAACTGCAAAATGCACAAACAGCTAACCATTAAGTAGTGGTCATAACAGTCATTCGATTTTTGCTGTTTTGTTTGCAAGCAAACAAACACAAAATCATGACAGCAGGACGTCCTGTAACGGCTTGATATTTCTGACAAATATAAATTAGATGAAACCTCAGTTACAAACAGAAATAAGCAGCATGACCATTCAATCTGATTGGACTTCCCACTTCACCTAAGCATTATCCCCAGTGTTGAATTAACACACTGAGTATTGAATTAACACCCTAGAGTGTTTATATAAGTCCATTTGGACTCAAATGAACTTTGAATATGTTTGTTAGTTGTTAGTAATAAATGGTGGTAGAGTGACTAAGAGTCCTCTAGCTTTAAAAAACTGTGCATGTCAATTGACTATAAAAAAAATATGTATTTAAAAGAAATAGGAACATTGTAATAATTGTATTGATTAGATTGTAAATGAAGTTTGTAAATGTGTGTAATTTTATTAAATGATTTTAATGTGAACATACCATTATTTAACCTTTTTTAACCATTACCATACTATTTTTATTCAGGCTACATATTTTACTTGAGTGGAAAGTCTGCCCTTAATTCACATTTACATTTATGGCATTTGGCAGACACCCTTATCCAGAGCAACTTAAATTTTTATCAAATTTGACATCTGAGCTGTTGAAGGTTAGGGCCTTGCTCAAGGGCTCAATGGGGTCAACTTGGCGGTGCTTTGGTTTGAAACTGGGACCGTTCAATCAGTAGTTCAATACCTTAACCACTAAGCTACCACTGCCCTACCCTGCCCTAATAATAGTAACCACCATTACTGAATGGTTAATACCACTACTATTTTTTTACAACTCTTGTGAATGTTATGATAATCATAGAACAACTTTTTAGACAAAAAAAATTAGGAATATACAGTATGCCCTCCAAAAACATTACAAATAATTATGACTTTCTTCAAATAATGCCCTTAAAGCAGTCCTTATAAGACATATACAGAGCATACACAGATGTTGACTTGATCAGCAGTTCTCAGTGTTCAGGAATATCAAATATATATTAATGTTTAACTTTAACGTTCAACTTTTCCCTTCGTCTTCTCCTGAATTGCATGAGTTTAATTCAGAACTCAATAACTCAAAGACAATTAGCCTATAAATATTGTCAGCTTGGAGTTAATGTGTTCTGTCAGTTCAGGAATAGAAAAACACATTTGAATAATGAGCCTAATAGTTCAATACTTGGATTATGTCCATAAAATAAATTTCTACTGAGGGGAATCAGTGTTGGGGAGTACAAATTTGTTTAATCTGGTTACCATTGTATTTCATTGTATCCATTCTGCTTATGATCTTGTATGTGTCTGTACGTGTGTGTGTGTGTGTGTGTGTGTACGTGTGAGTGATTGAGAGAGAGAGAGAAAGAGAGAGATATTACATACTGTATATTCCACCCCTAAAGTTACATTAAAAGCATTTTAATGTCAACTGTTCAAATATTTTGGCTAAAGTTCGATCCTTTTAGTTTGAATGTACTAAATATGTAAATATGTATTGAGCTATTATTTAAAGAACAACTCTTTTGGCACAGAACTGTAGCCTTTCTCCCAGAATACATTTTAATAATCAAATCTCTTCATTTATCTCTGTCACATTTGCCTTCCCCCTTGTGCTTTTATGGTGAATCATTATGCAGTAGAGAAAGGGCTTAACATCAGCTTGCTTAAAATGCCATTGCATCTTTGCAGACTTGTTTTTTTTTCCTGATGTGTAGCTGTCTTGACCTAATGGATTTCTTTTATAAAGGTTAAACCAGTTCACCCTTTAGATGAGCATGGCAACAATCTGCATTTAGCAGAGGAAAAACAATTGTTATTATGGGTCACCATGCAAGTGAAGTGAGAATCATGAGAGCAGAACCATGAAGGGTTCTCTGTGTGTGTGATAAGGTCACATTGTGTTTTTTGGCTGTATGTGCAATGCTGCTGATATTTCAGGGCTTGTGAATGTAAGTTTCTTTGCTGTTTTGCACAACTCTGTTTTCACACCTGTTTTTGCACCTAGTTTAATTTTTTCACACTTGGTCTGTATCAGAGTTGGAGCAAACTGCATCTTTTTCATTTAGTTTGCTTACATTTTGAATTTAAACCCGGCAAATTTACATCAGTAACAATTTCTGACATCTTCTCATGCACTAATAGAGCTAGTGTATAGCCATTTCTTATGTTCATTGAGAGAAAATCTTGTTTAAAACAAATTAGAGCTATGTAAAGGAAAACAAATATTGCAGGATTAAATTTTGTTTTGCAAGGTAAGGTGCTTTTTTTTTTTTGGTATTGATATATTGGTGTTTAATGCACATAGACCTGTACATAATTCTTTCTGCACATACCTTTGAATTTAAATACTAGGTAGCTATAACTTCTACAACTGATTTAAATGTTTTTAAAGTAGGAAAGGCAAATGTCAAAAATTAAAATTTTACTGCAGTGGTACCCGTTCTTTATTGGTGCCACATAATTTGGGTAAAGGATAGAGACATGCTAACAGGTTGTTTAGTGTTTATGCCAGTATGGGTGGCCTTTACATATCACACAGAATGAACCACATCTACAAAAAATGGACTAACATGTATTTGGCCTGTGACCTCCACCTACACAATGGAGATATTCTGGAGATAGAAGAGGCATAATATGTAACACATAACACATGACTGTGTTGACATCTAGTGTGACGCATAACGTATGCATTGGAAATTCCATGCATGTCATAGCTTTCAAAACAATAAGGGTGAGTGAAGGTCTGAGGTGCTAGACATGCATGTTTACATGACTCACCAAATGCAATGATCTGATCTGAGCATAAGGAGCTCCCAGACCTTCCTTTGTCCTCAATTCGATGCAATTTCTGACTGGTATGGAGCTTATCATACAGTATGGCAAAAAATGCAACATTTGGATTATTGACTTAAGATCCTAAGGAAAAAGAAAAAAATGTTAAGAAAATGTTAAAGAAAAATCCTAAGGTATCAGAAAAAATGTTTTAGGGAGCATAAAGATTGGACTTAGGAGCAATGGCTAAAGGTAAGTTGGTCTGATGAGTCCACATTGACCCAGAGCGATCGGTGTGTCAGAGTAAGAAGGAAACTGCATGAAGTGATATGTCATTCATGTACTGTATAGTGCCCACTGTACAAGACTCTGGAGGCAGTGTTTTGATCTGGGGTTTCTTCAGTTGGTCAGGTCAAGGTCTCAATTCGTCACATCCCTGTCCTGTGATATCTCCCTACGCAAAACTCCCTTTTACACAGATCTTGTTTCTCACCTGTGACTACTTCCACTTCTGCCTTAAATGCGCAACAACAACCTCTGATTTAACCTCCATGCCTTTACACAGAATGGCTACAGTCCCACCTTAAACAGGCTGTGTGAAAGGAGCTTTAGTGAGTCATGTGCTATTTCGGAATATACTGTACAGTCAGCTTCTCTAAACTTATAACCTGGTATGTGGTTCGAACATTCATATTTACAGATGATGAAAGGAAAAAAAGGATGGCACAAAAAGAAATGTCAATACAAAAGCATTATTGAAGAAAAAGCATGGTTTAAATTGGTTTAAAGAGAAGTACTGTATTAAAGGAAAGGAGAATACAACATCAAGTTTAATTAAGATTTTTTTAACATCTGAGAGAAAAATTAACATGGGCCTTTAAATAGTGTCATAGTTTTTTAGTGTGTTGCAGTTATGGTGTGCGGGAGTATGAGATTTGATTGGATTGTAAACATTTGCAGTTTAAAAGGTTGATCTGAATACAGTGTGGTTGCAAGCTGAACTTTTGTTAATATAAAATCCTGCAAAAAATATCCAGTGACATCACCTACCATGGTGGAACAGGTTTTGATTTCAGTTGTTTTTAAAATCCCTCATGTCTCATTGATTTTAACCAGGAAAAATTGTTAAACAGTGACATTCAGATGAATAGGTTAGAAAATTGATTTCAGTGAAGTTATCGCATAGCCGACTGTCATTCTTTAGCTCTGGAGAGCAATTCGGTAAGGCTAGTCTAAATATGAGGAGATTTACAATTCACTACTATTACTCTAAAAAGGATGGGTGGAAATAGTAGAAAAGGATGGAGATTAGGGCTAAGGGAGCTTTATTGTCTGTCCTTTGTGAGTCCTGAGCTTGTTCTCAAAGTAGAGATAGATCAATATTTTTCTCGTCACACTCTGGCTGACAGACACTTACTGCCTTTGCTCTATGGTCTCTCTGCTGTCTTTCATCTCTACTGTATGCTTTTTCTGTCTTTTCTGAGACCTGTGCAACTAACAAACAATAGGTGGCTAAGAATGTAGATAAAAATATTGCAGTGGCTTTTTTTTTTGATGCCTAATATATCCCTTGTCCTGTGCTTTACTTCCTCACCCCTCCCACCAGGTTTTTTAGGACTAATATACACCAGGGAAAAATACTGCACTCGATGGTGCTTGATGATCAGGTCAATAGAACTGAGAAAGCATTCTTAGAGAAAGAGTGGCAGAGTTCCCTTTTTAGATGTTAGGTTCACTGAGTGCAGCTCTCTTGCGATGAAGCTAAGGTTAGTAAAGGCAAAGAAGCTGCTGGGCTTCATTTTGGCACCAAATCTGTACTTGTGAAACAAGCAAGCTTACAGAAGTTAACTACTTACTTTTAAGCCTGAGGTTATCACAAACAAGTGGGACCAGCTAGACCTTTAAAATGTAGCATGATGTCTTACCTGTTCTCTGATGCAACGTTGCAGTCTATCAAGTGTAAATATTAATGTCTTTCTTTCTGGATGTAAGTGCCTTTTCTGCAGTGCTTTCTGATTATACAGTAGTTAGAGTGTTGTACTGTAGCATACAGTAACAGGCATTTTTCACATAGTATAGAAGAGCGTTCTCAAATGGAAATACCATAACGTCAATACCATCGATAAGTGTGTATTAAATAGGCTAAGATAATGTAGGCTGCCAGTCTTGACCATTCGGTATAAGCAACTGTCAGTATCTTCCTTTTCTTTATGTAATTATTTGATCATGATATATTAAGAAACTGCTAGTAACTCTTTGAATAAGGCTTTTTAAAATTATTGTTGGAACATTTTTGGAACATAAACATACATTTATTTATGCAAATGAGGATTTTGTCTAAGTATGCCTGATTTTGCATACTTATTAAACAAATAGGCAAAAAAATTAGTCATGCTGATATTAGCATGAAAATATTTTCACATTCAAGATACTTGAAAGAGTAAGGCCTAAAGATTATATTTTTTATTGTTATTTTTTAAGAGCACACCATAAGCTATTATTATATGCAGTAAATATATGGCATTTAATGTCATTTTAGTATAAAGTCTGAAAATGTAAATCTAACAATAATCGGACTTCTGGAAAATAAATCTGTGGAATCTGTCAGGGAAAGCCTTTGAAGGTGCTGAACTACAGCTCAAATCAACCTCTTTAATTTTGAATGAAAATAACCTTGTTCATACTGTGTACAGTTTGTCTTTGTTTTATTCCTGTGGTGTTTCCTGGTGTTAGTGTTTAGCTCATGTTCAAAGTTCCTGATTATAGTTTTCCTCCCACAATTCTTGTGATTGTTTGCATTTTCATTATGTACAGTACATTAAAGAAGATCTGACCTTCGTCTGTTTCTGCTTGAAAGTCTTGACAGAACCACAACTGACCAATGGACACTGCACACCATTTACTGCTCGAGCTAGTCTAGGAGCAGCTGAGGAAAGTGGATATGCTGACATGTTAAAATTTTTAGAGAAATTTGTCAGGTTGAAGAGACTGTAGTCAATGTGCAGTCTAGAGCCATGTGGCCATACAATTTTTTTTTAAGTGTCTCAAAAAAACCTCTAGTGTTTTATTGAAAGCCCACAAAATATTCGCAAACTATTTTTTATACATCTGAATACACACTATATGCAACGTACATTCATGTTTTACACCTGCTGTTGACCTGTTTAATTATAATTTAAAGTGCATCTGGTTTTAAGAGAAATTTAAATAACAACTCCACAGTGATATATGACTATAGCAAACAGTGCATCACTGTCAAACTTGATTTGTCCTTATTGCAGAATCCTATCAGTGCCCTCCTGCCACTTTGGTGTAGCAGGAGATGACTATCCACAGAGTATAGTAGTGATCCTATGACGTCTTGAGACTTTTAAACTACTCTGAGAAGGGCTGCACAATCAATCAAATTTCTATTATAGAGTGATGTGAGTTTACACAATGAACCTATTGTGAAGAGCATCTATAATAGAGCAGCTTAAAAATCTGGAAATAAGGATGACATGAAATTGTTTCACCCGTGAATAACAGCAGTCTCTCATGCTGTAGACTTGTGTGGGTGTGTGCGGAGGTGACATCACTAGAGTAAGACTGCGGAGCGGAAGAGTAGAATGTGAAGAGCCAAAACACTGCTATTATTAGCTATTAGAGTGAAAGAATGTGCTGTTAGGCCAAGCATCAGAAAAACAGGCAAGGATCTAAAATTTCAAAGATGGAAGAATTAGTGTTGAGAAGCAGAGCCACATTTCTAGTGAAACTTGGGTTGGCCATTTAAGTCCTATGTTTCTGTAAAATGCAATAGCTCGGTTAAAAAATATTATTTAAAAAAATAGTCTTACTTAAATAAATTTATTGGTGTAGTGGTTAGCACCGTCGCCTTGCACCTCCAGGGTCCGGGTTCGATTCCCGGCCAGGCTCGATTCCCGTCTGTGTGCATGGGGTTTGCATGTTCTCCCCGTGCTTGTTGGATTCCCTCCGGGTACTCCGGTTTCCTCCCACAGTCCAAAGACATGTAGATTAGGCTAATAGGCATTCCCAAATTGCCCGTGGTGTGTGAGTGTGTGTATGTGTGTGCCCTGCGATGGATTTGCACCCTGTCCAGATTGTACCCTGCCTTGTGCCCTAAGCCTCCTGGGATAGGCTTCAGGTCCCTGCGACCCTAATACAGGATAAAGCGTGTAGGAGATGAGAAATAAATTTATTAAGACAACATTATAACTGTGCTTAAATCTATCTATCTATCCATTCAGACTGCACACACAGTGAATCATGATAAATTATGTCAGATCTTTTTTTGGCCTTTTATGTTATTTAGCAAAAAGCTAAATTAAAGATCAAATAAAAACTAATAACAATAAGTGTGCACACCCCTTTGTAAAATACATACTGTGTGCACACACCCTTGCATGCGACTGTGCTTAGAATTAATTAAATTAATAAGTTGTAGGAAAGAGACTAAGACACATTCGCATTCTGTTGCTTCCTATGCTAATGAAATGTCTGATAAGCAAACCACGCAGGTATTGCTGAATTCGATGCAGTATGTCTGGTTCTAAAATGTTTACCTAAACCAGGGTTCATGGATCAATAGCCTTAAGTTAGGTATAAAGGTATTATCTTTTGCCCAGGTAGTGGTAGTCAGGCGTCACGTCGAGAGAATTTCGATCTCCAGAAATTTGCAGTGCAGATTTAACACCACATGCGTGACTTGAGTTACAAGCATTGAGTAAATATTAAACCCTATACTCTTGTACAACGTTATGAAAGGAGCCATGTTGTGTTCACACAGCTACAGATGTTGATTAGCTAAATGAGTAAGAGTGCAGTGAGTGGGTTTGTTTTTAATATGTTTTGTTTGCATGTTGGCACACTCTACTACACACTGCCTGCTATTCTTCACTGAGTCAATAACAGCAGTTCCACTCTTAAAGCAGCCAAGCTGCTAGTCAGTGAGGAGGCACCATGAGATGAGGAATCAGTGTGAATAAGGATAATACTCTCTCTATGAAAGAAGGAAAAGAACATCAAAGTATGACTTGCATTAGATAGATTTGGCTAATTGAGTGTTTTCTGTGCATGATGCAGACACTCCAGTATTGGACAATGCACTTAGGTATGTTTGGAGCATCAGAATTAAATAAAAGCAGCAGTCAGGATCATTCAGTGCACAGATGAAATAAATAAAATTATGCAGATACGGTATGATTGTGTAGGGTGTTTTTTCCTCTCCCTTTTCTGGTTTTACTTTGATTCCAAGAGATAGCTGATGTAAAAAGCTATTACAGCTGAACTAATACAACCGCTCATCTCTCCAGAAAATTTTTCAATTAATGACCAGCCATGGGAGGCATACAATCCTTTCAAGTGCAACTCCACTATGTTTAATACATGTACTGCCCATATCCTCATAGTCTGAACTGACGGTATGTTTCCTTTGTCATGCTGATTGACATGCTTATTTGCTTATCTGTCAGATCACACACACACACACAAACACACACACACACACACTTATTTTCACACTTATTCACACTCATACTACAGCTACAAGTATCTTTTGGGAAGTGAACCCACATTTTTTTTTTTTTGTAAGAAGGATTACAAATTAATAGAGAAAATTGTTCATGTTCTTTTTTGGGGTCGGAAGGTGTTAGAAAGCACAAATGCCCAAATTTTGTCACAATAATTTTTGCTATATCAGTGTGAATTATCTGTGATTTCCACTTCTCACAGCTTGGTCCCAATTAATAAATCAGCCTTTAGTTGTGTTTCTGGCAATGTAAATTTGCAAATTAGTCTTTCAATTACATGTTGGTTGTGTTTTAGCAAAAAATATACCAAACTAATCAAAACACGCTGTCATGAAAAAGATGTTACTGTAGGGTCAAATTATTGGCCTGCGTCAAGCAAAGAAAACAGTTAAGGCGATTGCTGAAATTTCTGAAATCGGGTAAAGAAATATCCACTGAGATATTAAAACCTGGAAGAGTAGTGTTAAACCTTCAACAGTTGCAAGAGGAATGTGGTTTTAAAAAATCATGAATGACCATGATTGAAGATCATTTCCACATGCACAATGTGACAAGAACTCACAGCATCAGGACTAAACAGCTGTGTGGCCCTAAGAAAACCACATGTTTGTGAGGCTAGTCAGAGTAAAAAGAAATGCGTACAAAGCAATGCACCCATTATGCATTGTGCCCACTGTACAAGTCTCTGGAGACAGCGTCTTGATCTTGGATTGCTTCAGATGTAGGCTCAGCAATGGGATACCAATACCAAAGTCAGTTGACTACGTGAATATACTGAATAACCAAGATATCACATCAGTGGATTATTTCTTTCCTTATGGCATGGGCATTTTCCAGGACAACAGTGCAACTTCAAAAAATTAAGGCAACTCTAGAAGGATAAATTTATCTTTTTATGTTGCAAAAGTTTTGGGAAACAATGCATCAACCGATGCACATTATAATAAATCTAAAAGGCATTTAACAAAATGTCATTTTGTGTATTGTAAAAATGGCACTTATTATATTTTGCAGTCAAAATCTGGACAATTATAAAAAATAAAACTTGAAAAATTTCAATAACATGAACTGTAGCCACACATGGTGCTAACCAAGGTGAGACTAGAGACAGGTGCTTACTCACTTAAGTCTGAAATTCCAAGTTATATCTAGTGTGGTTGTAGCAACACAGTTTTTCTTTATCGCGGCATGAACTGATTTTTGCTAGATTTGAACTACACTGTTAGGCGGACTTTGTGTAAAGCTCCATTAAACCTTCTCTGTAGCCACAACACAAAAATAATTTGTATCTGAAAGTTGCCCTTTGCTAAGTAGCAATAATTGCTGTCAAAGAAACATCTCTCCTGTAATCAGTTGTAATCATGTTTTGAAGCAAGCTGTGCATGCTACGCACTGTGTTCTGTAGAAATGTGGCTATTTGTCTTTGTCAGAAGAGCTGATTGAACGGACTTGGCCTTTTGTATTATAATAAGAATTTACACAAGAATATTTGAGCGTTGGTTTCAGATTTTTCTCTACCACCCAAGAGGCAAGGAAATTGGTGTAGAGAAAATTGTATTTCGTGGAAAATGTCAGCAGACGTGTGGTGCAGTGGATAAATGCATTGAGTTATCTTATGTAGAATTCGCCTTTCCCCCATTTAGTAGTAGCAACACATCTGTAGGAAATCAATCTATTAGCCTCTTTTGGCCAACTAAGCTGAGCTGGTCTTCTGCCTGTATCTATTTAAACAGAACATATGTTTGAACGAAGAATGCTGTTTCTGTAGTCATGTATTATGCATGTTGCATGCCTCTATAGCTGTGTGTTGGAATATGTGTTTTTTCTAGTTTATGTGATGTTTTTATTTATTTATTAAAGGTCCTTTAGTACAGGTCCTGACATACATATTCAGCCAACAAAATAGTTATTTCGTGCTGGTTGTGATTTTAGTATTTGGTACATAAATAAATATTTGGTAAATGAACACAATGTACTTTTAAAATCTGCCATTCCTTCTAATGTATACTCAATAAACTATAAAAGAGTGATATTTAATTGTGTGTAACTTCCTAATGATACATATTAACTCTCAAATAAAAAATATAACAATCAACCATGACAATAAAATCGCCTGCCTAATAATGTGTAGGTCTCGCTTGTGTCACCAAAACCACTCTGAACTATCAAGGCATGAACTCCAGGACCTCTGAAGGTGTGCTGTGGTATCTGGCACCACGGTGTTAGCAGCAGTTCCTGTAAATCCTTTTGCAAGAAGGGCATTCATGGATCAGATTTGTTAGTCCAGTGCATCCCAGAGATGTTCAATCAGATTGATATCTAGGGGGATTTCAAATCAACACCTTGAACTCTTTGGCATATTCCTCAAACTATTTTTAAATGATTTTGCAGTGCAGCAGGGTGCACCAAGTATCTTCCATATGAAAACCAGGAACCAGGATTTTTCAGCAGACCATTGTCCAGAGCATCACGTTGCCTCATTTAGCATGTCTCATGTCTACTTCCCATATTGCATCCAGGTGGCATCTATTCCCCGGGTAAGTGAGGGACATGCACCTGGCCATCCACATAATGTAAAAGAAAACATGATTCATCAAATCAGGCCAACCATCTTCTATTGGTCCGTGGTACAATTTTGATGTTCACATGGCCATTGTAAGAGCTTTCAGCAGTGGACAGGGGTAGCATGGGCACACTGATCAGTCTGTTGGCATGCAACCCCATACACAGTGCCCTGCGATGCACTGTGGCTGCTGAAACCATCCTATTATTGACAGAAATAAACTCTTTGTGCTACAGTTGTAGTGGGATTGGCCCAAAAAGGCTACCCTTTGCTTCCCATGTGGATTGCTTGAATGCCCATGACCAGTTCATCGGTTGTCCTTCTGTGGACTACTTTTTGCAGGCCCTAACAGTTGCATACCAGGAGCACCACAGAATACCTGCCTGTATTAGAGATGCCCTAACACAGCTTTTTAGCCATCACAGTGTGGCCCTTGTTAAAGTCTCTCAGTCGCCCATTTTAACTGCTTTAGCAGTTCAGCTATGAGAACTGACTGCTCACTTTATCCCACCTCTTGACAGGTGTTAGTTTCAGGAGATAATCAATGTTATTTACTTCACCTGTCAGTGCTATTACTGTTCTGGCTGACAACATATGCATATTAAAAATAAGCATACTGTAGCATAACAGTATGGAACCAGTTAGACATATGAAGGAGTATTTGTTATCTAATGTACATGAGTAAATAAACGCTGTATCTCAATTTGCCTGTTTAAACTGGGCTTACAAGTATCACAGGCTGTAATGCATTCAAATATAATTAATAATGCAGCTCAATCTGGTACTTCACAGAGAATAAACAGTTTGTATTTTACCAAGTTTATAACTGCATACGTATGTTTGCTGTTAGTATTAGTGTAGTTATGCTTTAAGATGAACAACTGGACAATCAACCATCTATTTAAGACATTTCTTATGATATAAACACTGAAATATGAGCCTGCTTTCTTTTAATGATTGCTCAGATGTTTTCCACAGACATAAAAAAATGTATTTATTGGCCAGGTACTTTTTTTAAGAACAATGAACACCAGAGTTTCCTCCATGCCATGGGGTTAAAAACATAATTTATTCCAGGGAATTAAATATCACGATCACTGCCACATGATGGAGTGATTTAAGGACACTTCTTACCATATATAAATAATAGTACTTTATAATATAATAAGCCCTAGGAATTTGGGCAAGAAGTTGAAATAGGACATCACCCAATACCATTTTCATTTTCGTTTTATTAGAATATTTCCATAAAGATTGGGTTCAAAAAGTCAGTGCTCCAGCTGTTCACTGCATGGAACAAGCTTTCATATTTAATCCACAGTAAAAATGGTCACCATCGCTGTGTCTAAAACTGCTCCCTTATTCACTTCTTCATTATTTACGATTTGGATTGTTCTACACAGGGCACTACACATGACAGAAGTTATATTATGCACTCTAAGGAATTATTATGAAGAAAGCTATACAGTCCATATGACTACGTTCACCTGCCTGAAGTGACTCAAATCCGATTTATTTACCCTCATGTGATACAGATCTGATTTTTTGGGGCTACCTAAATGCATAAATGTGATGTTTTTCAAATTGGATGTAAGTCAGTTTCTAGATTGGATATATATCCGCCATTATCTGCCAGCACAAAAGTAGTCTACTAGACACAACAAATACATATGACCTTTAACACAATATTTTTTATTTATTTTCTATATTGCTAGTACATGTTTCCTACATCTATTTCTTAGAATTTTTCACATTACCCATATATGAAGAGTAAGATAAAGTAAAAAAAAAATAATAATAAATGAACTAAACACTCTTTGGTGTACACAGATGGCACTGTTTGTCAGAGCACGTAGCCCTTTAAATCAGATAGTTTTAAGCCATTTTTGCATTACTATGTTTTAATATCCTTTGAACTTGTCCACTACTCCACATTTTTTCACGTTACAACTTCAAACATGAATGCATTTTACTGGGATTTTATGTGATAGACCAACACAAAGTGGAAGGAAAATGATAAATGGTTAAAAATTTTTTTTTACAAAGATAAATTTGGAAAAGTGAGGCATGCATTTGTATTCACCCCCTTTACTTTGATATCCCTAACTAAAATTCAGTGGAAACAATTGCCTTCAGAAGCCATCTAATTAGTAAATAGAGTCCATCTGTGTGTAATTTAATCTCAGTATAAATACAGCTGTCATGTGAAGCCCTCAGAGGTTTGTTAGAGAACATTAGTGAACACACAGCAACATGAAGCCCAAGGAACATACCAGACAGGTCAGGGATACAGTTGTGAAGAAGGACAGGGTTAGGGTTGTAAATAAATATCCAAGGCTTTGAACATCTCACGGAGCACTGTTCAATCCATCATCCGAAAAAGGAAGGACAACTCCAAACCTACCAAGATATGGCCATACACCTGGAGAAGGAGAAAGGCAAGGCAAGGAGAACATTAGTCAGAGAAGCAGCCAGGATGCTGATGGGAACTTTAAAGGATTTGCAGAGATCCACAGCTCAGGTGGGAGAATCTATCCACAGGACAACTATAAGTCATGGACTCCACAAATCTGGCAAATCTCTTTATGGAAGAATGGCAAGAAGACAGGCATTGTTGATTGTTTGCAGTTTGCAGTTTGCGACAAATCACGTAGGGACACAGCAATGATGTGGAAGAAGTGCTCTGGTCAGATCAGATAAAAATGTATGTACTTTTTGGCTTAAATACAACTAACACTGCACATCACCCTGAACACATCATCCTCATTGTGAAACATGGTGGTGGCAGCATCATGTTGTTCAGAAGCATTTCTTCAGCATAGACAGGGAATCTGGTTCGAGTTGATGGGAATATTGCTGGAGCAAAAAACAGTGCGAAGAAAAAAAGAGTCTGCAAAGGACTTGAGACTGGGGCGAAGGTTTACCCTCTAGCAGGATAACAACCCTAAACATACAGCCAAGGGCTACAATGGAATGGTTTAGATGAGAGCATATTCATGTGCTAGAATGGCTCAGTCAAGTCCAGACCTAAATCCAAAAATCGGTCATTGACCAATGCTGTTTTGTAGGCACAAACCAGTATCACTTGAGTATTTTAAGGGTTAATCTTTTTCAAAGAAGAGCCCGTTAATTGTGGGAAACTGTTTCTCTGCAGAGCGTGTGCGACCGTCTGTGCGCCCTTCTTATTCTTTTTACGGCATCTACTGCATTTACTGCTTCTCAGTACATTGCTCTTGTGGTAGCAGAATAAATGGGGTACAGGAGCATGAAAGGGAACTGTTTGCTAAAAGTTAATCTCTCCACAGTAAAATCCCAAGCATATTTTTGCTAAAATCACATTCATTGCTTGAAACGAATGAGTGGTTAAGCAAATATGACATGTTTTAACCAAGATTTTGTCTCCAATTTAGGTGCTTTTCTTTGTCTTTTAGTATTACAGATAAAGTAAGTGACTGTATTTATAGGATACACTGTGTCAAACCTTGTGTTTTTTATAATGTCTATTAAGCTGTACATCCATACATTTCACTTAAAGTTTTTTTTGATAAATTTAGATAAACGTGTTGAAGGTATACTAGTAGTTTAGTTGCTAAACTATATAGCAACTACAAATCTGCAAAGATTGGTTCTCAAGTACATTTCCTGGGAGCCACTGCTCTACATAAATTTAAGGTTTACTTTACTCTGAACATACCTCATCCAGTTAATCTGTTAATTAGCAGGCCGTCCATGTCTTGGGACTATGGAAACATTTCCAAGTCTCCAAAACTGTAGGGAATCACTGGCATAGGTGAAACCTTTCATGATTTCCTATCGGCGTTAACTACTATGGAAATTTGCTGCGCTGGACGATTTCCCTACTATGAGGTTTTTTATTCATGTAAAAGTAGGCATGTTGATGTCTGACCAGGGTAAAACAAGGAAAAAAAGACTGGCTTAAGCAAACCAAACTAGCAATATCATGGCACTATATCGGTTATACTGTACCTGTTATGCATAATACAACCTAGGAAATTTATGCTGGCTTTGGTTAAACTTTTTTATTGATTGACTAAACTATAGTAATTTCCAGGAAGACATAACCCAATGCCATTATCTGAATACCTCCTTGTATCGGAGTCTGTATTTGGATTTAAACCTGAAATAAGCATAAACTGTGTGTTATCTTTTAATAATAATAATGATGATGATGATGATGATGATGATAATAATAATCATTATTGTCCAAGAAACACTGGAAGACATTGGGAAAATATAGAAATTCCAGTAATATTTATTTACTCTTTTTTTGAGAGGAGCTCATCTCTTTAGTTCATAAATGTTTTAAACTAGACATATGTGCAGTATGGTTTTTTATTAATAATTGAGGTCACACAGTTATTACATTTGTTCAAAACTGCCCAAGATATTTTCTAAAAAACTAAAAAATTTTGTTCTCTTACCCAAAATATAGTAGCCTAATTCAAAAGCACTGTGACCCTGACCAGGCTGGAGTAAAGATATCATACAGTTATGTATGATATCTTTTTATATGTCCCCTTGGGATAGCATGAATAAACACCACCGATCACACAGCTTTTTTTTTTTGTTGCTGTTGCATCCTAATACACTGACATCTAGCAGCCTTTTTATAAAAATTGTATCCATCCTTTTCATGTCTGCACTTGTTTCCATGTAGAATCCATTGAATTCTATTATAACACATTTTCTGTTCAATCATACAGTCCTTATACATGAAACAATGGGTGAATGAATAAATGAACCCATAAACTTTTGAAATTAAAAAAAAAAAAAAATTGTGATTCAGTTATCGATTATAATATGTTTACCACACTGGACACCACAACGAGACCTGCATTCACACTAAAGCATGTAGTATTTTCTCATTCCCTCGTTTGTTGACATTCCCTTTCAGTCCAATTACCTCATATACAGTAAATGGAATATGATGTAATATATATTTATATACATAAAAAGTAAGACGCAGTTTGAGGAAGGTTCTCTTTCCTTCTCGTGTCGCTATGCCACACAGCCTTCAGATTTATTCTCTCTGTTCTTTACTGTCATGTAGCTCTGTTCGCCTTGTGCTTTCTCTGCCTGTGCTCATTTTCCATCTTCTGAGAGACGCAAAAGGGAATTTGTTTTCATTCTCCTGTGCTTGCATTCCTTTCTGCTGGTAAATAATGCTTTTTCATCTCAACTCCACTGCCGTCCTATGTGTAAAAAAGTGCTTCGTGGAACCATGCACGTGTTTGAAGTCAGCAAAGTTTTGTTACTCCTTCCTCTCAGTCCTGACCTCACTGATATTCACAATTAATACCTTTCAAACTATATACGTATGCACCCGCTTCCTCCTTTTCCTCCCGTTCTTGACTTGGAGTAGTGCAGGTGAATTAAGCGTATTAAATGGATTTTCGTGGATCATATTCTTCCGGAGCGCTAACCAAGGTGACTTTACAGAAGTGGTATTGAAGCAAAACTTTGCAAGTGAATACAAGTTTATTGATATATTGGATGTTTTAAATCTGTCTTTTGTTATCCACTTGAGATTTCTCAGAGAATGGCAGTGGGTTTAGCTATGAATTTTACCATTTTTCATAGACTTTATTAGGTGTTTCTCAGGATATGTTCAAAGCAATGTTGATGCATAGTCTTTACTCACAAAAGTGTTTTTCATATGGATGCACCAATTTATCAGCTGTACATCGATATTGGATGATATGCGCCTTATTAACTGCCATTGCGCTTTTGGCAAATAAGTTGGCATTTACCGATGGCAGTGGCAGATGGTTACATGTTGTAACGTTGTGTTGTGTTGGCTACATGGTGTGTTGGTTAATTGTCGTCTGACTGGGAAAACAGTAGCCTACCCAGCCTTCAGCTTAAGGAAGGATACAATAGTTGTTTTTATAATACCACCCAAAACAGCCCCCTTTGCCATTATATTCTAAAGCACTGTGGCGTAGGGAGTGTGGAAGAACTGGGAGCCTGTACTTAGCAATGGCCCCAGGATAGCCGATTAGCATAGGGAGCAAAAACTTACATGCATTGGGGATTTCCACATGGTTCCTTTATTCTGACAAAATAAATCTTTGTCCACATCAGTGGCGGCTACTGGTCTGTCAAATAGGGGAAGCTCATTTTTGGCCTACATCATAAAATTGTCTATTTATTTAA
>JAQMYJ010000037.1:21589499-21613798 GCA_030014305.1 Clarias laeviceps
CGGGAATGTATGAGAAGAAAATCAAGTCAGCCGACCTGCTATATCTAACTGATTCTGAACGAACTCGTCTTTGAGAACGTTTTCTAACGCATTTTTAGTCAATAAAATGTTAATACAATAGTATATAATTTGACCATTAATTTTGTGACATTATAGGGGAAGCTGAGCTTCCCTTGCAGTCTTAAAGAAATCGCCACTGGTCCACATGAGTCTGGTATCACTGGCACTAGATTCTTTATATCATACATGACCAGAACATAGAATACAACAATTCCTCCCTAATTGTTCATTAAGGAGGAAAAGGTTTAGCATGGGGTTTAATTAGAGGAGCACTGGAGTGCTCTTCTTCACATTAAAAGGAGTGCCACCTTGTGGAATTATTTGGCAATACCATATAGTCACATTACCAAGCTTTTGTTTGTTACACAAGATTGTATTCTGTATGAAATACACAAGAGCAATAACCAAGCAAAGCAATTTATCTGCCAAATATAATTTGAAATACCAGTATATCACCCAAAATTTCACAATCGGTTACCTATAAATGAATAATAGAAGTGGTGCTTGGGATAAAGGCTGTGCAGGGAAAAAAACAGTCACAGTAATAGAACTAACAATAATAATGTAGTAAATAGATGTTACTACAAAATGTTATTCACTTTCAGTAATCACTTTATGCTGGTCAGAATGACATGTGGACCCATATTGGCATATTTTAGAAGGGTTTTTCAGGAGGTGTCTCATAAGCTTATTGGAATCATAAAAAAGCTGATTTGTGTCAGACTGTGGAGTCAGATTTTACATCATGCATTTTCCAGCCTTGAATGTTTTATTTTTAACCACCATGGGCTCCACCGTGTCTTCTAAAAACTTGCAGTCACATTGGTATTCCCATTTTGATTATTGTCCACATTTACTTTACAAAATGTTGATCACACTACAAGGCTGTGTAGTTTGAATCTGCTCAGCTGTCATAGAACAGACTGGATTTATAAACCAGAGAGATACAGTACTGTCTGTTCACTGGGACAAACACATTCGCCAACCTGTTGCCATGAGCAACTCCTCAATAATCCAGAGAGACTGTGTATAGACAGAGAGAAAGAGAGAGGGAGGGACAGACTGATAAAATATGGTGGAATAAGAAAACTGGAGTGGATTATGGAGGCCATTGAGTGTGATGAAGGGAGCAAGTGTTGAAGAGCAAAGGAAGGGGTGGTGTGTAATACAGAGGACCGCAGCATGTGGCATTAAAGTAAGCTCTGCTCTTCCACAACAACAACAACACACACACTGTGTCCTATTGACTCTTTACAAATCCTCTCCAGCAGTGACTTGCTTACTGCCCCGATTAGGAGATTAAATCATTCCTCATCTGCACATCATTTTGTATATGGGTCAGCCAGAGAGTGCTCATTACTAGCAAGGCAGATTATGTATTTAAAAAAATCCAGTGGTCCAGATATTTTTATTAGTTGTTTAAATCAGGTTTTTTAATACTTAACAAAAAAAACTGTCATGTCTCTCTGCCTTAGACACTGATGCAGCATATCAGATATCTTATGTACTGTATACTTTTCTGCACAAAAGCTTAAGCCTAAATTGTTGCAATTTTTTTGACTTTCCACACTTCTAAATATACAATGTGAATTTATTTTGATAAAATAATGAAGACATGGTAATGGAAAAAGTTGTATGTGTAAAGATAAAAAGCTTGTGAGACTTACCTTTACAGTTAAACCTTGGATTGCGAGCATAATTTGTTCTGGAAACATGCTTATAAGGACTCCTATTTCAAAGTGAATTTTCTCATAAGAAATAATGGAAACTTATATGATTCGTTCCATAACCCAAAAATATTCACATAAAAAGGATTAATAGAAAAATATAAAGTAAAAATAAAACCAATTATCCTGCATTTTACCTTTGAAAAGAATCACTAGAATTTTCTTCTTTTTGTGTGACCTATGTAATGACACTTGCTTTTGGATCCTTTTGAATTTTAGCTCGTCCAACTCGCATCACAATCCAAGGTTTTACTATACTTGACATTTCAATGGTGCAGAGCTGTTGCTTTAGATGATTTCACAGGGTGATGGGAAACAAAACAGTTTTAGAGTCCAGCATGGATGCTGCATACAAACACATACTGTGACATGAGTAGCTTTTGGCTTTGTCTCCAATTCATTTTTCACTCAGAGAGATCCGAAGGTGACACATTTGTGTAATGAAGTTTAAGGGGCATGTTTATTTAGCCATCATTTACAAATGAGTCTCCAGTGTGAGTACCTTGAAAATGGTAGGAGTGTAAGTTATATTTTTTGTTTTGGAGTATTCATTTGTTTTGGTTTAATCAAAAGATCAAATAATATAGAATTTGATTGTAGTTTACTTTTGGCTGTTTCATGATATAACACCATATACCTTATAAATAAATTATAATATTATGTTTTTATTCAATTAAAAAAACTTGTCATTGTTGGCAAATCGCTGTATATTGAAAAATAATCGCAAAAATGAATGTTTGTTCTTATATAGTATAAGAACAAACATTCATTTTTGCGATTATTTTTCAATAAAACCACATTCTATCATCATCTTCTGTGTAAGAAGAATCTGTGTTTTGTATTCACATTAAATTTTAAATCAGGAGAACAACAGTTTACTCCCCATCCCTACCAAATGCCAGTTTTGCTGGATTATGTTAATGCATTTTGACCATAAGGCTACAGCAGAGTGTTCCTTACAACTAGAAGTCAAAATGCTTTCCCCCCCTCCATGATAATATCACAAGCCTTGTCAAATTCTATTTCACCTTACCTACTGCTGTGCACACATTATTAGTATTATTACCGATAGTGAGTTCTCAGACACATGCAGTTTTATAAGGAACATCTTAGATGGAGTGCATTGTACAAAAGTCCATCATGCTGAGGGAAAAGGCATATGCTGCTGATCAAAATGAAGATGCTGCTTTAAAAAGGATATCAGAACTTCATTAAGGCAAAGCCGGAGCTGTGCATGTTTGGATCACCGCAATCTAGAGCCAGTCAGTTTTTAAAAAATCTGATTTTCAGCTTGAATCCATAGAATGCCGCCATGGCCTTTTCCTAGTCATTTTTATCAAAGCCCTCTTCATAAGGCCATGGAATTAGTAATGAAAAGCTAACCTGATATCAAACCTCCTCTAATGTGTAGTGTTTTGAAAAAAAGAAAAAGAAAAAAAAAATCAGTGTGGTCTCTTCAGGGTTTGCTAGCTGATGCCTTTTAATTAAAAGAGGCATATATTTGAGTTGTAAATGCAAGCAAAAAAGGAGGTGATCTTACATTCAAATACAGCACAAACCTTTTAGTAGGTTTCAGTTTGTGTATGTGTGTGTGTGTGTAGTCATATTCATTACAATTTCAATCTATTCAAGGTTTAAAAGTAAATAATATTTCACACAATAGGTTTAATAATTTTATAGACAGTTTTTGTGGTTTATTATTGTGTTAATACCAGGCATATTTCTTTCTCTTTTATGATATTTTTATTTGCTAATTGTAAATGATTTTATGATGATGATTATTTTTAAACAGTGCAGTGTTTTGGTAATTTGTTGTCGTCCCATATTTGCACATGATTTTCCTTGGAAAAACTGTTCATTTCTTTCTCTCGCTATTGATTCTGCAGACAGCAGGAGAAGGTCATTTGTGAGAATATTACTGTATATTTTTTGAGGCACTGCGGCTAACCGAAAGAATCTGAGCAGCATACCACAGCTGTACTCATGACAGGTTTTATTTCTGTGCAGCAGGTGATACTCCTGGACTCTGTAAAATGAAGCTCATTAATTCCAAGCTGCTGTAACAATCTTAATGCTATTGGGGGATAAAATTATTTTAATTTTTATTTCTTTAGAATTTAAACCACCAATTAGGGCATTATAAGAACATTTTGCATTTATTCAATATATAAACAATAAGAATCAGTAGTAGATATGTAAATCGTTATTCAACAATTGACTCGTCTAACTTTTAATAATTTCTTTTAAGATTTAATAATTCCTTTTAAGATTTTACATGTTTAAAAATGTATTAAATGATAATGTTTGCATAATATTTCTCTGCATATCTCATATATCTGTTAACTTGATTACCATATAAGGGTGAACTTGTAGTTAATGCGTCACACATTATGGGAAACTTTGTTTAAAAAGGACTGGATAAAACCCCTCCATAATGTCACTCATAGGTTTTCTTAAGAGTGTTTTTTAAGAGCATGAGCTGACTCTGCCTAAACCCCGGTTAATCCATAAGTGGATAAATGGGTGGAACACACTCTGCTGAAAACTCCAGCATAGACCAGCATGATTTATATGCTGACCTACGCTGGTTAATACTGATTAGTGCTGGTCTGATGCTGGGTTAGCTGGTGAACCAGCATAACTGATGGACAACCATCATATCTACGCTGATGAAACCTTACCACCAGCATTGGTCTTGCTGGTTAGTGCTGGTCTGGTGCTGGTTTAGCTGGTGAACCAGCATAACTGATGGAAAACCAGTATGCCTGCTGAAAAATCCAGCATAGGCCAGCATGATTTATATGGTGGGCCACCAGCAAGGTTTTGGTAGTTAAAATTGGTTACCATTTTAACTTATTATCTTGTATTTTAATAGCTAGTACTAAAAATAGTGTGTGATGTAAATACATGGACCGTGTAGTGTTACCTTTAAATACATTTACATACAAGAGACAAAAATAATCCATTTACCAAAAACATGTAAATACATTATTTTACATTTATTAAATATCTACTGGGTATATACTGCATATTTTTAAAAAGTAATCAATGGAAATCACTTAAAACTGAAAAAAACAAACAAAAAAACAGCATAGACCATCATAGTTGGTCACCAGCTTGACCAGCAATTATATCAGCATATGTTGTGTTTTGGTGCTGGTATGCTGGGGACCAGCTTGGGACCAGCATACCAGCACCAGCATCATGGCCTTATAATGCTGGTCACCAGCATACCAGCATACCAGCACCTAAAAACAACATATGCTGGTATAATTGCTGGTCAAGCTGGTCACCAGCTATGCTAATCTATGCTGTTTTTTTCAGCAGGGCATGCAGCCTTTCTGTTGTTTGGAACCTGCCTACCTTACTCGGAGCTTAGCTTTAGTTTAGCTAAAATGGTACGGTGGCTAACATTAACTTATGTGCTAAGGCATTTAATTGAACTCCGTTTTCCATACCCTACATGTTGTCCCATGTCAAATTCCACATTTCTACTTGTGGTAAGTTAAACTAAAACAACTCCAGTTAGCTGGTTAGCTAAAGTTATGCATAACATACAGCTAGCGGTTTGACCCCTCAATGCAGCTGTCACTTAAATTGGGCACAGCCCTATTCGTCATCACTTATTGTCTATACCACTTTACCTGGCCGGGAATCAAATCCGGGAGATGCAAGGAGAAATTAATTTTTTAGAACCAGATGTTGCCAGTTGGTTGTACAGTATTTTTCTTAGTCTTGTTTCTGATCGAGGTCAGAGGGACAAAGCAGTATTTTCCACACCCTTATTGTTTTCCTTTTATTGTTTGTTTAAACTATTTGTGCTTCAATCATTTTTAATAAAACTTATTTAAAGTTAAAACTTAATTTGTCTTGTTACAATTAATGATCACTCAGTTATTGATTGTTAACATGTACAAGTGGTTAACAGAAATATGTGCAAATTATTTGATTCTCTGTAATTAATTAATATTATTATTGATATTATTATTAATATTATACATATTTTTTTAAAGCATGTGTATTTAATACCAACCTATTATCTAAATTATGGCTATATTTAAATATATTTAGTCTTACTGTTCTTACTTTCTACGTACATCAGTGATGGTTAATATGAAAGTGCAAAGGATATTATTTACTCATTTTTTTATATTCAGATATATTGTATTTGGAGTATCTATTTTTACATTTTTTTTTTTTTTATAAAATGAAAGAAACCCAGGATTTTTATATAACATAACCCTGCTTTTTACTATTATCATTATTTTATTTTATTTTATATGCCCATTAATATAATCTGTATAGTGCGAGCTGTGGGCTGTTGGTCATTTTTTTCCATCCATCTTCTTTTATTTACTCCTTTGTAAAACCACACTCGGAGGCAGACATCAGATTAAAGCAGAACTGAACTTCCATGCTTCCCTTTGGTGTCTCTTATTGCTACAGAGAAGGTTCCTGTGACTTCAGTCTCCATGGTGACTTAGAAGGAAGGTCTTCACTACAGGAATGAGCTGGCCTTGCTTTTGAAGCTAAGACAGTCAGTCACCTATTAGTGCTTAGCTTGAACACGGGGGTGATGGTTCTGCGTGCTAGTGTGTGTAAATGTGAAAAAGGGTACACCGTATGCATGAGATGGCTGCACAATTAATATTCCCTCACAAGCTGAGCCTCAGCAGCAACTGTTACACAGCCTGCGGTGATCGTGAGATAGGGTGGAGCTCTTCTACATTTGTGTGATTAGGGCACAGTTAAAGAGTAATTAAAAGTGTTTAAGTAGACATGAATCTGTGTCAGGGGATGTGGGGAGCGTCCTGGGGAGGGGAGAGATGGTAATTAAATGGTCTTGTAGGTTATTGAATGTGTTGGGTGAACAAAGTACTCACATTCTCTTTTTCATTCTGTCAGTTTTGTACCCTGAGAGCGAAAGACAATGAGTCTGCTGTTTTAAACCTACTTCAGTCTGTCTGTGTATGAACAGCTAATGTGTGTGATGCAATAAAAAACTTCAGAAAGTGAGAGAGAGAGAGAGAGCACAATTTCTCTTTGGTCCATTAGCAAATTACCTCCCTTCCAACATTGTGATTAGATATACATCTTGAGAATTAATTTGCCGCTTACATTGAATACAATTAAGCTGACTATCTCTCTCTCTCTCTGATTTTTTTTTATTACACTCTCTCTTTGGGATTGCAGTTTTTTTAAACTGATAGGAATATCTGACCTTGAGGGAGGTGCTATTTTTTTTTTTTTTTAAACCAAGAATTTCCTGTTGTTTATGTGGTTTAAGTGTAGTCTAGCATGCCATTAATATAGTATTGCATAGAATATGTCCTCAGAGGGATTGGAAGGGGGATTAGGATTAATATTAAAGTTCAAGTTTTTCTTCAATATTATTATTATTATCATTATTATTAGTAGTAGTATTATGATGTGTGGTGAGAATAGGAGCGAAAATTACAAAGAGAAGGAAAAGTTAAAGTAAAAAAGAGAGAAAACGAAGAACATGGAAGAAAGAAAAAGCTTTCTTTGAACTTAGAGGTAGAGGACTCTAGGGGTGACAGGAGATATTAGGCTCTGCTAAGGTTGTGTAAGCAGTGATCTTTTCAGGTTGGTCTGGTGGTGCCTCGGTCTTGTGCAAATCCTCTGTAAAGAGAGAGAGAAAGGCAGAAAAACAGGAAAGATGCTTTCAGTTTACTCATGCTCTCCTATGTTTAAGAATTCACGACCTTTCTCTTCTGAGTATCCTCATCTGAGTGAGCCAGCTGTGTGCTATTTTCACCCCTTGAGGCCTGGCTCTATTCAGCCCTGTCACTGTGAATCAAAACGTAGGTACTGCTGAATCAGGATTTTGGATGATGTTTCGGAACCCATAAATGCTCACTATTATGGTAGTGCAGGTCAGCACTGCAAATCATAATATAAATTCAAAGCATTTTGAGTATTCTTAGACTTATTTTGTATTTCCTGCTATAACATTAAAATAAGCCAAGCATAAGGTTATTATATCTTCTTGTGCAGGAGATGTTAGATAATTTTGCACCAAAATTAGATAATTTTATATCAAATAAATGTTAAATATGTGAAAGGAAAAAAAACTGCTAATAGAATAATGCCTGACATCTTAGTGAATATAGCTTAATATTAGTAAAAATCATATATTTGTTTTATTTTACATATTTTAATCTGAGATATTATGTGAATTTGACTATATTCAGGATATTTTCACTCACTAAGATTTTTTGCATTATGACTGTGGTGTCCTGGGCTGGCGGATAATCCCGACATCAAAATTATGTCTCTTAAAAGTTTCACACTAAAAGACAGTAGTCAAAGATCATGAGGTGGTGCTTACTGTCCTCTACATATAGTACTTTGCAAAAGTTTTGAGCCACCTGTCATTTCTTCATATTAAATAAAAAAAAATAAAAATATGTATATTACTGTAAATTAAAGAGGGGAAAACTAATTTTTTGACAGCCTGGAAAGTGCCTAAAGATGCACTTTAAAAATTGAATGTTTATGTAACAGACGTAGCAGCAACCTTGTTTCCCCTCTTGTCTGTTCCAACCACTCAGCATTCAGCATCAGTAGTATACTAATCATCGGCCTGATCATCTCTTATCATCTGCATCTCTTTCTTTCTGCTTCATGCCTTGAGTGAGATGGGTGTTTTATGCTTGAATGAGTCATAGGTCACTGTGTGACTTAACAAACATACCTCAGGGTCTTGACAAAAAATGAGAACCAAAACAATCCTATAGTAATCCTGAAGTAACATTTCTGAAGACACCATTAAAAATACAAGAAGGTCTGGCTCTTTGGAAGCAAAATATGAGGACATGATAGACTTTGCAAGACTTTTGCACTGTAGTATACATAAGAACAGAGCTGCTCATGGGGCATGGGTTCTTTTATTGGTAAACACCTTGCTTCTTTAATGCACAATTATCAGCTTTTCTGTCGTTCCCCAGCAACAGTGAGTGCATCTTATTAATGCTACAATTAAATATTGAACCACAAACTGTCATTTGCAATTGCGCATTTAAATTACATTGTTGTGGATTAATATTCATGAGTTGCATGATTTAAGCAGCTGCATACATTAACTCTAGACCATAGACTGCATCAGATCTTGTGAGAAAACAATAAAAGAAAACAGAGAACGCTACAGGTGGTAGTGCATGGAATAAAGGTGAAGTTCTCAATTAAACTCATTTTAGATGCTTAAATAAGCGCAAGGTGCTCAAAATCCTGATTACCATAATGAACCGAGTCAAGGGATAGATGGATGGGGGCCGTGAGCTGAGTGGTTTACTGTTGGAAAATCCCATTGTGGCTATAGCTATATCTTCCCTCATTAAGTGTGCGTAGCACACACTCTCAACAAATGCACACATTTCAGCTTAGCAAAAGGCCAAATTCTGCTGACACGAAGGAATTACGGCCCTAACCTCATTAATACGGCTTAATATGTCTGCCAATAAAGCTGATTTTTAATATAGTATGCTATATACTCCCCTGCATACCACCCTATGAGCCTAAAGATTATGCATGTGAATTTACTCACACTATCTGTCACTTTGCTGAGATGGATAGCACGTTGATATTGTGATGGCTCCTAGCAACACTACATAGCTTGACATAAGAGTTATTTTATTCTGTTCATTCATTTTAAGGCCTGACCAGTGTAATCTAATAAAAGGATTTAACAAAATAGGATTTGTCGGAAAAATGCATGCATTTATATTTTATGCCATTGCTAAATAAGATTTGCACAGAATTTATTTTTCATACTTTCTGTTATGGATGACTGATGGGATGGGATCATCAGATGGGACACCGAATGGTTGGTATCTATTTATTATGTTCTCTGTGTTCCATGTTCTAACACAAATAAAAAACAAAACACTTTTTATACCACTGGCTAAATTATAAGCTGTATATGCACAACTATTTTAGGCTAAAATCTGTCTTTCTAGCTATATGCACACACACACACATACACACACACACACACACACACACACAGACATTCCCATTCAATCAGTTATCCAGTCAGCCAACTGTGTGGCAGGAATGTAGCACATAATCTCAGTTTACATCAAGATTTGAATTGCGTTTTGACCATCGCTGGTTGTTGGTGCCAGATATGTGTCTTTTGAGTCCTTGAGAAAATTATCTCTTGGGATCTTTTTCATGCACATGGTATGTTTTAAGATTGAGTTCTGGATGATAACTATAATCACCATTTCAAACACCTTAACTCAAGGGAAAAAAACAACTGTTTCAAACTGTAAAAAATTGTAATTGCCTGCATCCAATATGTTTTTTTAACATGTTATAAATATAGTTTACACAATTGTTTTACATGTCATTGTTCCTGTCATTAATTATAATACGAGTTGAGTCATACAGGTCACCTTGTATGAAATATAGCTGAAAGAAAAGATCTTTTTTTTTTCCTTCTAACATGCAGTTTGCCCATTTAGAGCTAGATAATATAGTGTTATTGCTTTAACTAGATGCAAAATGGATATGACAATCATTATGATACCTAGAATTCAGTCAGGTTCATGTATTAATGTTGCATATTAATAACTTAATTAGGCATCTGGCACCTTGTACAATAGGGGTAATTATAACCCCTAAAAGAAGAAAAATATAGAGAACATATTTGACCACCTTGAGCTTTAAAGCACCCCACTAAAGTTGCCCTTCATAAATGTATGCAAAATAATCAGATATTTCTTTGATGTTTAAAGTAAGAATGGTGGAGAAATTAATATTATATGGCAGGCTGTGCTATATTTATAATAAAAAAAAAGAAAGGAAAAGAAAAAAAACTGTTTTTCAGTAGAAGTAAATTCGCTTCCTTGCAAGTAATGACGATTATTATGCTTTGTAGCATTTGAAAAAATACACCTCAGGTCAACAGGATTCATCTCCTTACCTTTGTGTATAGTCACTGCGGCTTTTGGTATTTTCTTCGGTGCAGATGCAATTTAATGCTGTAATTACACAATAGAAAGCTCTTTGACTTGAAGCCCAGGAATGAAAGCTTATGCAGAGCTGTAAAAAAGGGTATTTGACTATAGTTTATGATGTAAACATAAAAACACAGGAACAGTGGAAGCAGCTGAAAGGATCCCAAATGGTACATCAGGGAATTCATGAACCAGGCAGAATGTTTGTAAATTGGTTTCGAAAAATTGGGCAGTGGGCAAATAAAAGATGATGCACCGGTTTAGAATTAGATATAATAAAGCAAAGGCCCATGATTTAAGCAAGAAAATTCCTAACACGGCCAATATTCAGTGCATACTAAAACAAGAAGTGATACAATAGCTGACACAGAAGACAAATTTTACTCATTCAGTTTATGCATGCTTAACAGCAGGATGCATAATGCTGAACAGAGAAGACACGGATATGAATAGATATAAACAAAGGAAGCAGGCTTGGAGGATATACTGTATGAGTACAGTTCATAAGTGTGTCTTCCCATTAGTTTTTGCTTTCAAACTGGCTTAATTTGGTGGCTAGATTTAAACCGTGTGGCACAAAGGAAGACCTTGTGCATTAGTCCGAATATTGGTTGATGTCCAATGATTGACTTTATGCCACAATGAATAAGGAAGGAAGAACCAACTGATCTCTTAGACATTTTGTTAAAGTAAAATACTAAAGTACTGCATTGTGTTTGAAAAACACATCCAAGTGCACTTGAAACTCTTCACCTCCATCTGATCCTTTAATTGGTGCATACATAATCTACAGTTATAAATAAAGAAGACATACTGCACACTATAAAGTATGCTTCTGTTAAACCAACACTTTTTTCATAACCTTCTATTATTATCTATATGTTAACCTTAGTGCACTCACATATCTGAGATCGTGATCTTTCTTTGACACGGGGACACCTAATGCTGATGTTGTTCAAGGATACTTGGCAAGGAGACATCTTTACCCAGTGCTTACTGTAGTAGGATTGGGTCGTACATTTCTAGCTTTTTTATTTATTTATTTTTTTTACATTTACATTTACATTTGATAGCAGGCAAATAGGATCAAAAGAGGATATACAGAACATTTTAAAGCTTTTGAAAATAGAAAGTGATCTGTTGTACTTAATGAAGATTCCGCTGAGAGCAACAGTAGCTCCGAGTCTGGCCTTTGAAAGGCATATGGTAGGGTAATCAGGGTTTTATGGTGGTGTTGTACCAGTAACGTGGAAAAAAACGCCTAAATCAATCTCTTTCACTTTTGCTCGCTCATTCATTTGCTGAGTAATGCTTGCATTGCACCTAGACAAGGTATGTAATAAATGTGGTTCTTGTGTGTGCTATGAAATATAATCCTGTCTGCGCCCCTGAAAAGCACAGACAACAGGGAGCAAGGATCCTACACATGTATAGCAAGTTATCTTTGTCTTTGTACGAAATGATAATCTGGACAAATAAGTAACAAAACCAACGCTCTACACTGGGGTTTAATTTAGATAAGGCTTAAAGGTAGCAAAAATTGGATACAGCCCAACTCAAGTGCTTAGGTAATATTTATGAACTGTTCTTGGCAGCTTAGGGTTTGACAACAATATTTACTGTTAGTTGATTGCTTATGCATAAAATATTCTTTGTCATTCCAAGAACATCCATAAATTAGAGCTTCTGTGTATAAGGTGTATATTTATTTCTGATAGCTGGTAGGTTTGTGTATAGTCTATATGCACAAATAATGTACAGTATCAGCACCCACTTTGTTTAGCTACATTTTTAATACTGATTGGTAGCAGTCTGTGTTTATGTTACAAAAAAGTGGGATTGTACTGCAGTTATTAATGTTATAGCTAAGTATATAGTCTCTCTTTGTCTCATCCCCTTTATAACCTATAAACATTGTATTCAGCACAAGCAGTTTTTGTAGGCAGCTCTTTATATCATTAAAGAAATTTGCCAGTGGATCTTGGCAAAAAAAAGCAGAGGGATGTTCAGTGAATGACTTTCTATTGATCTGTAGACAAAAAAGCTGTTAATTACGTGAGAGCAGGCATTTAATTGAAGCAATGAAATAGGGACGTCCCACTCTCGCCTCCTACGCAAAGAAGAATGCAAAGGATTTGATTGAGTTTTCTGCCAATGGTGCTTAGATGTGGTGTGAGCTCTTCCCATGTCTTTTTTTACCCTCCGACCTGTCTGTTTTATGACATGTATAAATAAAGGCTGTGGATGTGTGGCAACACCGCTCAGGTCTCAGCTTCCATGTTGACTTGAGCCGCACACTTGGGATCACTAGACGCTGTTGACACTATGGAGGATGTAGTGATTTATTCTGTTTAGTGTTTACCTTTAATTTTCTGTTGTCAGTCATCTGTCTGAGATTTCAAGAGAAGGCAGCCTGAGTGATTTAATAGAGATGAATGCGCCTCTTTCATTTCTATGTGCGCACACGCTTATGTGCAACTCAAGAGTCTGTTCATCAATCCAGCCAAATCATCAGAGGTTAGTAACAGTGATTAAAGGTAATTCACATGCACTTAAGCATTTGTGAGTTCATATTTAACAGTTAGGTTAATTTCAGGGATCCTATGTTCTTGCTACAGACAAATGACAAACTTAGTGTTGCACTTAGGTGTTGGCCATCATAAGCCTCCAGAACATTGCCATTGTGCATTGACAGATTTTATATGTTTCTAAAATTGTACTAGTACTGTACATTGAAAAAAATGCTATCTTAGATATTCATCCAAAGTTTCTCATATACAGTATCTGTAAACTGGGTTCAGATCTGGTGAATGTGAATCTGCATCCTTTTTATACCCATCAGTCTTTTCCTCACATATTCTATTTCTGGTTTAACATGTGTTGTTTGTTCTGAGAATGTAGTAGTATAATTTATTTATATAGATACAACCTTATAACATCAGATCGATGTGTATCGATTCATACCCAATATTGACCATGTACTAAAATAAAAGTATATAATCATATATAATCAGCAAATCATATCTCCATTAATGCTATATCCTAATGCAACTTGTGAATATTGCATTAAGTTTGTTATATTGTGATAAAGGAAAAATTGCACACAAGGTCAACAGTACATATTCATATAATAGTATTCTTTTACTTGCAAAGTTATGGTGCATTCCATAAGCTGGGGTTACACAAGTAAAATAAGTACAAAAATATCACTCTTTCTCAATAAAACAAATAGTTGTTCAAGTTAGCAAATCAAGTTAACATCTGCTAGTTGAAACGCTTAAAGATTACCATTTTTGTAAGGTAAAGGATGGCTTCACTACTCCGTTTCACAACTGTGTTACTTATAGAACTTCATCCAGGAACTCAAAATGGTTTATCCTAGTGCCAAATGATCATATGATGCCATTTTTTCTGTGCAAAACATTGTGACCACTCTTGTGCTGTGCTTCTCCAAATATACTCCCATCCTTGCAGGATCAGCATTTCAATGAGCCATGTATCTCCTCGTTAGCTGTTTAAAACAATTGGATTTTAAAAAATGTCTTGATAAGGGGGAGAAAGTGAAAGTGTACCCATAAAAATTATGTGTGCTGTTGTCTATGTATATAGACTGAGAATGCTAATGATATAGGAATGATGACTGATTACAGTTTAGTACACTACAGTATAGTAACATAGTTGACATAGTATAGTATAGTAACATAGTTGACAGGTAACATTTAGTTATATAGTTGACATAGTTGACAATTTCCATAAACCAGTTCAGTTCAGTGTTAGGACTCGCCTAGCTGACCTTTTCTCATTTTCATAAACAGTTAAACATTGTATTTGAAGAAATAATTAAATTTATATAATAACCATAACAGTGTATATAACATGTCCAATTAATGTATTCAATGAGCTACAATGAGCTATTACAGATATTATGGGAATATACTGAATATATATATGTATATATATACAGTATATATGAATGACATCATGTGGGCCTGGTCACTTGGTATTGGGACAAATCATTTTTGAGTTAAATTTTTGAGTCTCTGTAAGAAACGTGACAGACATTTTTGCAAACATTTACTAGGCACCTAAATGGTGCTATAGAAAAGTTTTATCCGTAATCAAGTAGATCTAAATCTAAGTAATTATTGCCAACCCTGTTCCTGGAGTTCTGCCTTGTTATTGAATTCAGTTCCACACGTAATACAATGGACACTAAAACTTTTCAAAACCTAAAACTGTACTTGGTATTAAATTAAACATGTTGTCTGGTTCCAGGGAGAAACCTATTTTAACTGCACTTGATATATGTACAATGTCAGCCTCAACATACATCTCACTATTGTGAGTTATTCCCAGCATGTGGAATAGACTGAGCCAAACTGATTATTGCAGCAAAGTGAAGATACATGGGAAATGCCTCAAGGCTTATGTTGTCTCCCAAACAAAACATACTACTAGATCTAAGACAACATTTCTGCCTTTTATCATTTTGATGCTGTATCACTCAGAGATGGTTCTGCTTTGTTGTTGTGCATAATAATGTTTTTTTTTTGTATGGCTTTATCACTCATATTGTGCTGTATGCAATAATAAAAAAGAAAATGATGAGGGAACACATAGAAGTATTGGTAAATATAGCAAATGTGTCACAAAGTAATTTGACTTTATCGCAGCTGTGACAAAATGTTATTTGCAAAAATATGTTAAATTATGATATTTATCAGCAGAGTGTTTTACCAAGACAATGGTGTTAGCATAAAATGATCTAAGCACTATTATAGTTTTCTGTTTCTAGAAAAACAAACCATACAAAATCAAGCTTTTGTTTAAATAGAAAGTAAAGCTAAAAGCAGCTTCAATGTTCTATTCCTAAATAAATGTTTATTTTATCCCATTTATGCTCACTTTTCTCAAAAAAAGTAAGTCATTTTCACATACACACTACCCTGACCTTGAGAGGAAAGCCATTACAATCGGTGCAAGTACAATATTTATAATTTTGTCCTTGCACAGTCAAGTCTCAGCTTAAGCATTCATATTGCATTCATACAAAGTAAGCCACAAAAACACCAATGCCAAACCAAGCCATGTATTGCAGTAGATGCTGCTGGTAAGGGAGCACAAAAGTGGATGTTGGTGCTTAGAACATTTCTCTCAGGTGTAGCTCATGGATTTAGCATCGGATATTAGCTGACAGTTCAAAACCTGTACTGGTTTACACGGTTTATGTTCTACCGGACCAAGTGTGAATTCACTCTGATTAATATTTGATAGAAACTAGTGGCTTTTTTGAGTTAATTATACATTTATGAGTAGAAATCTGCTGTAACTGTATAATGTTGCTTTCTCTGTCTGGGTGGGGATGCCCGATTTCCGATTTTGTCTTTTTTAAACATCTGACCTGAAATTTCTTTAATATAACATCCAGGTATATGTTCTTAATAAAACATGCATTATAATATACGTACCTTTTACATTTTCCCAAAAAGGTATGGTTACAGAATTTTCTCTCAACCAAAGAAAACCAAAAAAAATGCTTCAGGTTACTGGATAGAGCTTTTTTTTTTGCACAAATTAAATCCAATTAAAAGGCGACAGCTACCAACCAGGGAGGTACAAAGGCTATCAACTTCCTCCAAGACACGTAACACCAGCCTACCATGTATTTTCGAACTGCTGCTCATGCATCATTATGGGGTGGTATAAGACAAACTGGTGATAGCACTATCTTCCAACCTCCAATTGCTTGAGATCGCAGATACCCATGATTTGCCGGTGTTGACATGATTGATGTGAAGTGCATGTATGCAACCCCTCCCTCACTTAGAGCACACCTAACCTACGCTCTAATCTCAACTGGGTTTCAAACTCTCATTCATCAGGTGATAGGACAGACACCGGTCTGTTCCACCACTCAGGAGCCTGAGGGCATAAATTTGACTGGCACAGAATCGGATATGTCTGAGACTGATCCACTGGTCACCTGTCATGCCAGATCAAGCTGAAATCCAGTTCATTCCCGTCACTGGCTGGACAATCAGTGCATTTTCACAACAATTTAGAATTTGGGAACTGTTCTTTTTTTATTTTTTTATTCAATTATTTATTTTGTATTTTTGGTGACAGCTTTGGCTTACAAAAGATTATACCACACACACAGACACAAACATAACAGTTAGATGTGTATGCTCTATTTGTCTTAGGTTGAAAGCAAGATTTTCGACCTGTGCATTCAAGCCTCAGTCTAAGAATGTCTTTTGATGGCAACAAGCTAACAAGCTAACTGTTGCATATTTACCTCTTCAAATCAGCAAATTGTATAGACAGTGTTATAGACTAATACTTTAATTGATGGAAATCATGTACCTGTATATACTGCATATCTTATTTAAAGTTAAGAAGAGCTACTTGTTTACTGTTCATGCTGTCAGCAATCATGTTGATACAAGGTTACTTCCATGCTGGCTGAGACTGGCCATCGGAAGCACTGTATGACTGTATTTTTTCTTTTGCAAGTATTAAACTGCTTGCAAATATTAGATGTAGCACCCGGGGTTGGTGTGGGATTTCCCGGCCTGAAATTGTGTCCCAGTCCGTCCCTGCTTCTATGCCAACAGTTCCATTCCAGTGTCTGTTGAATTCCAGCACCAGCACACCTCATTCTGCTTTATGATGTACTGATGAGGGGATCACCTGAATCAAATCATATTTAATGACAAAAAGTATGAAAAACACACTGATGTGATCATCACTCTCTTCGTACAATGTGACTAGCTGGATGGCAAAAACAGTGCTGGTACTACCTAGTAATGCAATTGGAGTTTTTAAAATGACCATTGTCCATACCAAAGGAGTTGAAAAGAAAAGTTTAGAGTGAGGAAAAGAAAGGTTCAATCCTTACTTTACTAGCACAGGGATACAGGGATTGCCGTCATTCTTAAAATTTCAAAGATGTAAACTGAAAAAAAAAAAGATGGCAGAACACAAAAACAAAGCCAAGCAGTTGTCACTGGGGACAACAAAGCTACCGTCTGGCAGAGGGTGAAAAACGAATCTCTTCTCAAATGAATGACCACAAACTCTTTTGAATGTCACTCAACAACCATAGGATGACATCATGTGACCTTCAAACACAGTGACAAACTGAAGCTGGGTTGAGGTGCACAGTGAGAATGCTTTGAAACAGGGTTCTAGAGGCAAGGCTGAAATTGTGCAAAGCCAGAAACCAAAGCTTTCATCAATGAGAATGAAAGAAGGTCCAAGCTGAGGTTTGAAAAAGACTACAGGAATTGGACCAGAGAATTGTAATAAGGTCATCTTCTTTAATGAGTTCAGTTTTGAGCTGTGGGCAACACCTGGTCCTGGTGACTTGGAAATATACTGTATAAGCCACAGTGTCTTTTACCAACTGTGTAATGTGGAGGAGGATCGGTGATGATCTGGGGGATGTGGCTGGAGAGAGGAATATTTGTCTTTGTGAACAAGGCATGAATCAACATATACAAGGTTACCATGTTAAAGCGTTTGCTTCCTTCCGCTTTGACCATGTTCTCCAACTCTGAGGATTGTTTTTTCTAACAGGACAATGCTCCATGCCACAGCCAGATGGATCAAAGTGTGGATGGAGGACCCTGTCATGGTCAGCCCAAACTCCAGATCTGAACCCCACTGAAAACCTCTGGAATGCGATCAAGAGGAAGATGGATGGTTATAAGCCATTAAACAAGCTGAGCTGCTTGAATTTTTGTGCCAAGAGTGTTATGCAACAAAGTTACCCAACAAGTAATATAAAAGACTGGCAGAGAGCATGCCAAGACTCATGGAAGCTGTGATGGCAAATCAGGGTTATTCAAACAAATACTGATTTCTGAAATGTTCCTTAATTAATACATTAGTACAATATTGTTAAAAACTAACTATATTCTTGTTTTCTTTGCATTATTCAAGATCTGCAAACATTGTACTGTATCTAATAAATAAATGCCCTAAATAATATTTTTATTTGGAATTTGGGAGACGTGTTGATAGTAGTTTATGGAATAAAAGAATACTCTTCAATTGACACCTATAAAAAATACCTATAAAACCTGAGAAACTGATAATTTTGTTGTGGTTTCTTATTTGTTACATAGCTGTAGAATAAAAGTGTGGGTTTATGTGATACCATCCACTATCTGCCTTCCAATTAGCTAAAAAAATAGAACATAGTTGGCTTTCAACATATTCAAACTTGTTCCTTTCCCACCTACATGAACACAGTGACACATTGAAATAGTTGAGTAAAAGAAAAAATATATATTGTTTGTTTTTTAGTTCTGTTTTGTTTTTTCCAACTAGTCATGATTATAAGTCACATAGAAGCAGTTCAGGTTCGGCTGTGTCCAACATATTAATAATTGCTGCACGTATCTCTCTGGTGATGTGCTGTCTTGTATCGCTTTTTCCACTTCCCTGGCAACATTCTCTCTTTCTTTCTTTCTGTTACCCCTCCATATGGTTCTGTTGCTGGATAGTGTTCCAGTACATTAAACATAACAATCGGCTTCATCTCTGTATTTACAGTAAACTATAATACTCTATAACTTTGTATGAACAGGTATATGTGAAAGTGCTTAAACCATGACACCTGGGTGCCAATCATGTTTTATTGTGGTAAAAATGGTTTTATGCAAGGCGACATGGTGGTGTAGTGGTTAGCACTGTCGCCTTGCATAAAACCATTTTTACCACAATTTGCACCTCCAGGGTCCTGGCCAGGCTCGATTCCCGTCTCTGTGTGCATGGAGTTTGCATGTTCTCCCCGTGCTTGGTGGGTTTCCTCCCACAGTCCAAAGATATGCAGGTTAGGCTAAGTGGCGTTCCCAAATTGCCCGTAGAATGTGAATGGGCATGTGTGTATGTGTGTGCCCTGCGATGGATTGGCACCCTGTCCAGGGTATATCCCGCCTCATGCCCTAAGCCTCCTAGGATAGGCTCCAGGCCCCCAGTGACCCTGAATACAGGGTAAAGCGTTAAAGAAGATGAGTGAGTGAGTGGTTTTATGCATTGAATTGCATTCTTTTCAGCTTGACAACACACAGGAAACCACCCGAAAGTGAAGGTTTGTACAAGAAACAGAACATTCACACACATGTTCACACACACACACACACACACACACACAGACACACACACAAGATTGAATTTTCTTTGATTTTCTTTGAATATACAATTATTTAAGCCCCTTCAACACAGACAGAAACTCAAAATGACTTCCTGAGTAATAATCCCATTTGATTTTTAGTTTTACTTTATTATTATCCCGAGCTTGGTGGGTTTCCTCCGGGTACTCCAGATTCCTCCCAAAAGATCTGCAGATTAGGCAAATTGTATTCCCAAATTGCCCGTAGTGTGTGTATGTATGCATGTAAAAAGTGGACTATTTGACTAATTAAACCATTTCTTACCTGTTGCAGTTGTAGTAGTCATGCTACATTATGTTGTTATGCTATGTTCTGAGGAGTATAAACACACAAATGATAAAATGATACTTTAAAAAATTAATAATCAAAAATGCCATTATTAAATAAATAAGCCATGAATCGTCGATACATCTCTCAAAGCTCGCAACAGCAACCACAGCATTTTTTACACAGCACGTTGTCACTTCATGCCTCACACTTTCTGTGTGGTGTTAAAATAGCATCATTAACAGAAAGTATTATGACCTGTGAAACAAGCATGCAGAATAATATCAGTGCTGGTGGCCATTACAAGATGGGTAGGTATTTTCAATAACCTGTTGCCCAGAATGCTCACTAGATAAAGTCAGCATTATAATAGCAAGGTATCTACAATCACTTTCAAAATATTGGCATCTTTATTAAGGTTTTAATGGTATAGAAAAAATGGTTCATCTCTGTGGCTTATTATCTAAGGAGAAAGCTTAGGTCTTCAATTAATGCTTTATAAGCTTCAGAAACAAAAATCCATCACTCTGGCACTGCTGTTGAAAACAGTGCCTATTGTTAACTACATGTAAACTTGAATGTGGATTTGACTGGCATTAAACAGATCTGGCTTTTGTCTGCTTCAAAATAATTAGCTGATGGAATATCTAATGCAGGTGAAAAATGTTAAATGAGTAGTATGTTAGTGTAGTCCTCACTACTTTTTCTAATACTGCCACTTTGGCTTGTTGTCTTGAGTGACAACTGCAGAATTCAACATTGACTGAGCAAATTAGTAAAGGAGACAATACCGTCATAACAGTTACCATCAAAAAAAGAATCCAATAATCCAAGAGTGAAAAAAGTGCTTGAGTGAAAGCGGTGCTCATGTTCAGTCTAACTCCAGCAGGAGATGGAGACTAGTTAATGACTGCAATTTACTGATGCTATTTGAACATGTCAATGATGAGCCGTGCAGGAGAGCAAAGGCATGGCTTTTGCAAAAATTATTTTAAAATGTGAAGGGTTTGTATGGATGAATTTTAATAGGTGGCATTTAATCTTGAAAAGATATGAATGTGAACAAAAAATCAGTCATACTTTAAGTACATGTAAATAGCCTGTTGTTAAATCATTATTTTTCATGTGTCAGAGAACCGCCGGAGGTTCATCATATTAAAGAACTCAACTGATGATAATGCTTCAAAACATCTATTTACCAGCTCTTGTTCGAAATATCTACACTTTCAAAGTGTTTATTAAGACATTAGCACCAAGCATGTGGAAATAACTTCTGCGTGAAAAAAGATTTAAATCCAGAAACGGAGTGAAGTGAACCTTATTTAAAAGACAATAAGGCAGTAATTATTGTCTTCCTTGTAAGTATTTTTTCACTAAGATGGGCAGAGGGATTTTTTTTTACTGTATGTCTTTGTAATGCTTTAACAAATTAATTTGTTTTAAACTTCTTCAAATATAAGTTAAGATAAGTTAATAAGTTAAAAAAAAGTTAATGTGTGCAAAACAATCCACATGTGCCTTTGGAATGACAGAGCAAATCTCCATTATATAGGCTGAATTGCTCAGCAGGACCACAATACTGAGAGTGCATACCTCTTTTTTGCACAGGATGAGGCATTTGCTGGTTTTTAATCCCCTCTGCACATGGCTGCTCCTATATTATAATAGGAATGGGGCAATGGGCAAAATAATTTATAGATTCATTAAAAAAGTGCAGTGCTTTCTTGTTAGGGAGAGAGCTTAATAAAATATTTATTAATATATACAGTGTACACTATTGCTCACATGGAATAGCGGTTTAGTTGGTTTGCTGCATGGTACATTTTCTGGTCTTACAATTACACTCTTCGGGACTGAGATTGACGTTGTCAATCATAAAGTCTGAGACACTCTTCTAACTAAAGGGGTCATAGCCTAAAGTGCCCCATAACCAATGAGAGAACCTTAGGTTTAACCTTCCACAATGTTATGGTCTGGGCAATGTTCTGCTGAAAAACCCTGGGTCCTGGCAGTCATGTGGATGTTTCTTTGACCTGTAACACCTTTCATAAATTGTTGCAGACCAAATATTACCTGATGGCAGTGGCATCTTTCAGCAGGATAACTAGACAGACCCTTTCAAGTTTTCCACATTTTTTATGTTTCGCATTTAAATGGATTCAGATCTTTATTTTTCCTTTATTATTCTACACACAATACTCCACAATTGCAAAGTAAATCCAGGTGTATGGACAATTTTATTCAATCATTTTGTTAATTTATTCTTAAAAACAACTGATAAAGTAACATTTATCAATTTACTATTTATGTGGTGGTGAGCACTGCTGCTAAATCATCTCTATTTACCAGTCTGCCGATCAGACTTGATCATTCACACGAAAATATTCAGACAAACATGCTATCAGGGTGATATTTTTAAAAATTAGAATTAACTGTATACACACCATAAACAGTGTGACATGGTTAAGTCATGGTGCTTCTTTCCCCTTCGCAAGCCAATGAGTGGTTAATGGTGCCTTAAGCCAATGAGTGATTCACCGCACTCTGAGCGCATGAGTGATTGGTGACGCTGATCCAATGATTTTGGACATTGTCAGGTTGACAGTACAATTGCCAAATGATGTTTGGGAGGGCCGGTGCCACCGCGTGTCTCCTCTGTAGAACTGCCCAGCTGCTAGATGGGTTTCGTCCAGGTACTCCAGTGTCCTCCCTATGTCCAAAGACATGCAGAGTAGGTTGCTTGTTGTTTCCAAATTGCCTGTACAGTGTGAGTATGCATGTGGCTTGTGATGAACTGGCATCCTTTCCATTTTCCAAAAAAAGGAAATATATATACCACGTTGTAGCCCATGGGATAGGCTTCAGGCCTCCAGTGACCCTTTAAAAAATAGAGAATGAGTGAGTGTGTCAGTGGCAGCAATGAGAGCCTTGAGTAATGAGAACTTTTTCTGCTTGTAAAAGTTGCTAAATGATCAGTACAACATTTATTTTGGAAGTTTCTCCCATTTTTGCTCAATGTAATCAGTTGGATGGGTTCAGGTCTAGACTTTGGCTTGGCCACTCCAGGACTTACACAGAGCCACAACTGTTTTTTCTGGCCAGTATGCTTTGGGCCATTGTATTGTTGAAAGGAGAGATCCTCAGCACTCCGGAGAAGGTTTTCACTCAGCATAGCTGTTTATTTTTCTGCATCCGTTTTTCCCACTTTACTGACTAATCTTCTAGTCACAGTTGCAGAAAATATCCCCACAGCATGATGCTGCCACCACTATGTTTGACAGTAGAAATAATATTAAAAAGGTGATGCGCAGTGTGTTATTTTATGATTCCAAATTGTTAAATAATTTTGACCAAAATCAGAGGATTTTGTTTTTCATGGTCTGAGAGTCATTCAGGTGCTTTTTGGCGAATCCCATTTGCCTGTCATGTACCTTTTAGTGAGGAATGGCTTTTGTCGAGCCACACTACCCTAAAGCCTTTATTGGTGGAATACTGCAGTCATGGTTGTCCTTCTGTAAGACTCACCCATCTCCACAAGGGAACTCAGGATCTCATTTTTGTTACCTGTCTAACAAAAGCCCCTCTCAGTCACTGATTACTCAGTTTGGCTGTGCAGCCAGATCTGGGATATTCCAGATCTCTTCCATTTGTGGATGTTGGAGGATATTGTTCTTTTGGGCACTTTCAAGGTTGCAAAATATATGTCTTTATATTTCCCCAGATCTGTGTTTTGATACAATTCTGTCTTTAAGGCCTACAGATAATTCTCTGAAACTTAAGGCTTTGTTTTCAATTCACTTCAATTCAGTTTTATTTTTATTTTAACAAAGTTCATTATTGCAAAGCAACTTAAAAAAGGGAAATGAGTTTGAAAACTGTGAGGAAATATGTGTAAATCATAATTATCAGATTGTCACTGATGAGCAAGCTGAAGGCGATGGTGGTAAGGAAAAACGTCTCGGGTTACTTTGCTGTAACCCTGTTCCCTGAAAAAGCGGGAAGGAGATGCTGCGTGAAAACGCTATGGGAACATCTTTCTGTGTTGCCGGTTGTGAAGCATGTGTGTATCAAACATGCCA
>JAQMYJ010000037.1:21613898-21631639 GCA_030014305.1 Clarias laeviceps
TACCCAAGGAGATATACTTGGCAGTAGCTTCCACGCTGCCAGTTTCTCCGAAAGGGGCAGAGTCTTAGCGGTTAGACAGGGGGTGTTAGATGTTCGGCATCCTGAAACATGGCAGGAAAAAAACGAAAAACTAACATTTCTTGGAGACCAGTGTTGTCCGAAACACCAGTGAGAGAACACTTCATCCTTGAGAGGAATTCTACGTGCCCCTCCCCGGGGGGAGCCACCCCCACGGTCCTGGGCGAATTAGCCTCAGGACTTCTTCTTCGTGAAGAAGACAGTACATAGGTCCGACTTCTTTGAGGCAGATGGCAAAGCGTGGCGCGCTGCACCCCAGTCTTACAAGGGGGTGCCCGGCTCATAACGCTCTCTTTCTGTGCTCCACGCCTCGCGAGAGTCAGACCCGGTCGGGACTGGGTGGCCGACAGTCCCAACTCTTGAGCATGGCGGGGAAGGACTTTCCCGAAGGCTTGTCCATATAATTTCGCCTCCCGAACCAAGTGGCGACGTTAACAGCGTCGCCAAACAGGCCAGAGGGCGAGATGGGGGCATCAAGGAGGAACGCACGATACTTATCCTTGATTCCCCGTGAGATTTAGCCACAGGTAACTCTCCGCGGAACACCATCGCATCCATAAAAACAGCCGATAGCACGGACCGTCTGCTTTGTTGCACGAAGAGACAGGTCTGTGGCTCGCCGTAATTCCAGGAACGCCATTGAAGAGCCCCGCCAGTGCTCAAGTCTCTCAGCAGGACAGCCTGGTAAGCCTGCAAAACCGCCATGGTGTGCAGTAGAGCACCAGCCTGATCAGCTGCCTGAAACCTTTTCCCCACCAGGGAAAATGTCAGTCTACGCGGCTTGGTGGGGAGTGTGTGCTTTTTCAGGGAGGATGATGTCCCAGGAGAGAGATGGCCCACAAGCGTCTCTTCTATCTGGGATATCATCATATAACCGCGCCTTCGCATCAACGATAATCGAATAAATCGAAGTTGATGGCACGAAAAACCACGGGATGGATAAGGCTATTCCAAGAAAGAGTTAACTCTTCACGGAGGTTGCCAAAAAGAAAGGGGGAGAGAGTGCACCGCTGAGGCTCCTCCCCCCGGCCACCCGACAGAAATTTTTTTTTCTTTTTTTTTTTTTTCCTCTGAGTGCTTGGGAAAAAAATCCCAGCGAGAGTGGGTCTCTCCTGTCCATTCACAAGAAGTGCCGAGGCGCGCTTGAAAAGTGGACGGAACTTCCTGAACCGATGAGCGTGAGAGAAAGGGGGATTCCCGTCTCGTGCATGCCTGCCAGATTGCACTGCTTAACCCAGGAATGCGCCGTGGCTCACGGCTCTCTTTAAGAATGCGAGCCGCGCGCGAAGTACTCGAAACAACGGTGTGGAAATCGCGCTCCGAAAAAGCGGAGGTACGGATCTCCTAACAAACTCCACCATATCAGTGAGTTAATACTTTTAAATTCGCTTGCACACAACACACGCGATCACAATACGGTCCTGAAGACAAAAAGATCTGAGGAATGTTTCCGGTTCACTCCTATTTATAACCTGCAGGTGCGCTTCATCAGATGACGTCACCTGAACGAGGTTATATATGCCAAGATTTGGCGTGTTTGATACACACATGGGAAAGATGTTCCCATAGCGTTTTCACGCAGCATCAAGTGTAGCTTTTGAAAGGGAACTACCTGAGATGGCAATAGGAAGAAACCTTGAGAGGAACTGAACTCAACAGGAAACCCATTATTATTTGGGTGATGATGGATAGTAGGGATTGATTGAAAAGCAGGGCAGCAGGATGAGTCAGAAAGGTCTGAAGGGCAGAGTGGGTCCAAGAGCGAGAGAGAGAGAGAGAAAGGAGAAGAGTTAGGTATGATTATATTATGAAGTCACATAAATAAAAGGTGAATGTATATTTAGTGCAGAGTGCAAGCAGAGACTCCGGTAGAACTAACTATGACGGCATAACTAAAAGGGAGACCCAGAATTAAATACAGATATGAGAACTCCCTGGTAAGTAAATCATCCAGTCACTCCACTGTGAACATACCTGAGTGATCAATGAGAATGGGACAGGACAGCATACAAACCAAACAGTTCACCATAATCCTCAACGTCCATGTGTCCCCAGATCTGCATCTTTACCTTATACAAAACTAAAAGGCTTGGCTAAATAAGTATGTTTTCAGCCTAGACTTAAACACTGAGACTGATCCTCAACATTAATTGGAAGGCTTTTCAATAACTTTGGGGCTTTGCAAGAAAAAGCTCTGCCCCTGCTGTAGTTTTCATAATACGAGGTACTGACAAGCAGCCTGCATCTGTTGATCAAAGTAGGCATGGCAGATCATGCACCAGAGCTAAATTGCAAGTGTCATAACAAAGGTTTTGAATATTAGTGTAAATAGGATATTTGAGTCTTTCAGTCACTCACTCATCATGTAACACTTTATCCTGTATACAGGGTTTCGAGGAAACTAGAGCCTATCCCAGGAAATAAGGTGGGGCACACCCTGGATGGGGTGCTAATCGATCGCAAGGCACACACATATCGTACATAAGTTTCAAGGTGGAGCCTCGATGGATTGAACTTGTTTTCCTGCACATTCCACAGAAGCTTGATTGGATTGAGATCTGGGGAATTTTTGGAGGCAAAGTCAGTACCTTCAACCAAACATTCCTGGACAATTTGTGACAGTGTGACAGGGTTCATTATTCTACTGAAAGGAGCTACTGACATTAGGAAATACTCTTGCTATCAAGGGATGTACTTGGTCTGCAACAGTGTTTAGGTTAGGTAGTACCTGTCAAACAACATTCACATGAACTCCCAGACCCAGTGTTTCCCAGAAGAACATTCCCTATCACACTGCCTCTTCAAATTTACCTTCTTTTCATATTCCATCCTGGTGCCATCTTTTCCCTTGGTAGGTCACACAAATGCACTTGGCTGTCCAAATGAAAATGTGATTCATCAGACCAGACCACCTTCTTTTATTACCCCCCCCCCCCCCCCCCCACACACACACACACATACACAGTCCGATCCTTAAGGATTGACACAACCACAGTGGATTTAAAATTAAGCAGTCAATATGTGATCAGAGTAGCTTTAACTTACTTGGTTTAATGCGTTTTTTTACAGTGTATCCATTTTCACAGGCTCTAAAGTAAATGAGTAAACTAACTACGGATATTAGGAATTTTTAATGATTGGTTGCTTGTGGACATTGGGAATTTGTGGACATTCTGCCCTCGGTTTTGTCTTCTTGTTACTACATGGGTGTTTGTGCCTATTATAATTGTTTTGAACACCTGTTTGAGAGTTAATAACAGTTTATGTTGTTGTAGTTATAGTCTTGTTTAATGTTTTGCCACATTACTTAGGTTTAACTTGTCTTCAATTGAGTGCTTCTTCAAATGTACCACAGCAGTGGGGTAGACACTTTTTTTTTTTTTGATCAATAGTCTTGCTTTTTTATATTACAACATGGTTACTAATGTCATCTCTCTGTCTCAATAGTTCCTGTGTCACATCATTAACATATGCAAGTATGCCTTGCTAAACCCCCACCTACCAGGGTATCACATAATCACTTAAACTCTGAGCACATTAATATGACTTAAATTAAACCTTCAACGATTAATAGTTAAGAATGCATTAACCCCGTGGAAATAACTAAAAAGAGACATTCTGTGCTATTGTAGTATTTACAGCTTGGCTGGGCTTAAACTATAAACTATTGAAATATTCTTATTCATGAATCTGCAAAAGGATAAAATAAGCAAGCAGCATAAGAATAACAGCGGATATGTCATGTCCGCTCATGTTATATCAACCTGCATAACTTACCTATATCGCAGTGGCCTAAAGTCTGCTTGTGTGAGAGAGAAAAAAACGGTGAGAACTGATCCTGCTAACCTACTCTTCTTGTCCCTGCGCACGTCAGTGTTAGTGCTTTGTTAATTGTTTGCGCCTGGAAAGCTAATGCCTTTGTTAAGGTGGCCTGGTTGTCAAATCCCTGCAGGAGCCATGAGGTGCAGTGGCAGCCGGCGTAAATTCTTTATGAGGGCGTCTTTGCTGATGTGGAGCTCAGTGAAAAGGCGTCTTAAATTGCATTAGTGCCCTGACAAACCTTTAGACATGCTCGCTGGGTAAACGGCCACTGTTGTAATGTGCTTCACCTTGACCCAGTAAAGATTAATGTAACAAGACAGAGCAGCACAGAGAGTGTCTCTTTCTGATGCAGTACACAGAGAGTGTGGTGCACACACAAATCAGTGTGTAATGGACCAGACAGGGACATCAGTACCATGGCAGTGGGATTTCTGGATTATATAGGACATGCTGACCAGCAGTTCTGCTCTGATAGCAAGTTGTAAAACAACATATAATATAGAGCTCAATGGGTTGTGAATCCCTAAAAGCTTTAAAAAATTGTTGATTGTAAAACGATTCATTTCTTTATAGAATTTAAGGGAAATCCTGGGAGTTTCCTTTGAAAGCTTTTCTTACCCACGGAAGCTTAAAATAAGAACCATCAAATTAGCTTGTGAAAATGTAGGGAATGCATGTGTGGCACTTGCTATGGATTACTATTAAGCACTTGAAATCTTAGCTTATTATTGAGGTTTTAATATCATTACAAGTTGTTTAGTAACTGTTGTACTTTGTACTATTTTGTATTATTTATTTAATGAAATAAAACGTATAGCAAGAGTTATGTAAATATAGAAGGCTAGTTGGGGGCTTCAAATTTTATTTGTCACATACACATACAGTATGATATGCAGTGAAGTTTGAGGGATTAAGATAGTAGTGAGGAGGAACAATAAACTGGTTTTCCTTCAATGTAGTTGATAATATTGAAAGAAAAAAGTAAAATAATTTGCCTGTCAAATCGTGGCAGATTTGCTAGAATCTGAAAGAACAAAAACCGAAAGCCATATTTATCCCCCATTTTTTTTCCCAGTTTGGTCACATGCCAGTTCCTTCACCCCAAGCAAGTTCTCCCTTATTTAATGACAGGTATACTAACTAGTGCAAGGGAAAGGATGAAACATGTTTCCTCTGAGACATGTGAAGCCCGCCAAGACTCATGCTGCATCACATCATAATACACTGTGCTGTCTGCCCTCTACAGCACATATGAGAGCACACACCCTTAACTGCCTAGTGTCATTGTGATTGAGAGGGGAGACAGCATGGAATATTTTGGCTCCTGGCATTGGATCGACATGACATTGTGTGATGGACATTGTGAAATAGGCAAGCCATTTAACAAATCTAACACATGAATCAAACATGTAGTCAAAGCAGGCAGAAGAGAAAATCACAAGTAAACATAACTGTAACCAGTGCAGATAACCAGGGTAAATAAACATCCTTAAGAGAAATTACTAAACTGAGATGTACAGAATTAACACCATGGTAAGACTATAGAAGGTAAGTGTATTAGAGGAACATTCTAGATATATATAGAGTCACTTGTTAAGTCACTAGTTACTATGATGAGGCAACACTGTTCTATTTTGTAGCTCCGTAACTGGGAGTGAGCTGCAGTACATGCTTGGCCCGGAGTGGGCAGAGGATGTACGAGTCAAGGCTGGAATTCATGAAGCTGTCAGCATGGCATTTCTAAATCTGTCTAAGAAGAGGTAAAGGGTACTGGGTCACCCAACCATTATTTTAATGGCCTTTTTATGGTCACAATTTGTACTAAAGTTGCATTCCTAATTAGACAAGCAGGCAGTAACTGCTAGGTATGTTGGGTCAGGTTTGGGTCAGGTAAGCTAAGGAAGCTATTAAAATTCATTTTAATAATTGTATTAATTGTCCTTTATACCATGGAAGTCTGTGCAGCTAAAGTAAAAATAGAAACAGGCAGATGTATGCAAAACCTGTGGTGCAGGTCAGTGGAGATTCACAGGTTTTTATCTATATGTTTCATAAAGCAGATCCTATATACTGTATACACTGATTCTAGACCTCTGGTGGAAAATAACCATGTGCAGAAATGAATGTCTTAACTCCAAACTGTAATTTGTTAAAAAGAAAATTAAAACAGTGCCACGGTTCCCCAAAGTTTGTGGTCCTATAGAATGTGAGGCACCAGAGGTGTCAAAGCCTTGTTTGTCTCTTGTTCTTGGCTCATGAGAGCTCTCAACTACCCCTCACTCTTGTGGTTTGATTGTCATTCAAGTGCCTGTCTTGAAGAAGAGGGTGATCCTCCAGAGGCCAGGTCATACTCAAGTATATGGAGGATTTGAAGTGGGTAGAATACAGGCAAACAAGATAATGGCATAAGAATTATAATTTAGAAGTGCAGGCCTGCATCTTTTAAATGAGATAAGGATGTAATTAAGGCAAAATTAGACCTAGTTGTATTAATTTGAAGGAATAAAACATGTAAGAATACACAATGCTGTCAGACAAATATTCCATAACTTGGGGTGCTTGAATAAATGCACTAGCTGGGCCACCACTGTCTTCCAGTTCTAGAAAAGACAGGGAAGATACATTAGTATAAGGTTTCATGTTTGACATACACATTATCTTTGTTATTAGTCATTTAAGCTGGGTTATTCTGGATATTTGCTCAATACAGCACAGCAGCATAATAAGTATTAATAATACTTAGGAGCAAGCCTGGGTCCTTCTTTCTAGTTCAGACTGTTTCAGATTTTTAGAGCCTATCAGAGATAGCTGTGTCAGGAATATTTGAAATACAGTTATGGTTTTAAGATTTAAGATTTTGAGGAGAAACCTAAACAGGCTGTGTAGTTACACAAAATAACAGATGATAGAACAGATAGGACATTAGAGTAGTGCTGTAATAGTGAAAGGGTTACAACTTGTTTACTATGCTTAATATCCAGAGGAAACACAGCATGAAACCATTACTGGCTTTAAATCACAAATGCAGTTGTCAGTCAATCTTTATGTTTGTTTATGTAATAGGTCACATTATTATTAATGTGCAGTCAATTAAATTTCAAAATATAATACACAGCACATCCCTGCTTGTTTCAATGTCTATCTATTGACAGACATTAGACTTTAGTCCTCCCATCAAATAAAATGTCCAGCATTTACTATGCCATGTACATAATGAGTTTTTCTATACTCAGATGTAAGACCTTTTACTTATGGAGCATTTCATTTGTCAGTTCTTATTACATGCCAAGTTCTAAACAAGTTAGACATTTGAGAGGCTCATATTGCCTCATCTAGCAAAAGGTCTGAATCTTTTAGTAAAACCAAGAGTTCGCATAAATTTATTATATTTACCCCAGTCTCTCTGCTGCTGAATCCCTCCATCTTTTCTCTGACATCAGGAACTGCTCAACAAAGGGGTTAATGAAGCAGAGAGGAGAAGATTCTTTCCTGGTAATTAAGAAAAATGAATGGAAGTGACATAGAGGCTGCTACATGCTTCATAATTGTCCTCTCCTCTATATCTTCCTCCTCCATTCTTCCTTTCTCCATCTGTAACTGTCTTCTCTATGACCTGCTGTGTCATGTGTGTGATGAATGCAATATGAATTTTGTGGTTAAAAAAAATATGTGCTTTAACAAAGTTCTATTATTTTGACTACTGCATTGCTACCTAAGAAAAATAAAACATTATAATGCTTAGATTTCTTTGTTTTTCCCCTGACTGACAGAATTGATTCTAATCAGCTTCCTCTCTCTTCACATTGATGGCCCCTCCAAAAGGTAACAGTCAGCTACAAATTGCTATTTGGACTTCTCCTTCTTCTAAGATGAGTTTGCAGCATATTGATTGCGCTTACAAGAGATTTCAAAGGATTTCTGGTCAACAAAATGAAGTGATGCTCTTCAGACAAAACAATGCCTGTTAAAGAGTGCTACTCTGCCTGCAACTCTGTCAGGTATGTGTAGAACCGCAAGTGCCCTCTTAAGCAAATCCATAGCCACCTACATGGCTTTTATCACAGACATGGCACCGGTTGCTATGCAATGTCCTCATGCAGGTAATCAGCCTAAACCTGCTGTACCTGGCCACGCCTCTTTAAAGCTCTATGCTGTGACAGAGGAGAGCTACACTGCACTGACCTTTGATTTAAAGAAAGAAACAGAAAGAAAGAAATGGAGCTTTGAATTAAAGAGAAATCATGGAGGAAAAGAAAGGAAAGGAACTCATTATAAAGGAATTAAAGAGGAAACCCTAATGGAAAGATATTAGGGGAACCCTGAAATAATAAGAAATAAATGTAGGAAAAGGAAGTAGGTGAAATCAGCAGTATAGAAAAGGTAGCTTAAAAAAGAAGGAAAAGAAAACTAAGCTGAAAGGGAAAGCTAGAAAGAGAAAATTCTTATTTCAAGATAAATATTAGGGTCCTTTGGGTTAAGAATTAATTGTTCCTTTATCATTTGGTGTTTTAAGTTTGGCCAGGGAGAAACCCATTTTCAGTTGTCATTTCCCACTTCACTGCTTTATTTTTTGTGCTGAGTCTAATTTTCTGAATCTCCCCCATTTCTGAGCCGTCATCATATCACACAAGCACTCATACCCTCATGAGCACTTTTCCCATAATCAATAGGGTGGTGTTTCTTAGAAGCATACCAATGCTAGTTGGTTTGCACCTTGTCGAAGGTGCTTGGCTTTAATTAAATCGTTTTGTAGCTAGTGTGCACTTCTTCATCTGCTCTTGCACTTGGTTTCCTTAACAATGTAGCATTCTTTTTGTGGACAATCAACCCTACTGCGCCCGCACTAATGGGAGCCCTGTGGCGGTATCTTATACGATATTATTCAAATGTGTAATTAACAGACACCATAAAATGTACAAGTTTAGGTTTGCATTCATGATATTATACAAACAGGCAGCAGGAAAACTTTCTACATGTGTCTAGCTATCTGTAACTTAGCATTACTATCATGAAACTATTATGGGTGAGCTTTATATCACCAGGTCATATACTTAAATGATTGCATACAGATGGAAACACTACCATTTATGATTTTTAGGCCACGTTATTCAACAACACTAGTAACACTAGTTTCATCTCCATCAATTACTGAATGGGTAGTCAGCCTTTTCCATTCATATGTTTACTACATCCACTGCTGTATTTTGCATGCAGCTTCTTAGTCACTGATGATGATGTGTGATGAATGTGCCAGCTAAACAGACTCGGCACCAAATTCACAAGGAATATTTAAAAATTTCTTTGAGTGTAATCCCTTTACATGGCTGTCAACGATAGGCTTTGTGAATTAACCACTTTGGTTAGAAAAAAATCAGCCCCTTTTTTTTTCTACAATTCTGTGTGTTCTACAGTGAGTAATGGAGTACTTATGTTCTCTGACCTCTTTAAAATCAAACTTTTGGCGGTTTGCTGGTCTAGAGCATTCAGGTGTGTTAACGTAATGCGAAGATTGAAAAACATGAGCAATGGTCTTAGAGAAGCAATTGTTTCTACATACATACAGTACAAGGGGAAAGCATACAAGACAGTTGCCAAGCTTCCCAGGAGTGGACATCCAAGCACATTCAGCCCAGGGTCAGACCGTGCAATGCTCAGAAAAATACAAAAAAAACATAATTAGACTAAGACAGAAAAAGTATGGTTTGTTTGAAAGGGTTGCCAAACAACTGACTGAGGACCGAGGTTTGCAAAACTGCATCTGAACATACCACAAAGCTTCTGGAAAAATGTCCAGACCAAAGTGGACTAGGTTGGCCCTAATGCCCAGCACCATGTTTGCTGAAAGCCAAACAGCATTTCATCAAAAACACCTCATCCCCACTGTCAAGCACGGTGGTGGAGGAGTGATGATTTGGGTTTGTTTTTGCAGCCACAGGATCTGACCATGTTACGGTCATTGAGTCGACCATGAACTCCTCGCTATACCAGAGGATTCTAGAGGCAAATGGGAGGCCTCTTGTCTGATAGCTAATGTTTAGTCAAAATTGGGTCATGCAACAGAACAGTGATCAAAACACAAGAGCAAAATGCTGAGTCGGGACCTTGCGCAAAAACCTCAAGCTATTGAATAATGGGGGGGTACTTTTTATTGAACCATGTGGGTTTATTGCCCACATGATTTTTTTTAGTTTTTTGTCGCTTAAAAAAAAGTTATTATTAAATAAATAATGGCATGGCAAAAAAAAAAAAAAAAAATTACATGTTGCAGTCAAATAATTTGATGATTAATCAGATGATAAACCAACAAAAAAAAAACATAGATTTTACAAATTTACTAAATATTGTTTATCATTATGGGTACAGTAGTTAATGATTATATTTAAAAACGTATAGGACAGTTAATTCATAATTGTGTCACATTTTATGTTTGATATGTCAAAACTATTTAATTTTTCAATACATGCTTTAATTAATGGAAAAATATATAATAAACAATGAATATGCTGTATGGTTAAACAAAAGTCAACAGGAATCTTTGGAATTATCTTCAGTTAATTTTCATACTTCACTTGTTGACTTCAGTGCTAAGCTTTGACCAGCACTATTTGTTAATGACTAATTGCAGTTTCTAGGCATCAAAAAAGCTACTGAATCTTTTATTCTGTCCACTGATGTTCTCATCTAATTAGAATACTGATGTGAACCTTGCATAACTGCAACATATTCAATCTGATTCCTTAATCATGCAGTGAGTAGAAAGACTTTAACTTAACAATTCCAGTCATTTGGTTGTCAACCATAATTGAAGTAATCATTCTGACCTGACCTGGCTTTACCAAAGTAATACTGATCGTTTTTTTTTTACTTTGCAATTATAAATGTAGTACAATTATGGGAAAAAATTCTCATTGTATTTTTTATCAAGAATAGTAACACAAAGCAACATGTAGCAGTCACACTATTATCCAGCAGTTGACAGTCCCGTGCAGCTGCGGGATCCATCGTGCCACTGAATTGAAATCTACAGGTCCAGAGGTGCCATTTGAGCACACTGAGGGAGGTCTAATGATGCCTGTAATGCTGTTTATGATGGTAATAATAGTAGTAATACTAAAATAATGACAGTGCTCTGTGTAATAGTAGTTCATCATGTGTAGCGCAGAGGTCTTCTGCGTGCAAAGATTACTCTGTCATTGTCCCAGCGGGTCGCAAGACTCTCAATGTTCAGCTCTATGATTTGGCGCGCTCGAGTGTGGAATCCAATTGTGTGAGTGCATCTGTGCTTGTGTGTATGCTTGTATATGTGCAAAATTATCTCTTATGTAGATTGTAAAATGATGTGGGTTTCTGTGCATGTCTGTTTTTTTTATTATTATTTTTTATAGATGGTTGAAAATCTTGCATAAAATTTATTTTTATGGACTTTGGTACTGACATAAAATTTTAAATGCTGGATGTACACATTTACATATTTTTCTTAACTAAGAATACAGTCTTGTATTCTAGGGTAACCCATCAAAACTAGACCACTGGAGTTGTATTAAAAATAGAATATAAAAGTACACAATCAACATATTACAGTGGAACCTTGGATTACGAGCATAATTCGTTCCGTATTTCAAAACACTGGTAAACCAAAGCGAAATTTCCCATAAGAAATTCATAAGAAACTCAAATTAATCGTTCCACAGCCCAAAAAAATAAATACATAAAAATAATTAATACAAAAAATAAAGTAAAAATAAAATAAATTAACCTGCACTTTACCTTAAAAAAAAAGTACAAATAAATCATGACAGATAAGTGTTTCCGTTTATGCGCGCAGGCGCTGTATGTGTGTGTGTGTGTGTGTGTGTGTGTGTGAAGCTACAGTAAGAGAAGAGGAGGAATTAGACCCCTATCTCCCTCTTCTCGTCTTACACAGTAACCCTTCTTCCTCTCTTATTTGAGTTTTTGACACACACACACACACACACACACACACATTAACGGAAAGACTGTTTTATCGGAAAAATTAACAAGGAACATCGTTAATGACACACTAACAGAATCACTGCTGTAAAATAAAAATAAAACAAATTAACCGGCACTTTACCTTTGAAAAGAATCGCGACAGAGCAGTGTTTTCTTCAGAGAGAGAGAGAGAGAGAGAGAGTGTGTGTGAAAGTGAGGGGAGGAGGGGTGTGTGCGTGAAGGCGAGAGGAGGTGTGTGTGTGTGTGTGTGTGTGTGTGTGTGTGTGTGTGTGAAGGGGCACGGTGTCCAATGACAAGGTGCAGGCTGATAGAGAGAGGGAGAGAGAAGATGGATCTTTAACATCTCTAATGAGACTTTCTTTTGCTTTACACATAAACAGTACACACGCGCTGTACACACAAGCATACAGACACAAAATAAAATATGTTTTATGCACACACACGTGGTGACGGTGTTATAGTAAACAGGACACGTGTGCACAGATGTTGATTATACTAGTAGGATACGAGCACTAAGACCCAGCAGGGGAGACGATTACCCACAATTCCGCAGCGCAAGAGATAGAAAAAACATTGGCTCAGTTGTGATCACGTGACGCTCAGCGTCAAAACAAGAAGATGATACTCGGTACTCTGTACAGGTATGTACCATTCCTTTAATTCTTTCTCTCTGCTCTACACAGAAACACTGCTCTGTCGCGATTCTTTTCCAAGGTAAAGTGCAGGTTAATTTGTTTTACTTTTAATTTACAGCAGTGATTCCATTAGTGTGTCGCTCAATCGAGTGTCATGAGATAGATTTCATGGTTATTTTTCCGATAAAACAGTGTTTCCGATGTGTGCGTGTGTGTTTGTGTGAAAAGAGTGGGGGAAGGGTAATTGTGTAAGACTAGAAGGGGGAGAGAGGAGCTTACTTTATGACAAATACATACACAGTGCCTGCATGCACAAACGGAAACACTTATCTGTCGGGATTTATTTTTACTTTTTTTTATTTTTACTTTTTTTAAAGGTAAAGTGCAGGTTAATTTGTTTTATTTTTACTTTATATTTTGTGTTAATTATTTTTATGTATTTATTTTTTGGGCTGTGGAACGAATACTTTGAGTTTCTATTATTTCTTATGGGAAAAATTTAATTAAATTTGATTACGAGTATTTTGAAATACAAACCCACTTCCGGAACGAATTATGCTCGTAATCCAAGGTTCCACTATAGTTCAGAAATCCCTATTGATACTCTACAGTGTCCCACATAGCTTTGTTAAGTGAACAATACGGTGTTTACACAACATCCAAATCGCCTATTGTTCTACAGAACGTATCGCAGACGTTAAGTGACACATACCTATGCTCCCATTAACGCTGTGGCTACATAAGTGCAATGGCAGTAACAGAATGTAACCATCCTATTTTAGCTTTAATATTGTGCAAAAAGCCATTGAAAAAATTCAATTCAATTTCAACAACAGTTGTTATTTTACCAGGTTGTTTTGCTTCACTGATATGATTGTAACTTAACAGAATTATGCATGCCCTGGCCAGAGAGAAAAATGTTTCTGTTTGAATTTAAGCAAGCACGTACTTAAGAGCATATGAATGGATAATTATTGTAGTGATTAAAAATTTTTCACTGGCAGCAATTCTTTTAAACTTAACTTATGCAGTAAGTAGCTTCTTGTGTGACAAGACTTATCATGTGGTTGTGGATTTTTTAACGGTGTTTGAAAATGTCGAATTGTTGGCGTGCATCAAGCTAAGAAAACAAAGAGGTGTTAAAATTACTTGAATTAGGTGAATGTCCCACATGTTATTAAAAACTGGAATGATAGAGGTGAACTGTCAACTTTGCATAAGAAATCCTTAATGACCATCACTAGAGATCACTTAAGCACCTTGTGAATTTGCATCATAAAAAAATTGAGAATAGTGCTATCTGTCCACTGTTACAAGCTCATAGACACGCTCATAGTGATGCTGTGATTGATGTGAAAGCACAAATTTGCCACCTCTGCCCCTGAGAGCATAGGCAAGCAGGTCCCTAAACTCAACCAAGATTTGAACGTGCGATTGCCAGGCAGATGCTTTGCTGTTGAGACATCTGCAGCCCGCCTGTGTAAATTTGGCTGTCATCACAGATCAAGCTGAAAAGTGGTCGATTCCACTCACTGGCTGATTGATTGGTGCAGCCTTACTTGTTAGTGAAGCTACTGGGAAACAGGCTTAAATTTGCTAGGGGGCATAAGCACTTTCATGCAATGAAAAACAAAACAAAATCATGTAAACTACTCATGAGCCCAGATTTGGCCTTGAGTTGCTTCAATTGGTCAGCTATAGGCTCAACAATGTTTTTTGGCAATTATATTATGTCACCTACTGTAAGTACCTGAATGTACTAAGTGACCAGGTTATCCCTTAAGATTTATGCGGCTAAAATTATGAAAGAGTTTTTCTGGGAGCATGAGGAATCATTTTACAGAAATTGGCCACCACCCTCATCAAAGCAGGATCTCGGCCAAAGATTTATGCAACTCTAGATAAAAAATTAACATTGTGACCTCGTATAAGGATGCTAAAACAATGGCATTTCGAATATATTATGTCATCAATGCTAAAGGCAGTGCAGTGAAATATTGGAGTGTGTGACTTTTATACCAAAGGTAATGTATTATACCCATACTATATGTATACTGTATATATATATGCAGTCAAATTGTCTCATATGTGGCGTAAAGTGGCGGTGCACCCTGAAACATAAATGGTGTAGGCATGACCATCTAGGGGTATCCAGGGGTGTAACAAATAGAAAAGACATGGACACCATTTTCAGCCTTACAGTGGATTGATTTCAGTGTCCCCCACTGAACATGCTCTGTTATATATGCCCACCCAGAGGCTGCTTTGTGTACTTCTCACCTTTCATGTTCTGACAGTGCCTATGGGCTTGACACACTGCCACCCTGTAATATTGCACACCTCTACACACTGCCATCCTTTACCTGACAAAACAAATACTTTAACAGCACACATCAGGATTCCAGCATTACGTAGGATTTATAGCTCTTAAGGTTCAAGAGATGCTGGTGCATGCCTTTAAACAAATTTATAAACAGTGATTTTTTTACACTGAATGCCAGGAAAGAGTATGTTGGTCAGCATCATTTAAACAAGCTGTTGCTTACTGTACATTGCATACTAGATCATTTAAGGTGAGAAAGGAGATGGAGGGAGATAGTGAAAGATGGAGAGCTAATTGTGTATTCAGGGCAGAGTTACTATTTTATAACAGTGCTGCTATTTGTCCCACATTGCTTGTTAGGGTGTGTGGTTTCTACTAAGAGCTTCCAGACATGGGGACTCTAAAGTAATTTATGATGTGAAGGGCTGATTTATGAGATTGTTTTTTTCTGCACATTGAGGGATAAAAAGTTAACAATATGTGTTATTTATAAGAACATAAATCATGTAAGTGGAAAACATGCAAAACAGCAAGCATATGCCTCTTGTTTCCTGTTTATATAGTATCGAATATAAGCATTATATTCTGCATGATATGTAATAGATGCTACAGTTTTTGTACAGTCTTCCCTGTTAAGAATAAAGGTTAGAAGCAGTTTTTATTTGTGGATGGAAATGTATCATGGATGCTCGAATCTATGAACCTCTGTCGCTTGGCCTCCATTTATAATGTGGTGTTTCCTCCTCTTCACCCCAGCTTTCTTGTTATTTATTTATTTCCACTTACTGCTGTTGAGAGCCTGAATATTTCCAGCCCTGGGGAGAATGCTTGCAAATAGATTTATTAGCCAATTTTATAATCATGACAAGGGTAATGTGCATGTCAGTCACTGTTGAAGAACGGAGGCAATAGTGCATGTGTTGCATGGATGGCCAGTGCTGTTCAGCATTTAAGAGAGATGATATCTACTCAGGCTGCAAATATGGTAGGTAGAGATCAGGAAGTTATTAATTAACGTTACACCAGTGTCGCACATGTGAGAGACCAAGGGGTAAATGAAAATGCAGTGCTTCGTGGCCTCAACAGAAGGTGTGCTGTTAATGAAACAAAGTATATGCCAGAATGACAACGCTGCAGCTTTGTTTTGGATTTGTCATCATATTGAGAGGTCATAAAGATGACAAACATTCACCGCCCAGATGCACCTTTATCTGATAGTGACAATCTGAACATAGCTGCTGCATTTGGCCTTGTTGCCATCTGTATTCTGCTCTGTCTGATATGACCCATATATCCTAAGGGATTAAAAGAACATTAAGTTATATAAAACTCTATAGTGTTTTACACCGCAGTCCTTTTGAGTTTGCAAAACTGATTGGTCAGAAGATTAATTTGCAGTTTACAGTATATTAAAGTGATGTATCCTAATCATTATTATTTTCATAGTAAAAATAATATGTGCAGTTGATGCTTCAAATAACAAAAAGCCAGTAGACTGCATTGACTTTACATAGTTCCAGGATCCCTGGTTTAGAGAGAAAAGAGAAAGGATTATATTTGCCATAACAAGAACTAACTTGTCCTGTGAATGTTACAACAGCAGTAAATTAATTTAATAACAGTTAAAAATATATGATTCATTGATAACTTCTTATATTTAAAAAGGTTGTTGTGTTCAAATTGCTGTGGTATAAAATGCATAATGATTACAGGACATTTTGTCCTCAATCAATAGTGACAGACTTATAATTAATTGACACATTGTCAATTATTTTCCTATGACAGCTTACCCTATCATGTTTTATTCTTTACTAAAAAACACTTACAATTTCCAGAATGTTTCCTGTGAATTTTCAGAATGATCTCAAAATAGGTTAGCACCAAAATGACTGGGTCATATTGCTTTTTCTTGTAGTCAGCCTTGGCCCTTGACTGAGTCAGAAACATGTCAACAACTTTTTTGAAAATACAGGCTTTGGACAGAACTATACATCTTAGATTGTACAATATCTACACATGTTTTGCTTTCCAATTTTTGCAGGGGACTTGTGGGTTTTTAAGGGATGCCTGCAATCTCAACATTCCTGCTAGGTCCAAAGGGTCTTGTTAAAGGCAGGTTGGTGCTGTCAAAATATTTATAGGGTTTGAAAATGCTGGGTAGGGACAAAAAAAGAAAACATAGCATGCACTGGGACCTCTCATGTGGATAACACTGGTGAAAAAAGGGGCTATTGTACATAAGGCACCATCGCTTGGTTTATATAATGGACCACTACTATGTTAAATCGTGGAGAGTCATCATTCAACCTATTTGGTAATATGTTCTTACATAGAGTTCAATGTTAATTACAATACTTTATGACAAACAGATTTCAGAATGTGATCTCCAGTGGAACAAAACAGGACAGTGTGGCTTACATAAGAGAAAATGGAACAAGAATTACACTTTAATATATAGTGTACTATATACTTTATTTACTGTATGTATGTGAATGAAGCTTTAAAATGTAACTAAATTATGCCCATTTTAAAGCCAATCAAATGATCTTATTTATTAATATTGTAAAATGTTACGGTCTGCTAAGGGTTTAATTTACCAAATCCCCCCATATTATATATATATATTAAAAAAATATATATTATTTGACCCCTCGCTGATTTTGTAAGTTTGTCCAATGACAAAGAAATTAAAAGTCTCAGAACAGTATAATTTTAATGGTAGATTTATTTTAACAGTGACAGATAGCACATCAATAGGAAAGTTGAAAAAATAACTTTAAATAAAAAATGGAAACTGATTAGCATTTCATTGAGTGAAATAAGTATTTGAACCCCTACCAACCATTAAGAGTTCTGGCTCCCACAGAGTGGTTAGACACTCCTACTCAATTAGTCACCCTCATTAAAGA
>JAQMYJ010000037.1:21636015-21646631 GCA_030014305.1 Clarias laeviceps
GTATATTTATATATAAATAAATAAATGTGTATATATATATATATATATATATATATATATATATATTTATATTAATGTTAGATTATAACATTAATGGGATATTGGTAGCTCAGTGGTAGATGTCTTATCTACTATGAGAAATGCCTGGGTTGGGAGGGGTATCAGGAAGGGCTTCCGGCGTAAGACCTGTGCCAAGTTGTGTGCGGATCGAATGGTCCGCTGTGGCGACTCAATGATGGGATCAGTGACAGACCAACAACATCAGCATTATAAGAATAAGGGACTACCCACTGGAGTAATCATTAAATGGTTTTCTAGTGGGCTGTATGCCTTTCCTGCTAGATTGTAACTGTCATGTTTGTGTTTCTGTTGTCTGTCAATATCCAAGTCAGCTAGTGTTAATCACAGTGCAGATTTTCAGTTCAGATATCCATCTATCATTAAAAGAAAACAAAACAACTCCCAGGATGTTGTTTGTTTAGGTATTATCATCCAGCCTAATAACTTTTGCCTCTTCTTCATTATTAAAATTCTGATTTTCACATCTTTCATATCACCTCTACTAAGTTGGGATTTTGTTCAGACTTTTACTGAAGAACTTAAGGTTTACCTGGGCCTGGAGGACTGGCACTGGACATGCACTGGTGCCATCCCTAGTAGTTTACCTCCTAGCTGACAGGTGTCCAGCAGATTTGCTCACTTTCTTGCTCACTCATGACAATATAATCACTCACACACTCACTCACTCATTTGCTCATTCACTGAATCTTCTCTCCTGCACTTAGAATCATTGGCAAGTGCGGAAATTGGGTCTCATAAGATGAACAATTGAATAACTGTACATCTGACAGAGTGCAGGTAGGCAGCACGGTGTGCACTCCAGTGAGCGAAAACAGAAGGACTGTGAAAGCTGTGGGCAGTGGAGGGAAAGGTGAAATGTCAAAAGCAAATGGGAGATGGAATGGCAAGAAAATGTGACTAAAGAGAAGAGAGCAAGCACTAAAAAGAGCAGATCTGACATTAAGTACTTCTCAGTTGGCAAGAGACTGTACCAGAGAGTGAGGGTGAGAGAGCCAACATAAGTGAAAGGAGAGGGAGGGTGGGCGAAGCTGGCTGCAATTAGCATAATTAGACAACCTGCTCTTCTAAGGCAATGACAATATATGTCTTCCCTCATTACATCCTGTAAGCAAACGCAGAGCTTAATGCGAGGCAACATGCTCTCTCTCCACGCTCCATCCATTACCAGAGACGTGGCATTGCCAATCCACACTACTCCCCTCTGAGGCTCACTCACCCGTAACTCTCCACTCTGCCAAGATGAGAGAGTCTCCAGCACAGGGGCTGCATTAAAGCATTTCCTCATTCCAGATCATAATAACCCATCTCAAGAGCGCCTCGTTTGCAGCCAAATGCAAGAATTGGGTAATGCTACAACACAGGCTTTGATGCCAGTCCAGGTGTTTGGTTAATGTTGCCTAATTGACTTTGTATTCCAAATGTTTTGGTTGCCAAGCATAAACAGTTTATAGGCCTGGAATGATTTTCCAAATATGTGCGCAAGCTTCAGTACCACTGCTGTTTGCTTGCTTCAGTAACATCTTTATTATTGTACGGTACCCTCAGGCTGCTCCTCCTATTATTGCACTTTTTAGCACAGAAATTTAATGTAGGTCGAATAGGGCTGAGAACCTGATTGATGGTTTTCCTAAAATTTGTGTTTTTCTGATTTCAGATTAGGTGGCCAAAATCTCCCTTTAAGTTTGGACTTAAACGAAAAATGTTCAGCTGGGTCTTTGTGAACTTCAGCACAGGATGCACTATTTTGAGTTATGAGCATTAATTTGGGACCCATGCAGAACCTCTTTGCTCCTGTGATTAATATATCCCTCATTTAGACCCACTCAAAAATTGAGACACATCACAGTGGTGAGATCAAAAATCTTTACAGCTTTGGAAACATATCATGTCATAAAAAAATAATTAGCTTCTACAAATTTGGCAAACTTGCTGCATAGAGAATGAACTGCGATACATCAGCAAAAAACTCTCTGATGCTGAGGCTTGATGCGTGGTCAATTTTGCCTATCCCCACAAAGCAGTTTGATTGGTCAAACTTTTTGGGAGTTATCGAGATCTGATTGGTAAGTGACAAAAACAGATTGTCCAGTTAGAATTCATTCATTTTGCACAGTGAATGGGAAAAAAAACTAACTACTTAACAAGTTTGGAAAAACTGACACCCTGACACCAACTTTTGAAACACATGAAACTTGACCTCATCATTTGCTACTTGCTTTCCATAATATACTGTAGATATTACATACAATTACAAAATTAGGAGTTTGAGTGGCTCTAGAACATTTACAACGAAGTGGCCATTTTGGAAACATGAGATATTTTAAACTGTAAAAATAATTCTGGCCTACTTTAATGGTATTATACCAGTAGTATAAAAAGATAGTACAGACAGTAGTTCATATCACTACTTTTATAAGTTGCACAAATCCTGATTGAGTTGATATTACTACAATACTATTATAATTATACAACAGCATTATACACAGTAATGTAAAATGACTCATATTTAGTAAAAAAATAAAATGTATTAGTAATTACATAATTAAAATCTGATTAATTAAACAATCATTTGTTTTACTGTGCATTTTATTTCTGACCAAAAATTAAACACATTTCTCAGCTATAAGGTCGGAATGTTGGGTTTCCAGTAAATAGATCTAAAGCACTAGTTCAGTGGAATATAAGTGCAAAAATCTAACTAGCTAGACCACCTAGCCTATTCATACAGTGAAAAAAGGAAGGTTCACAACATTTCAGTGAAATGAAACAAATAAACCATGATACAGTGAAACTCTACTCCTGTGAACTACTCCTATGCATGTAGCCATGCTTCACATATTGCCTCCGCTTGTGTCAGTCTGACAGTTAATCTGTTCACTTCAAGATTAAACCATAATAATAATAAATTAATTTGTATTAAAAAGCATATTCATATTCATCTGTGGCCTTTGGTAGCCTAGTAGTATCATATATATAAATACAATAGGGATTATATAAACCGATTAGCCATAACATTACAATGCAAAACATTACGCCCAGGATTGTGTAGGTTCCCCTTATGCCACCGGGGCAGCTCTGGCCTCTGAGAGCATTACTACACAACACCTCTGGGGGTGTTCTGTGGTGTATAGCACCAGCATATTGGCAGGCAGATCTTTTTTGTTTTGTGGGTTGTGGGGTGGGGCGTCTGTAGACCTGACTTTTTTAGCTGGTGCATCCCATGGATCCTTGATCAGATTGTAATCTGGAGAGTTTGGATGCCAAGTCAGCGGTCTTGGGCTCTTTGCCTGCTGATCCCCATGTGCAGAGGGCTGTGGTACACTGGTTGTTCTATTACCTTTTTATTATGACATGAATTTACTTTTTTTCCATTGATTTGTGCTTCAATGACTTTTCTGTGTAACTGGTCCTCACGGGCATGGGTGAGCACTGGGTGCCTATGACCCTGTCACCAGTTCACTGGTATATAGTCAACAATTCATGTTAATAATTTATTTAATTACATCTTTAATTATTTAAAAATTATTGACTATTACTATAGTCTAAATTGACTATTATGTTATAAAAAAATCAATCAATCAAAAACTTTTCACTTTTTTCTGGAACAAATTATGTTTTACCTGCATACATCAATCCATATTACGTTTCTGATTATAGTGACCTTCTTTTGGTGAACTTAAAATATTTTTCTAATAGATGTTTCAAATTCAGCTGCCAGTATTCCCTGTAACTACAGGCAACTGTCACACCTATTAATATTACAGGCAAATGGCTTGAAATCTGCCATTCCATACCCTGTATAATTTTGGAAGTAGGTCAGGTGAAAAATTTACATCTCTTTCTCTGTCTTGGATGCAAAAATATAACACACAGAGCCTTACTAATAATCTTTTTAGTTGCAACAAAATTCACAGAGTTAAATATCATTCCGGTTATATGATCAAGGTCGGTTGTACCTAGTTTTGTGTGGGGCAGCTTTTGATATCTAAGTGTCTTAGCTCAAACTACATATTGTTTCACTTGCTAATAGACAGTAAGAAAATAGAACAGTCATGCCAAATGAGCACATATAATTACTTAAAGAAACTGAGACCCTTTGTTTGTGAAGATCTGAGTGCTTGAAGAGGTTAATGTGGTTTCAGGAGTGGATGGTTTGCATGAAAGCTACATGATCTGTGTTCTCCAGCTGCTTCAGTGAAGATGACAAACATGTCTCATATGCTGCTCTGTCTGCATCTACACCTGTTCCATTTGTGCATTTTGATGGATATTAGTTGTTTAAGAACCTTTGACCTGGTTTCACAAAGTTTTCTTGATGCCTCTACATGCTTGTCATATAGTTGGATTGGTTATACTTGGGTTCCCAAGAACCATAATTATCATAATTTAGCAGTTGTTTAAAAGCAGAATATATATATATATATATATATATATATATATATATATATATGCAAAGTTTGGTGGTGCTAGAAGAAGGGATGCACGTACTGTACAGTGCCACTAGAAAGATTGCTATGCCTTTACAATTGTGTGCATTAATTTGTGCATTGTGCATTTGAACATTTGATCAGATCTTCAAGTACTAGAACTATGTCAAAATAATTTAAATAAACAAATGACAACAGCAATATAGTTTTTACGTGTATTTATTAAACAAAATTATCCAACAATTTCCTGGAAAAAAATAGCTAGTAGCTGGTAGTCACTGAGTGTCCTGGCATGAACCACTCTTTTTAGGTCCTTCTTTAACACTTCTGCTGGGAGTTTTGACTTGTCCATTGCAACATGTTAAATTTACCCATTTTTATATACTTAGTAGTACTATGTACTTAGGGTCATTGTCTTGCTATCTTCTTTATATACAGTATGTCCAGTTAAACTTAAATGAATTCTGAAAGTGTTAAATAAACATTGATGATTTTACTTATGAATAGATCTACTTATATTCATCTGTCCACAGAAACTTTTTCTAATTGGGTTCCTGCTTATTTTCATGTTCATAAACAAACATCCAGTGGGTAGCAGTGATCTGTTTTTTGACTAGGGATTCTTGCTTGAAGGAAAAGACTGGCCTGTAGGTCCTTACATGTTACCCTGGAGTTCTATATGACTTACCACTCCGTGGTTAGAGGAATAGTGGTGCTGAATTTCCTCAATTTGTAAATCATCCACTCCACAGTGGATTGGTGGAGGCCACACTCCTTAGGCTGATACAAATTTTTTTGTATTGTTTTTTTTTTCTATACTGATGAGCATTAATAATCCTTTTGATGAGGTTCTCCAGAATTTCTTTTGTTCAAGGCAGGACACATTTTTTTATAAACCACACTACCAAAAGACTAAACATTTATAGTAAAAACTAGACCCCTTTTACTGCCACATGTGCCCCAGTAATGTCTTATGTTCAAGGTTTTTCCATGCTCCTATATTTGTCAGTGGATTAAAATAGATTGATAATAATGGATTTGGAATCCAGTTTAATCCAAAATACAAGCTGAGGCACACTTTTGAACTCAGAGTCTGTACATCACAGTACAGGAAACTGTATTGGCATACGAAACAAGAATCGGGATCGATGTGTGATAACATATCGAATGGACGAATGTAGTTTTTATAAATAATATAGATTATCTTATTTTAACTCAAAAAATATTGATTCCTGTCAATGAACATCAGAAACTCCTTCAGATGAGGCAGAAACATGGAAGCAGTAAGGAGAGAGATGAGAGAGAGAGAGGTAAGATCTGGCTGTAGTTTGTGATAAACTACTAAACTCACTTGCTTGCAGGTCTGGCAGATGTAAAAGCCTGAATAATTATTTGGATTTGCAAGGGCTATAGTTAATTAGATTTCATTTCAGTTGAGGAAGAAGAAGAACTTCGTGAGTTGAGTCACAGTCAAATGATTGACGCCTTTGCCAAAATGAAAATAAATAAATAAAATACAGTTTAATGCTGAAAAAATGAACCAACTCTGTTTGGACTTTATTTTACAAATGAGATGCAGATTCAGTGTCATGGAGCTCAGTGTCTCAGTATACTTTGCTTACTTTTAGATTACATATTTATACTCACTGCCCACTTTATTAGGAACAACTGTATACCTGCGACTGGGAGAGATAAAGATCTGATCAAAATCCTCCAAGCAACACTGTACCTGTGGCTGATACATTGATGAGGACTTCCTAGAAGCCATAATCAAAGTCCAAAGAGGGTGTCACAACCCAGACAGATAGAAATGAGAGAAAGCCATAATTAGAAATCCAAAAGCACAGAACTCTAGATTAAGATATTTATAAAAATGCTACCAGGGAGTAGTAAATCCCTGGAAAACAGTTAAATTCCTAACAAAAATCTATTTCTGAACAGTTGTAGCAACAATGAATATGGAGTAAAAAACTCCAGGGGTGCCATGCTTTTACCTGGCCCATAGACATCCAGTAACATTAAACAAATGGATGCTGAACAGGTTGAAAAGTAGCCTGTAGAGTGTGAGACATCAAGAAGGTGAGGGTGATAGAGGAGAGAGAAGATGAGGGAGATTGACTGAATTGCTGTCACTCTTTGGCTCTGGCCCTAAGCCCATCATTCTCTAGTGATCTGTCTCCTCTCAGCCCATGGATATAAGCTGTCATGGCCTCTGCTCTCTGACTAGCAACTGATGAGAAGTAGCAGCCATGTTTTCTAATCAATCCGCGACCTAATAGGTCACGAATGAGCAACCAGGCTTGCCAATAATGCTCTTCATGGAGAAGGTGAGGCCTTACATTTGTGTCAAACCCAGCTGATGTCTTTTTAACCCCCACCACCCCTTCCATGTGATTCTTGCTAATTGACATCATAATAATTAACCTAAGCCTGTGACTCCTGAGTGTGTCTTACTGCACCAGAAACACTGCTCTCTTTCTCAGTGCCAGTTCATTAACATACCACATTCTAAGTCTTAATTAGGGACAAACTGTGTTTCCTTAAAACATTTTTAAGAGAAGAGAGAAAGGCAAAAGGCAGAATTCTTAGGGCAAATATGAGCAAGTGGTAAACCCTGAGAAGAGACTTAAAAGATACATACACCCATAAAACTATTTGATGAAATTATTTTTTTATTAATTATAAACACATGGTGAGGTCATGTGTTTCAAAACATGTACAGGGAAGCTGGGTATCCACTGCCGTGAGCTGTTTTATTTTCCTGTGTAGGGATAAAAATCAAGACTAATGGTAAAGAGAAAAAAAACATTTGATCAGATAATTGTAATGTGAGCTTGTGTACTGATATTGGTTGGATTTGGTTCAACTGATTTAAACAAGTATATTTTAAATATGTCGGAGATGTGATGGGATGGCTTAAGACTTAAAACTGCCAATCCCATTTTTTTTTGCAATAGTTTACTGTCACATGTGGCACTCTTCTTGAGAATGCCACGCCCTAACCTGATCATAAGCCATGATCATACCTGCCAAGGCCAGGCGAATATAAAAATATATTTATAAGTTTTTTATAAAAGACATTAAAATGTGTACTTTGGGTTGCTAAGAAGGCAGCACTGGTATAAATGAATTGTTTACTTGATTAATGATTATCAAAAAATTCAAGAGGACGATCCAGAAAGGAGTCGACCGATGTGTAAAAAACATTCAAATACCCTCAAAAATGTGCATGCTGATTGAGAAACATTCTTTCCTGAGAGTTGTGATTTTCTAATTAGCATATTTTTCTTGATTGATTAGGTTTTGCACTCACAAATATTTATTAAAAGTAAAAGATGCTTGCATATCTAGAGAGCATGTTTCTCTGGGGAGTATGCTTGAAATTCAATTCAATTAAATTTTATTTGTATAGCGCTTTTAACAATTGACATTTTGACAAAGCAGTTTTACACAAACAAAATAATTATTTAAGTTTGTATGAAATGTGAATGTGTATGAAACAGTAGAAGCAGGTTTCTATCTAAATAAAAATTTTCATTGACTATTACTTTTCCAAGAGACACAGAACATTTTGCTATCAAAACACTGTCTTTTCTCCCCAATCATACCATTACACATTCCCACTCACCAGCTAGCATCCCTTTACTTGCAAAACAGCTATAGATGGTACTCCAGCGGTATTCTGGTTTTACCGCCACGCGCTATATAACTATAGACCGACGCCTCAGGCCGTGGTTCATTCTCTGCAGGATTAATAAGCCAATGAGCTGCAAGTAGTAGCGGATAAAATCAAGTGAAACATTGTAGTTAAACAAATTCATAATCACAGTACTATAATCACAGTACAAATGTAGAATTCAAATTGAATTGAATCTTATTATGATCGAATTTAAACAAAGTAAACGTTAACACAGTGAGCCTTTAGATTTTATCATGTGTAATTAGAAAAGGTACGCATGTAGGTTTTTTGTCATCTTATATTTTGTGTTCTTTAAATTTATAGTAGATTTATTAACTGAAATAAACAAAACTAAATGACCATAAAAATTCAACCATTGTCAGGACGTGCTACTGCGTCAGCAGATGTCAATGTTTTTTTGCGTTATTATAAGAATTAAATGCAGTAGGCTGTTATGATCATCACAATGTTCTTTAATAAATAAGGAAAACGTTTTAACAAATTACATTTTTACATCCCAGTAGCACCTCCGTTGCGGTGTACCATCGCCGGCAAAACCTTATAAAATACAAGTGAAACATTAAATGAATTTAAAATCACAGTACTAAAATTACAGTACAAATTTAGAATTTAAATTAAATATAGGCGTTTCTTAATTGCATCGAATTTAAGCAAAGTAAATGTTAACACAGTGAGCCTTTGTATTTTATCATGTGTAACACTCGCGTAGCCAGAAAACTCTGGGTGTGCATCAGAAAAAGTGGGTGAGCCACAGGTGTTGTCAGATTAATGGGCAAAAACTATATAATAAAACTATATAAGATACATAGCCTTTATAAGACTTTTATTTAAGTGCACTCACAATGGCGACAAAACGTTATGATGTTGTAAAATAATGAAAGCAAACAGGGATACAGCGCTATTCTGTATCGGTTTCGGTGAACTTGAGCGCGTCAGAAAAGGAACAAAACTCCGTGTATACTCGCCTCACAGACGTGAAAAACATATACTTACAGAAAGCGAAATGTCTACTTTTATATAAACTAATGGAAAAAAATTCAGCCTATGTAACTCGTATGAAATGTGAATTATTGGTGCATCCACTGCTGCAGAGATGACGTGATGACATGATCACCTTCATCACAGCCGAAACCTAAGACATCAACTTATCAATGAATTATTAAAATGGCCAGTCAGTTACCTTGCTGTTTTCCCCGACGCATTCATAATCATTAGTCTACTTCTGCCGGTGCGGTGTTTCTTAACCCCACCCCCGTTAAAACGGCGTATTCAGAGAAATGCTCGCCCGCGAGAGGTTGTGAGCACGCGGTCCACTACACAGCAAAAATATGTTAGTATATTATGACTGAAATAAAGCGTCTCACATCGGTGTCCGTTTTGCACAGCGCCGCAAAGACAGCGCATTTTTAACAAGTATAAATTTGTGTTTGTTTCAGAGCAGCTTTGTTTCAGTCACAATATTGATCTATCATATAGAGGGGCGACATTTGCAAAACAGACAAAATGTAAAATCAGTACCCGAGAAAAACAACAGAGCACAAATATATACTTGCTGATTAAACACTGCATTTTTTAAAAGTGAAAGCGCGCGCGATGTGAGCAGCTTTATTTCAGCCATTCCAACCTTTCGTGGTCAAATAATTATTCAATGCTGGACATAAACAGCAAAAAGCACGATGATTATTATTCTTCTGATTATTATTATCATGTTCTTTTGCTGTTTGTGTTCAGCGTTGAATGATTATTTGAAACTGAAGCGCCTCGTGTAGATTCATGCCACAAGTTATTTTATCATACAAAGATTGTTACGTTGTGCTCGGACCACTGAGCTTCTGCGGATTCCAAAATTGACATTTTTACTGTTTTTTAATCACTGAAATGGAAGAGATGGAAAGTTTCCTTATCATAACATGCCCTATATTGTTTTTAATAATCTCGATACACAACCCATGCTTTTTTACTGCTATTTTACAAATGGAAAATACAAATGGAATAATTTTAATTGGTTTATTTATTTATTTATTTTAAAATAAAATCTAAAATTAAAACATTGTACAGTGATTAAAAACAGTATAGAGTGATAAATAAAAATACAACACATGTTATGATAAGAAAAATCTCATACCAGGGATTAAAAACGGTAACAATGTCAATTTTAGAATCTAGAATCCAGAAGATTTAAGAAGAGGCCTGAAGCAAGATCCAAGATCCTCCACTTTGCTGAAACTATGCAAAGTGGGGAGGGGTGCATTTTAGTTTCTCAGAGTGTATAGGTGAGCACAGCTGATTCACACCTGGGGGGTTGTGAATTATTTGGATTTGATTGTTGTCTTGCAAAGCACACACAGTAACACTGAAAGAACAACAACCTAAAGTAAATAGGAATAAGAGGCCCTGATTATACTGCA
>JAQMYJ010000037.1:21659128-21688159 GCA_030014305.1 Clarias laeviceps
GTAAATTCAGTTGATTGGACATGATTTGGAAAGGCACACACCTGTCTATATACTGTAAGGTCCCACAGTTGACAGTTTATGTCAGAGCACAATCCAAGCATGAAGTCAAAGGAATTGTCTGTAGAAGGAAAGTGATGCGCTGTGAATACTTTCCGGATGCACTGTAAATATTATCAATATGAAATTAGAAAGGAAATATAAGGGTAAAAGTATAAATTACAACTATCAGTTTGTCCCTGATGAGTAAGCTGGGGCAGTGCTGGCAAGGAAAAACTTCCTGAGATGACAAGAGAAATAAATTTTGAGAGGGCCAGACTCAAAAGAAAACCGACCTTTATTTGGGTGTAACCAGATAGTTTAACCATAAATCAATCGCTGTGATCTGCGTGCTATAAGTCTGTGTGCTATAAGGTTGAAAGTTCAATATAACAGTTAAGTAATTTAAGTTAATATAAAGTCCACTTTCACTGATGGAGAATTGGGTACAAAACTGTTTGTGGGAAATTCAGTCATAAACTTAAGCAATTATTCAGATCATCAGATCCCTTGTGGATACAGTATTGCTCATTATAATCTCAATACCGACAATTTTCAGCTGTTCCTTTTATAAGAGATTTGCTGCACTCTGAATGATACTACTCTAGGACCATCCGAACAAGAGAAGGCTACTGTCAAACCTTAAAAGTGAAAAGCTGAAGTTAACATTATTATATTACATTATGGAATGTTATGAGAACATTATAGGAATCCTTTCTTAATTACACCTAACAGGACATGGATAAATTCATACTATTTATCCAACCACTTGTTGCTGCCCACAATTCTCTGCTTACAATTGTATAAATATTTTATACATTATTCCCAGAAAATGGTACAAACAGAAGATGACAAAATATTTTAGATGTGTTCCTTACGTTATAAAATCAAGCAATTTTAGACAAGAATTGAAAGACATGCCTGTTATTGTGGCAGTAGGTAGAAATAACCTGGCGTGGCGTTAATATTATGTGCCACGCAACACAGAGGAAGTAATATTATATGCACACATCCTATTAAGTGATAACTTTTTCGTGTAACTTTTGGTTTGCAATTACAAGGTTAAATGTTTCAACTTCAATAAAAACCATATCCTGGTTAGGTCGTGGTCTGAAGCCAATCCAGGAGTGCCCAGGATGTGGTGTTCACATTTCCTTCTTTGTGAAAGCAAATAAAGCACATATATCGTATCATATCTATTTTTACATAAGTCCTGTGTGTGCTGACCAATAAAGAGGCATTCTGGACTTTTATAGACATACAACTATTTACTCAGAGGCGTGATTTAGAGTTGTGCGACATCACAACATCCTAAATTTCAGTCATTTTAAAAGCTAAAATCATGCACATTTTCAGGACTATTTGTAATCCAGGCTGCATATGAATGCTGATTGGTTGAAGCAAAAAAGCATGTCTGGTTATTCACAGTTTTAAATAGTGTAATGTTATGGCAATCCACTGAAGGATGGCACTTGCTATAAATACATTAATGCAACGCTTAGTTTTTTACTTCATTATTTATTAATTTGCTCATTTATTTTTCTTGTTCAATTCTGACAAGACAAATTCAAATTAAAAGCAAAATAAATATCCACTTTTTGCCTTAGTAGCAAAGTATAAATTAATTGTCTTTATTTACTTATTTTGGAATCAGCTTTCATGCCATGACAGTTTCTCTCATTCCTGCCAATATTACTCTCATTATAACACAAGTTGCATCATAAGACCAACAACTATAGGTAAGATGGATGGTATTGTAATATGCACCTGTCATGATACGGGTGTTGTTGCGTGTGCTTGTTGGTGTGACATAAACGCAGAGGGTTCGAAGGGCTTACAAGTCTTTTAATGATGAATTAATACAAAACAAAAATGAACAAAAAGATGTTTAGGCTAGGGACTAAACATAATAGACTAAACATACTAGTATACAAAACGGACAAGACTACTAAACAAACTATACAGACTTGGGGACTAAACCTACAAGGGACTTGGCTAGGCCTACTAGCTTTTATGCACACTAGCTGCTAAGCTGGATGGTAGCTAAATAGACTAGTTGCTAAACAGACTAGAAGCCAGAGACCCAAGGGACGAACAGACTAGGTATACAACAGACTAGGTATGAAACAGACCAAACACTAAACAGGTTAGTGGCTAAACAGGTTAGTAGCTAAACAGACTAGACAGACTAGGAGACTAAACAGACTATGATCTAAGCAAGTTAGTAGTTCAATGGTTAGTAGTTATACAGACTAAGAACTAAACATACAAGAGACTAATCACACAAGAGGCTAATCCTCCTATGGGCTTACCCCACTATGGGCTAAGCTTACTCTAGGAGACACACAGGCAAAGAGACAAACTAACAACACATACTAAATAAAAACTAATGTAAACTTAACTTAAACAGCTCCACAAAACATATGCCAACTAGAACAGAACAAACTAAAACAGAACATAACAAAACAAATGCCCACTTAACATAACCAATGCTCGACCCAGTTTTCCGGAACAAAGAACTATTTATAAAAAAAACTAATGAGCTATGTCGGTTCAGGTGAGCGCTCTCATCACCTGACCGAGGTGCATTCTGGGAAACTGAATCTTAAAAATAAAAACTACACAAAACAAGATTTCGGGCACCCAGTGCCCTCTAGGGGTGATACCTTACAGCACCATCATTTCTATCAAATTCATTAGTTTAATTAAAGTGATGTGCCAGGTCCTGTTTTATAGTAGTCCAACTAATCGATTATGACATTTTTAGCCAGCTATTTTTTATTATGAAATGACATTTTGCCATTTAGTTTTTGTAAATAATTAACTTAAGCCATTTAATTAGCATTGTTGACACACAATGTGATGATTAAGAGTTTAAGAGCAATTAAGAGTTAGATTTCTGAACAGTTGAGTACGCCTGCCTTTGCTTTGTGATGTTTTCTTTTTTGGGTGCAACACAGTGTTTGGAGTAGTCTGGACCAAACAGAATTTGTTCCAAGAGAATTTGGCTCCAGTTCAAATTTAATTGATGACCCCTACAGTATATGAACTGACGGTTGGTTAAGTACATTATACAGTATAAGGGCTATGTAACACAATTCCACTCAAGATGTCGATCATGTTGTTGATGAAACATATCTTTCAAACATGTAGATAATAAATCTAAATAGGGTTTTCCAGATTTACTTGAGAGGATTTATTGCCGACAGATTCTTGTTGTAGCCTGAGCAAACTTATTTTTCAAACATGCGCAAAGCAGTAAGAATAATCCTGATTCTGATTTAAAGCCTGCATTATGGAACCAGGGGCGAACGAAACACACATAATGCTCCTGAGTTACTGTGAGTCATCCTGACAAGCCTGTAATAGTAATTTACAGTCAGGTTGGCAGGTGTTTTTAGTCACATATGCCATACAGCAGCTCAGATATGCCAAACGTCATCATGCTGTAGTCTTAGGAAAATAAAAATCAGCATCATACAGATCTAAAGATTTGTGTGCTACATGGTTAGTGTCAGCTACATTAATTACGTATAATAGACAATACAATTTTGGTTGGATAACAAAATTTACATCATAGACAGAATACTCAGAAAATTTTTTAATAAACCACACACTAGGAACCTTTTTCAAATGTTTTTATCTTTATTTTGCCACATTGCTTTTTCATACCATTTTTTTGTTTTTTTGAGTTTTTTAGAAAATAGAAAAATGCAAATTGCAAATTGCAAGATTGTTGATTTTTTTTTTTCATCTGCTGCCAACAAGGGGTTACCACAGCAGACAATTCGATCCATACATTTGACTTGGCACAGGTTTTATGCCAGAAGCCCTTCGTGACACAACCCTCCCATTTTTAATCCCATTTTAGAACCAGCGCTAAACATGTTCTCTATTCAATAGCTGGGTATTGACCTCAGAGCTGCTAGATGGTAGATGAGAAGCCTAGTAATCAGCTACCAAGGCCCACCTATACCAAGCTAGATAACTCAGAATATTTTGAAGGGTCATTAATGCAGTTTGTTCCTGTAATTAGTTATTTTCTCACAGCATGAGTGCAATTACACTACATTAAAATTCTACTTTCAACAGGGATTGACTAGAAGACTGAGAGATAAGAGCAGAGTGCAACCAGCAAACAGAACAGTCTAGATGTTAGTTTGCTAGCCAAAATCTGGTATTCTGTGAAATGTAACTATTATACTGCTTTTTTAAAATTCTCATAACTTTGTGTAATATCGAGCACATGATAGACAGTAGCAGATAATTACATCATATCAGTCCTAAATACTTGGGCTGTGTGCCAAATCATACACTACCCTACTCAGTAATAATTAGTATGCCAGTAAACCACTGCTGTCATTACTATTTAGCTAGGCCTGTATTTTTTTTGTGAGAAGTTGCAGTTTAAGGTGCAGCCCCTTTTGTCACTTGCAAAAAAAAGATTTAGTGAAAAATGACACAGCTCGTTTCATATTATGAAATATTTTTCCCCAAACAGTGCACATTATCATTTTTCTATCACGAGGACTTTTACCCTTAAATGTCTACATAGATCCAGCAGAAACTAGGTTACCGTTATGGGTTTCTGAGATTTTGTGAACATGTTAATTACCTTCATCACTTTAATTGAAACAGATGGACATGAAACAAAGCATTTGGCCAAAAACTGTATCATGGCTGACCCTGTGCTTGGACGCTAATCCCAGCTACTGTATGCTGGGATATGCTAAGAAAGAATTTCACTGTGCAGTAATGTATATGTGACAAATAAAGGATTCAATAAAAAACTTAACCTAAATACCCTGTCTATCATGCATGCTGTGTGTATGTGCATGTGTTTGTGCGTGTATGCCTCTCTCCCAGTTTGGTGCCAATGCCAGCCAGAAAGTGAATTGAGGCATGGTGGACACTTCATGCAATTCTTTCACCATTTTTACATTTACCACCAAAATGTATAAATGAATGAGACTTATATATTTCCAGTCTTTAATAGCAATTACCTTTTTACTTGTATCATGAGAGGATGAGGAGCCAGTAAATATAATTTATCAACATGCCCAGGCAATATTCCTAGCTAGCCATGTTTAGGGTGTCAATTGGCTCATGTTCCAAATTAAACCACTGATATCTACAGTTTTCATTTTATTCCTCAAGAAACATATTAATCTACAGTAAACTTTTTGAGACGTGCAACTTCAGAATGTGGCAGACTTCAACACTAACAAATAAATTAAAGCAGAGCACATTGCACCAGTGATGGACAGTGTATGATGCCTTTCTTTTCTAGATTAATTACACACTTTTACTTATAAAATGCAAATCCCTTTGTTTGGTAGCTTTACTAAGTAACTTTATTAAGTTCAGCTTAGGCAGGCATGCTAAATACCCAAACTGACTAGTATCTCAGCTGTATAAAGTGTAATAATGTAATAAATATTATTCTTAATAAATCATAAGAGATAATAGAAAATATAATCCCTGAACATACAGATATCAGGAGATACCATTAAAGTGTTAAATATTTAGTGTTGTACTCTCAAAAGCAGGGATGCCACGCGATTGGACAAGGTATATACATCATGCATAACTCTCTCATTTGCATATTTTGCCATTACATTTAGATTCATTTTCATTGTCACTTTCATGCTGCTTTTTGCACAATTAATTAAGTATTTGCACAATCGGCGTAACACACTCGGAGGACAGCACTATCCGCTTCCTCCGCTTGCGTGAGCTTATTTCAGCCTGTGGCTGGCAGTAGAGCCGTGATTGATGTGTGCGCTAAGTACCTCTCATCCCTCCCTTCTGAGAGAGCTTGGCCAATCAGCTCTCTCCAGAACCGTGGCTGGGAGTGGTTACAGCATGACCCGGGAATCGAACTAGCGATCTTCAGATGACAGGGCGAGTACTTTACCAGTGCACTCGGAGGCCCTTATCTAACCTTTTAAGGCTTATTGTAAATATATGCATCAACTTAATTAAATCAATATTCTCAAAAGGTTTAATACACTGCAAATGTTTCTGCTGTTTTAGTTCACACATCTTTTTTTTCTTCTTCATATCTTTTATATGCCTTGTTTTCAGAAGTTGAGAATTCCTTTTTACTGCTAAAATATTCATGCAACAAAAATCATATATTTTCAAAGTGTCATTTTGTTTGACTTGGGGAAGAGTCTCCATAGTAAGAGACAGAGTGAGATATAAGACAAAGAAATGCAATATAGAGGGTTTTGCTTGCAGTTTTCAGACAAATACTTAATGAAAACCACCCATGGGGTGATAGAATCCTATATTTAATTAAGGATTTATGAAATATTTAATATGGAAGAGAGAATTTTAGCTCTTCATCCATGTCTATTGAGAAACTGGAAGCTGCAATAGAAGGTGTATAATAATGGAGAGAGAGAGAGAGAGAAATGGCTGATAGTTGTATTGGGTGGTAGATCAAGTAAAATGGCTTTCATTGACATTAGGGGGGAACATACTGGCAGATTTAAAAAGGGTCTTTTGAAGTTTGCTCTTAAATTCACATGTTTAGTCTTACTTTTTGCAGGGTCAGGGGAAATTGATAGAATAGTTCCATTTTCTTTTTTCAGATTACCTATATAAACACTGCTTTTTAGAGGAAATGCTAAAAATGAATGCACAGGTATCTGGGTTTGATAATTTTTTTAAATAACTCTTGAAATATAGATTTTTAAATGAGGGTTGATCTGTGTGTCCTTGGGAAATCTTTTTTTACTCACTCATCTTCTATACCGCTTTATACTGTATTCAGGGTCACGGGGACCTGGAGCCTATTCCAGGAAACTTAGGGCACGAGGCAGGGTACACCCTGGACAGGGTCCCAATCCATCACAGGGCACACACACTCACACTTCGGGCAATTTGGGAATGCCAATTAGCCTAACCTGCATATCTTTGGACTGTGGTAGGAAACCGGAGTACCCGGAGGAAACCCACCAAGCATGGGGAAAACATGTAAACTCCATGCACACAGAAACGGGAATCGAACCCGTACAAAATCTTTTTTATTTTATTTTTATTTTTTACATTTATATGTTCTCTTTTACAAGCAGTTTGTAGTGATCTGAGATTTGTAAGCATTTGTTTCCTTATACTAATTAAAATTTTTATTGGCAGATCCACTCAGACTCAGATGAAGGTGATGGCTCCATCAAGTACACTATATCTGGTGAAGGTGCAGGGACAATCTTTATCATTGATGAAGTCACAGGGGACATTCATGCCACTGAAAGGTTGGACCGTGAGGAGAAAGCCTTCTACACATTGCGTGCGCAGGCTCGAGACCGCCAGAGTGATGCCCCACTTGAACCGGAGTCAGAGTTTGTCATCAAGGTCCAGGATATCAATGACAGCGAGCCCAAATTCCTGGAAGGGCCATATATCGGAAGTGTGGCTGAGCTGTCTCCTATCGGTAAGAAAAAAAAAATCCTAACCAATGTTAAAAGCAAAGTGGTTTCGCACTAAAATACTAAAATTAAAATTTATTTTAAAACGCTAATATTTATTATGTTCATGTACGTAGCAAACAGTACATAATGGTTAGTCTGAAAGAATGTTTGCTTCAATAATTCCTTACTGTTGTTTCAACAAGTGGAAATGTGCTCAGTTATGCTGAGAAAAGTTTCATTGTAGATAAGCTCTAGTGTCTGTCTTTACAGACATCCTGCATTTATTCATGGGATTCTGCTTTTCAATTTCCTACTGTATGCTATTTGTTATTTGTTTATTTTATTATAATAAAATAGGGGCAGGTTACAGTTCTCCTGTTCTCTACATCAGTGAACGTACTGATTGGAATTAATTCCTGCTTCCTCAGCATAGCAGAAGCTGAGCCAGAGGCAGCATTTTTTTCCAAAGCAGAAGTAGAGAGACAAAGTGAGGGAGGGAGAGTAGTTAATGTTTGTGCCATCTTCACTTCTCCTCCCCCTTGTTTCTCCACCTCTCACATTAACTCAGCACACTGTTCATGTTTTATACATTATACTGAGCAGCAAGTCTAATGAGATAACATCACTGCTTTGTTAGCATTTAATGTTTTGCTCTCTTGCAAAGCAATTGTTAATGTCGTCAATGCTAGCATCTCCATGAAAAGGTCACACCTCACTGTCAAAGCAAGGCAGACTGATAGCCCAGTCAGACAGAAAGAAGAATAGTTGCCTCATTTTACCTTGACATTCCAAGATGAATGGATATGTTTTAGAACATAAAGCTATGTAGTGGTTTGCTTTTCTAGTTGCTTGGACACAAAGCAGCAACAAAGACAGTCAAAAGTCTACTTTGAACCTTTTGTCTGCACCTGAAAGATTAAGAGAATATACATCAGTAACACCCTTCTTTCATCTCCAGCATCTCTAGTCAAGCAGAGATTCATGTAGTGCTTGTCCATTCATTTTATTATACCAAACAAAAATAGTTTCACAAGTTACATTATAGTGACATAATATTTTCTCACAGTTGGCTTATACAGTATGTGCACCTTATCCTTTATGTGTTCATCATTGTCTGCCTCGGTTGAAAAAACGAAAGGTTTTTACAAAATCCTCAGCTCAACAGTGAACAAAGCCAGGTACCTGCATCATCACACAACCAGCAACCCAGCTAACTGTCACTGGATTTTCTAATTCACCACACCTATTCACAGTTACTGGCAAGCTTCATATCCCCACAGCAAACCACAGTTTTTTGTGAAGTCTGCTCCTGCTTTGTGCCAGCAATAATTATGTGCTTTGTTCTGCTATTTGCTGTTCTTGGATATGGTTTGTATAAGCTTCAGATTTAATATTTGCTTACTTAGCCCTTTTTCTAATTCACTGACATTTTGCCCAACTCATGTTCTAAGTCTGTTTTTCCCTTTGAATTTATCTTCTTTGAGTTTTTAACTAAGTATCTCAATAACTCAAATAGTTGATGGTAGATTGGTGTTCTGGCATACTATCAGCAAAAAATCTGGGTTGGAATGAAGGGTTGAATTACACAGGAGCTTTCAGGGGAGACATATTTTCCGACGTGCTGCATGACTTCTCAAGTCACATGCTCATGCATACATATAAGTTCATGGCAGCATGGTCAATACCTGAGAACAACATTCTACTATTCATAGTGCAGGCAGTTAGTACCACGAGTAACACTTCATATAGGCAGAATAACAACAGCAAAAGAATTACAAAGGAAGTTTGATAGCTTATTCAGGGCCAACAAAAACCAAAATCACAGAGCGAAATATATTGTATACTCTAACTTTTTATTTTTGCTGAAAAGCCATGTAGTCCTGTTTTTCCAATGACTCTGTCCAGTTGAAAGGCAATATTGCATCAACATGGTCAGGGCCAGGTTCGCTGTGCAGGAGGTCACAGTGGTGTTTGGCGCCAAGGGATCTTCCTCTTTGGAGCTGTTACTGCCAGTAAGCAGTACTGAACTAGCTGTAGTTGATGACTGTTGTCATCACTTGTCAAAACAGTTAAGTTTGTTTCGCTTTGACACTTTAATTATCCATAAATCATCCCAAAATACTGAACAAACCATTGTTTGTTTGTTTTTTTAATTAACAACTTACAATCCATTCAATACCACATCTAGTTAGTGGTAAGTAGTTCAGGTGGCTGTGTAAATGTAGTAATTTGAGTGCAGGACCAGAATCGTTGGCCATATCAGGAAAAGACACAAAATTGTGCTAGTTAATGGAGACAAATGTTTGAAAAATTAAATGTATCGAGTGAATAAACACACAAAATAGACATTTATACTATTCATTTTTAGTCCAGGAACTTAAAATAAGTTTTCCAAGAAAAAAAAAACTGCTGCAAGTGCTGCACTGTATCCAAACAGTCTATTAAACTAGTATGTTGAAAGACCCATTCTGTTTGAACAAACCATTGTTCACATTGTGAAATTTATTTAAAGGCTGTGCATGCTAAATATCAAACCAGACTTTCTGTTGCCCTGTGGCACCACAAACAACAAACTATGGGAATGATTTTTGCAATTGAACCTGGCTTGCTCAAATGTGTAGGTTCAGCCAGTATTGTGAGTATGCATGTGGCATTTACACATTTTATGCAGGCAAGTGTAAAGCTTTGTAACTAGGTCTTACAGGTGTTGAACATGTCCAACGTTTATGCAAGCTTGGTCTTTACCTAAGCCAGCATTTTTGCTGGTCATCAATATGACCAGGGAGCAGGCAAATTGTACTACTTATTGATCAGTGGTGTCTGTGCTGCTGCACGGATTTAAAGTATGTCTGTGTCTGTAGCCAAATTCAGCATTGCTTGCAATATATCATTATATCTATAAACCTATCAACTTGTCAACAGCGAGTGAGTCAAACGACCAACCCTGCATTTTGTCAACAGTCCAGGCTCAGGGTGGTGGTGTAATGGTTTGAGGAATATTTCTTTGGCACATTTTAGGCCCCTTAAAACCAATAAACTGGTCTGGTCTGTCTGAGTAGTGTTGCTGACAATATTAATCCTTTTATAAACTCAATGTTTTCGACAAACAACCCCAAATGAAATTCCATTTTCTGCAACCTTAATCAATCTACACTGCATATGTAATATGTGAGTATTAGTCAAATTATTGACCTGCAAAGTAAAAAACTACAGCAAGCGCTGAAATTATTGGAATTGGGATATAAACTGTGCAACTTATTATTAAAACCTGGACGGTTAGTGGTGAACCATCAACTTTGTGGAATAATTGTGGTTGGAAAGAAATGATAATGACCATGATTGTGAATCACTTAAACAATTTGTGAAATTGCATTGTAAAAAAATGCATAGCAGCCATAGCCTTGTCAACTCAACTCAACTCATCTTTATTTGTATAGCACTTTAACAACAAGAATGCCCCAAAGTGCTTCACCAAATTAGTGCTTCACCAAATTAGACCCCACTAAAACTCTTTAAATACTCTTTAAAACTTTAAATAGAACCCCAGGGCAGAAAAAGCCTTCAAAAATCTCAAGCATGGATTCACCATGGCACCCATCCTTACTTTCCAGGACCCCTCCCTTCAGTTCATTGTTGAGGTTGATGCTTCTGAGAAAGGAGTTTGGTCCATTCTTCCTCAGAGATCACCCAAAGAAAATAAGCTTCACCATTGCTCCTTCTTTTTCTGTCAACTCACAGCCATGCCCGTGAGTTATTGGCGGTCAAGCTCGCCCTCAAGGAGTGGAGACACTGGCATGAAGGTTGGAAACACCCTTTTTTAGTTTAGACCGACCACAAGCACCTTCTTAAGAACCGCCAAAAGACTACATTCACATTAGTCATGCTGGTCACTGTTCTTTTCATGTTTCCACACAGTCTTATCGCCCAGCTTCCAAAAACGCCACACCTGATACCCTCTCCACCCCTCCACCCCTCAGGACATGCCAACCATAGAGACCATCCTTCCATCTCACTGTCTCATGGCACTACCAAATTGGACATGGAGAACATAGTTTTACAGACCATTGAACAAGAGCCAGGCCCAAGTAATGTCCCACCTGAGTTACTCTACATCCCAATCCCAGTTCCTCCTCAGGTTTTGGACTGGGCAAAAAGCTCCAAAATGGCTTGCCACTGGCAAGGCGACAGAAGGTTTGTGCACCCTGTTTCTGATACACCAACACTTCTGGTGGCCCACCATCAAGCAGGACATCAGGAAGACTGTGATGTCTGTTCCAGAATATAAAACAACAAATTGTCTCCTGAGGGCCTCCTAAGGGCCTCCTCAAGCTTTTGTCAATTGCTGCAGAAGGACATGGCAACATGCTTGCACCCAATTGCAACACTCGTTAGCAACTTCCAGCGTAAGGCCAACCATCACCATTCAGCTGCCCCCAGGTATCACTTCGACTAAGGGATTATGCTATTTGCACATGACCTTCCACTCAAGACCACATCCAAAAAGCTCTCACCAAGATTCATCAGTCCATTCACAAACACCCTCATCATTAACCCATGCTCTGTCTGACTGGCCCTACCTTTAGTTAATCCAACATTCCATGTCTCTCAGATCTGTAGGTTGATTGCATGCCCTTTGCCCCCCACCCCCGTTAGCCTCTGCACTTACTGTCACGTCTGGGTGGGATTATTTCTTTGTCTCCTCACTTGGATCCACCACTGCAACCCTGATCCATCACAGGTGTAGTTAGTAGTGAAACTAAGAACATTTCTACGTGCATAATATAATGAGAACTCATAGGATTGGGACTAAACAGCTGTGTGGCCTAAGAAACCCTCATGTTAGTGAGGATAATTGGAAGATAATTGTTCTTCAATTTATTATGGAGCATAAACATTGGATTTTTGAAAAGTCATGAGTCATGTGTTCTGATGGGTCAAGAATGACCATGTTCCAAAGAGACCGAGTGGGTCTGGGAATATGAAGAATAATTTCCACCATGAGGTTCTGAATTTAATCCCATTGAAAGGCTTTGGGATGTGTTGAAGTAAACTTTTTGGAGTGATTAGACTCTTCCAATTTCAGTGAATGCATGCCATAATAAAAGCTAAGGGCGATCCAAGGAAATATGAATGTGTTTAATATCAAATACTGAATAATGCAATAATATTTTTTTGGGTCAAGCAGTGTATATTTGTAATGCATTTGATATGTTTGACAGATTCATGATTAGTTCACAGTAACTATAACAGGAAAAGTTCTTAGTGTTATTACTTAATGGTTTAGAATAGTACATATGTACACCACTACATTTAACTGGAAATGAAACACTCTTTAATTCAAGGGGTGTGACAAAAGTATGGAATTAACCATTCAGGAATTTCAGACATTTTCATAAACACAGCCCCATTTTGTGGACTCATTAGTCCCTTGTTATTCCATGAGTTATTAAGAATATGTTATAATTTTTTTATATTTACATTTGGTAGCTGTGCACTCTAATCAGGAGGTCCAAAAAGGTGTCTATGCAAATGAAGGTGAACTGAAAAAAGAAACTATATTCATAATTATATTCATAATTTTTTATTTGTTGAACAACAGTAGCACAATGTGTGACTTTTTGCTAAATGCCATTGCACAATCAATATTTGATATTTCCAAGATTAATTTGTAAAGTAAATGAAACAAAAAGGGAGGAAGTGACTTTCTCTCACAACCCTATTTGTAAATAAAATGAAACATCTTCTAGCTTGGGAGTCCTACTCTGTTCTATCCACTATTTACCCAATTTGAGATGGTTCCTCAAACAAAGGCTCTGTGTGTTAGGATGAAAAAAAAGAACTACATTGCTTTTGAACCAATTACTGCTACAAAGATACTAGCTGACCATTATTCAGTGATCCCAGCAAATCATCCTAATTGTCACATGACAGATAAAGTTAATTTAATAATGTAGCCCCAGCAGCAGCACTTTTGTAATGAACCCTACAGATGTGTAAACCGAGTGATCTGTGGCAATATGAGATTTAATCACAGCTAGTGGCTAAGCATGAGCACTGCTGTGTTTTATTACTGCGGCAGCCAGTGCTCTCCTATAATAATAAAAGCATAATCACAGACAAGCCCACAGCATATTTATTTTCCCTTGCCACTCTCAGTCTTGTTACCACTATCTCTTCTGCTCACTATATTAGGCCTAAAATAAGCTGAATTTGTTTGGAGATAATTTAGTCTGCTTAGAATGTCCTCCTTGGATAATGCAGCAAGAGACTGTAAAATTTAAACTTGGAAATAGTCGTTGAGTGTTGTGAAATATGTTTTCAACCTGACAATGTCAAAGGGGGTGAAAAGGGTTTTCGCCCTAGAGCCATGTAGACGGAGGACTTTGGAGGTAGGGTGGGTTGGACAGAATGGGAGGTGTTGTGACTACTGTATGGTTTAGATAAAATTATAGCAAGATATTTTGAAAGCATTAGGAATAACTTTTGCGATATTCTGTGCCAGTGGCGGAAAATATAACAAAAACTTATTTTTTTGTTCTGGCATTTTTGTCAGAATTTTAAAAGAAATAGAAAGAAACAACATTACTGCTTAAAATATTGTATGCATGTGCTCTTCTGTATGTGAAGCACATGTATTTGCGTTCACTCTGTTAATCATAAGAATCATTTTAGAGTTAAGATAATTTAAAATATTGTTATAGAAGTAATGGGTGATTGTAATGGTTTGACGCACGGGTGGCACCACAAACACGGACACGAGGCAAGGTCTTATGGAAAAGGGATTAATTTTATTGTGAATAATGGGGAAGGAAACGTTTAAAAAGAGGGAGGAAGGAAAAAAGGGGAGGAAAGGATGCACATGCAGGTCTGTAGGCAGTGCTCCGCTGGCATGCAGGCACAGGCTGGTGATCGGTGGCAGCAGGCAGAGTGGCAGAGAGGGTGTGTGGGCAGGGGCTCCTGCGAGCTTCCTCAGTCGGCTCCTCTCATGGTCGGCCGAACTGTCCCCTCCCAGCTGTCATTGGCACGGTGGCAGGCAGGTATCTCTCTTTCAAAGCTGGGAACGGAGGCCTTGATGCGAAACACACTGCGGCCTTTTCCTTTTCATAGGCAGGGTCACGAAATCTGGTTCTGTCCGTGATCAAAAGGCGCCAATCCATGCGCGCCTTTGAAGTGCCTTTGGCGCATAGCATCGTGCCTCTCGCATGCCAATAATTGCGCTTTTAGCATCAGCCGCACGACTCTGCTCCGTAGACTTCCCGCACCAGACAGACACTTAGACCCCGAGCCACACTCCTTGCCATGTTTTATAGTGCGGGGAAAAACTCCGGAGTGGGTGAGAAGCGAAAGAAGATTTAGGCTCACACCACAGGGATAAACCCTTTTTTTCTGTAAGATACTCAGTCCAAGTGCAGGATATTCACCTTTTCTCTCTCATGCTCATACCTACATATTTTTTAGCCTTTAATGTTTCAATTTAAGTATATTGCTATTACAATTTAAAATTATGAATACAGCTGCTACTGAATAGGAAATATTTCAGTTTCATTTACCAATTACAGCAAGCTTTACATTATAAGTGAAGATCTTTACTTTTTTTGTATTTTTATTTGCTCTGTGTACACTATTACATTTTTGGAAGATCTTTATATATCCTGCGCTAGATTTGCACTATGCACCATACTTTGGAGCATACTTTGTAAATTACTCTCAGAAACGTAGCCTATATTATATCTCTGTATCTTAGACTTGCAATGTTACAGAACTTCCATAGAAATTTTTGCTTCATTGATTTGTCAATCGAAGTATTATTATTTATTTTTTTAATTGCATGATTTGGAGTGTTGATTGATTTTGGTTCTACAGACTTATATGTATGTGCACACTAACTATACGTCATATTCCCTGCAATAAACGTACCACCCTTGGGTTGTCTGTACCTGGTAATGAAATTACTAAGTAATTATTTGCAAAGATGTGGATTTCCTTTGGAGGAGATTGAATTCTTGCATTTCAGTCTACAAAAAGCTAAAGACTCTGACTATGTCCATGTCATTAAAATAAACACATGATAAAAAATTTAGAATAAATAGCCCTCAGTATATGTATTCAGATTTGCATATGTGCATGTTTAAATTGGATGAAGTAAAAAAAAATAACTCTAGCACACAATGTTTCCTGAGAAACAGAATGTTTCTTATGCATATATAGATTTGAGCGGTCACATCTTAGGCACTTTCTGTAAAAAACTTAATAATAATAATAAAAATAACATAACCTTTGGTTTCATGTATTTCAAGCAAAAATTATGTTAGCACTGTTAGGCAGTTTTTCAAAGTCAAGTCCAAAAGAAATGAGTATCTCTTTTTCCCTCAGTCCCTTAATGAATCAGGAAAACAGCTTTTACATCCTCATATCGTTAAAATTAATGTAATCCTTTCACAAAGAGAAGAAAAAGTACAAAGTAAACCCATGCAAAATGGTAATGACCTCAGCCCTTCTGAACAAGCTATAATGCATCAAATTTCATGTTTCAAAGTTGAGCTAAAACCTGTAGACCTCAGAGTGAACTGGCAGCTCTCAGCTTTCACAACCAGCATTTCAGACTTCACCATTGTTTAGCCTGTTATTTAAATGAAAGCCACAAAGTCTAGTCATGAAAAGACAAGTTGAAACACCTGTAAGCCTTAATGCAGTGTTATATAATAGACTTTATAAAAGAATAATTCATCATATTGGTAAGTACAGTTCTTTAAAGCTCTTTTTTTATTTGATTATTTATTTAAGTTATATATGTTGAAATCATCAGATTTTTTTCGCCATTTTCAGTGCAAGAGAGAGAAGATAAAAGAGCATAAAAATAGTTTTTTTTTTCCCCCCTTTTTTGCACATATTGAAGAGGACCCACTAGTTAGAAGCAAAGTGATGCTCTGAAGCTTTTAGTAGTCTTTTCCATTAAAATTTAACAGGTGGCTTAACCACATGGTTACACACAATTATTATTGTAAATCCAATGCACAGTGTTTGTAAAATCATTTCCAACTTTTCTTTTAATCTCAAGGGATTACAATGTTCTGACATAGAGCAGTAACAAATGAACAGTTTCAGTTTATAAGGTATAACTTTGAAATAAGTATGAGTATGAAAACCTGTCACTGATATTACCAGCACTACTCTTTGTCTCCTTTGTACGCTTCTAATCAAATTACCAAAGCAAACTGTCAAAAGTATCTACCAACCCATACCTTGTTATTGACTTTCCAATCTTGATATTATGAAAGTATAATATTACAGTCATACCCCTGTATTTATGCATGAGTTCTGTTAATATGTGTTTATACACAGTCACTAAGTCACAAAATGTAAGTAATTTTGAAGGAGTTTACTGCCTGCTGTAAGTCAACAATTTTATGAGAAAAATTAGGATACATTGAAAATATAAACAACATGGGAAACTAGGCAAGCTCACAAACTGAGCCACAATGGATTAAACATTTGTGAAGATTTAATTAAAACATGTAGAATGATCAGCCATCATTATAAATCCATTAATATTGAAACTACCTAGGTTTTTGTACCTTGTGCTGCAGGGGAAGATCTGACCCCTTGGGGCATGACTCCATGGATTGAACTTATTGTACAACACATCCCATGGAGGAACAGTTGAAATGAAATCTGGGGAATGTTTAGATACTGGTGACGAGATAATGGGCCCTGCTCAATTCTAGCTATGATAGAAAGGTATTAGAACACCTAGTGCATCACAGCCTGCCACATATGGGGCTTAGCAGGCAAAGAGTCCAAGGTTGTCCGGACTCCAAATTTCCCAGAGTGCAATCTGACTGAGCATCTATTTCACTGAGGCCCTACCCTGCAACCCACCGGGCCCTCCAACCTGCAATAGCTCTTACATAACCTAGAGGTTTGTTTGGGGTCCTTGTCCTGTTGGAAAACAAATGATGGTTCCATCAAGTGCAAACCCGATGGGATGACATGTTGTTGCAAAATGCTGTGGTAGTCATGCTGGTTTAATCTGTTTTGACTAAGTCACCAACAGTTTTACCAGCAAGGCATCCCCACACCATCACACATCCTCCTCCTCCACGCTTCACAGTGGGAACCATTTATTTATGAACCGTCAAGTTTACCCTCTTTACGTCTAACAAAGACATGGAGGTTAGAACTAAAAATCAAACATTTGGGCCCATCATATCAAAGGACAGTTTTCCGACTGATCTTATGTTCATTGCATCTGTGTTTATTGCCAGCTTGTTTTTTTTTAAGTGATAGTTTCTTTGCTGCCATTTGACCATGAAGGCCTGACCAAGAGGCATTCTCCTCTGAACAGTGGATGTTGAAATATGTCTGTCACTTGAACTCAAAGAGGCATTTATGCACAGCACCACATTCCCTCTCCAGCACTCCTCGTCTGGTCCCACCACCTCTTAGAGATCGAGAAAGACGTGCATCTAGACTCTTTTCTGGCACCTAGGTACATAAATCTAGATACATAAATCTGATGAGATAATGTAATGAGTGTGCCAAGCTGTCATCAAAGCTAAATGTAGATGTATGTATGGTGTGAGTAATAGATTAAACATGTTTAGATTAGAAGATCAGTGCATTTTGTTAAATGGGCATCTTAAAATTAATGAGTGTCTTTTTAAAATGTAGTGAGTAAAAATACAGGTTTTTCACAACAAATAGTGATTAGAAGTAAAAAGTATTACATACAAAAATACAGAAGGTAAAGATACACACACACACACACACACAAAACTTAGAGAAAAAAAAAGTTACAGAGTATTTGTACTTCATTACTCCCCACCTCTAAAAATCTGTATGTATAGTAAAAGTATGAGTATGAACTGTATACAGAATAACTTTAAATGGGATCCATTAATATCTTTTGAATTGGTTGAATTTAAGGAATGATCTGTTCATCTTAGAGTGTCGTACATAGTATGACATTAATATATCAATTAGAATATCCATCACAGTAAATGTTTCTCTGCTGTAAAACAAACAAACAAAAAAAATAGCATGTTAGAAAGAAGTGAATGGGGTAATTTAGTTACATTGAGTGATTTAGTTACATTGTGATTTTCTATTATCGAAAAGTGGAATGTTGTAAATATAGCTTTAAAATATATTTTTTTACAGATTTCTTTTGTCTGTTTATCATTTAAATAAAGGAAACACCTTTCAAACTTTTTTTTTTAATAGTTGTACATGCACGCCATAAAACGAATCCATACACACACACACACACACACACACACACACACACGCACACACTATATTTTATCCTTTATACACTATATTGCTAATGCAACCACAGGGGGGCAAAAAAGTATTCACTTACCCATCCAAATAATTTAATTCAGGTGTTCCAATTACTTCCATGGTTAGAGGTATATAAAATCAAGAGCTTAGTATATTCCACGTGGTACCGTGAAATTTCCTAGTAAATATTCCACAGTCAACTGTTAGTGGTGTTATAACAAAGTGGAAGTGATTGGCAACAACAGCAACTTAGCCACAAAGTGGTACACCTTGTAAAATTACAGAGAGGGATCAGCAGTTGCTGAGACACAAAGTGCACAGAGTTCACCAACTTTCTACAGAGTCAATAGCTACAGACCGCCAAACTTCTGGACAGGGTGCAAATCCATTGCAGGCCAGACACGCATATACACACTCATACACAAAAGCATCAAGCACAGGAAGAACATGCAAACTGCTGCACACAGACCCAAAGCAGGAATCGAACCCTCAACCCTGGAGGTACAAGGCGACAGTGCTAACTACTAAGCCATCATGCCACCGGTGGTTTCATTTATTTATGTGTTTATTTATTGATCAAGAATATTTCCTCCAGGCCTTATCCTTATCCCCAGCACATTTCAGAATAAAGTTATCAGTGTAACCACTCAGCTATATTTATTTCATGCAATAGTAACACATTACACTTTATAACCTTAAATGGGCAGCAGTGAAAATGATTAGTGCTATTAAAACACACTGTTGGCTGCACAAAAATAACAAACAAATGAACAAATAAACAAAAAAACAACATAAACAAAAATAGTTGTTGTAATTAAAATTTTTAATTATTATTTTTTGTTCAGTGCCTGGACAAAAAAAAAAAAAATCATCACAGCTTCATCCTTGTAGGAGTTCATCTAGAATCTCACTTAGCAGGTCATTGACTTTTATGATGTGACATTTTTTCCACCCATCTACTCTTTCCTCCTCCTTCTCTTCATATTTCACTGCTTCATTAGTCTGTTTTAATATGGGCCAGTGAAGGATGAATCATGAAAGAAGTGTTGGTGAATTAACTTTTCATGTGAAAACACCTCAGCTTTTATGGGAGCACTAAATGATCCATAATGCATAGAGATTTGAGAAGGAAGCTCTTAGACTGGGAAATTAGGAAAAGAGAGACAGAGAGAGAGCGAGAGAGAGAGTCTGGCCTTGTGCTTGTATTGTTACTGTAGCCAGACAAACGCAAATCACTTTTATGACAATGGCTCTTAAATAGCTGTCAGTCTGGGGTCTCACACTGGGCAACCTCCTCCGGCCTCGCTGCATGCTATAATTGAGCCGTCTTCTTTCCCTAAAGAGGTGTCATCTGCTGCTTGAAACAGATTTTGTTGACACCATCTGTGCATAAATCTCACACAAGAAGAACAATAACTTTAGGAATATGTACTCTGATAGTAAGCAGGCGCATTGATTTCACATTCAAGACTTTCTGTCTGTTCACATCTACAGTATGTAAAAACTGGTGGCTAAAGAAAAAAATATATCTTAGTAAGGTGCTGAGCGACTCTGGGACACCAAAGTGTCAGTGGGCCTTGGCAAAGATTTACAAGTTTCTGCAAGTATGCATTCTTCCAAATGGCATTCCCTCATTTGCTGGTTTGATAATGGTTGTGGAAAGTTCAGTCTAACATGTTGGTGGCCATAGTATATATTGTTAGTCTTTCAGCTGCTCTTGTTGAGGGGTTGCCACATTGGACCAACTGATCCGGACAACAATTTATCTGGGCTTGGGACCGGTACTGCATTCAGTGGCGGGGGGTTGGGCATTGGCTGGGAATGGAACCCGGGCCTTCCACATGGCATGTGAGAAATCTACCACTGAGCCACCAATGCCCTTGGTGGCTATAGTATATGACTTTACATAATTTGATGGGGACATTGTTGTCCTAGAAGTTAACATTCACATAAGGAGAAATATTTTCTTCATAGAAAAAATAGGACTAATTAAAATAAATTATATTTTCAAATTAATTAACAATGAACAATTATAAATGCAAGAAAATATGTAAAATATGTAAAACCCTTGACTTTTTTAATGAGCCCCTCTGTACATGTTATGCTTTTCGTGGCAACACTAATCAGAAATAAAGTTGTTAATCTTCTATCCCATTTTGATAAAGAAGAGGCAGCCCTGGTAAAGAGGGCACATCATCAGGCTTCAGTGATATGTTTCAGATCACCGCCATCCTAATACATAATCACCTGGGTTCAGCTGTGTTTTTGCTGTAATAAATGTGCTATTTCGCCCAAATTTTAAGTTGACTCCGATTTTATGGTGGTTGAGTTACTGAAGCAGTGGTATAATTAAAGTACAAATAAATGCGCCATACCCCATCTCATCTTGTGGATTGTAGTAGTTATATGGATTTATGCACAAGTGCCAGATTTGGGTTATAACGGTGCACCAGGGAAGCGAGGAGCAAGAGCAGACTCTGTAAACAAGCTGAAAGAAATTTGTTTTTTTCCGCTAAAATAATATTTGCACTGTGGTAGAACACAGAGGAAATTCACACATAAATTCTTTACTCTTGAAAGCTCATATTTTTGCTTTTTTAATGTCCCTGAGCATAGTAAAGACTGTTCGTCTACTAGTTTTATGTAAACACTTTTATGTAAACACTGTAAAGAATTCTGCATGTGTTTGCAAGGCTCCAAAGTTTTTTTTTCCCTCTTTCCTCTAACCCTTGAATCACTAAAATGCTTAGGAAACATAAACTATTAAACAATGCCTTTTTAGGGAATCTGCAGTAATGCATTAGTGAAAATCTGTGTGGGTTTCCAGTTTCTAACAAAAATAGGCATTTGAATGTATATATTTCTTTTTCACATGTAGTGTTAACCATATCGTGTCAAACTAGTGAAGAGTCAAACATCACCATGATTCTTACCTACAATATATGCTTTACACTGTGGCCTTGCACCTACAGGGTTGAGGGTTTGATTCCCACCTTGGGTATGCTTGCATGGAGTTTGCATGTTCTCCCCATGCTCGGTAGATTTCTTCCAGGGACTCCGGTTTCTTTCCATCGTCCAATGACATGCAGGTTAGGCTAAATGGTATTCACAATTTGCCTGTCGCTGCATGGTGGCTTAGTGGTTAGCATTATCAGCACCTCCGGATCCTGGTTTTTATTCTTGCGCCGGGTCTTTGTGCATGGAGTTTGCATGTTCTCCCCATGCTTGGTGGGTTTCCTCCAGGTTCTCCGGTTTCCTCCCACACTCCAAAGACTAAGCTCATTGCCGTTCCCAAGTTGCCCATGGTGTGTGACCTACCCTGGTCGTACAAAATGGAAATAAACACAATGGTCACCATTGGTCCTGGACTACAGAGGTTCCTAGATGGGTGGATGGAATTTGCCTGTAGTGTGTATGTGTGTGTGTGTGTGTGCCCTGCGTTTGATGTGGATGGTATGGATGTTTGAATGAATAAATTATTTTTTGCTTTAAAAGTCACTTTCCTGAGAGGAAACTTTGCAATTTTAAATAAGCTGATTTTGAATGGAATATTTGGGTTATGCATGGTTCAGTTTGAAAGTAATCCGTATGCACAAAATTCTGCATTTGCATTTTACAATTTCAAACAAAGTGGCAAATTGGGTTATGCTTTAGAAAATGAATTCCTCAATATACTAGAATATTACCTTTTGCTTAAATGAAAAAGTGGGTGTTCATAAAAAGCAAGATCTCAGAATAGACATTGTAGTTTTAATTAATAATTTGATATTTGCAGAGGTTGTGCTTATCTTTTACTCAGTCTTTTGTAGCATATAGGGAAATCCTGAGGACTGAAAATGTAACTGAAAGAGAACCAGCATATTAAAGTCAAACAGCTTTAAAGTCCAAAGCATTACAAAGATGGTTCAGCAATTCTTATGATAAAATAGCAATCTTTTTTTTTTTTTGGTGCTGCATTTTGGGAGCCAGATCTGATGACAGGAGACAAATAGGACCCTGACACTTCAGTTTAATTAACCTTATTAGCATAGCATTATGGCGTGACTGGACAGTAGTGTGACAGGTCTTGGGAGGAGAGTGTAACGGTGACCTTTCTGCAGACACCACCAGCTGTCAGCAATTACAGGCAGCCTGGATAGTGCCCTCTACTCTTTTACTACTACCTCCTCTCTTGCTTCAAATGTATTCCTTTAGCTAATCTTAGCAGAATGTTTACTATTTCACAGATCACAAGAAGGTTAGTATATAACATATTATGAAAATGTTTTAAAAATATATATTTTTTTTCACAAAATAAAAGTTTTAGAATATTTCATACACAATGGTTCATGTTAGAAAAAAGCTAACAATCATGCCAATTTCCATCCCAGACAGCACACATGCATCTCTCTAATGTCAACATTCTATTACTCAGCTTATCAACCGTCTCAGCGATCAGACTGTGTCAGCCCACTACCGGAAGCTGCTACTACACATCTCCTTTTGAGCAGGTGCCAAATTAGTTGCTTGCAATGCATGAGAGAAGACACTACTCACTGCTCAAATAAAATGACATGGGCTTGCTTTAACAAACAATAGTAATTTTCCGCTGCTAGGGACTTTAAATCAAAGGTAAGAGAGCATCTGTTGAACAGCCAGGGTAGCGGTGGCTCATGTGGTCGAGGCTCTGAGTTGCTAATCCGAGGGTCATGCCACCACCGGGTTGCCAGGCATTAGGCAATAGCCAGCTACTGGAGATGCAGGGCATTCTCAGTGCCATCCCCAAGTCTGATGGGTGGGTTGCGATATAAAACCTGTAACAATAATCTGTTGATACCCCTAGGAAAGTAAAAGTCCCAAGCAAAAAAAATATCTGTTAGCAGCCACCACCATTTAGCTTGATTTTTTTTTTTTGATGCCATTCAGACCAACATTAAAGTTTCTTAAATTAAATCATGTCTGTTCATTATACACACACACAAAATTAGGATGCTATTTTTGGAAGTCAGTATTGTTTTTCACATTGGATAATAAAATATTTGCAATTTGATAGGTATGACCTATCAGTAAGTAAATTAGGGTTGTTGTTAACAAAGCCTGTCTGCAGAGTGGCTAGATACTAAATCTTTGTTTGATTGTCCACACATCAATTGATGCACATTTTTGGTTAAATGTCAACGTTTCAATAACAGTGCCACTTAGTAACTTTATATATTAGTATATATGTGTGCTGTTAAGGATGTTAACATTTCAACCACGTACTATAAATGTTGCATACAAACTTTATTTGTAGCAACATTTTAAACCTTAAATAAAAAGCTTATTAAAACACTCAGAAAACCCTACTGAATGGCCTTAGACCTGTAAAAAATGTTTACAAAGATTCTATTCATGTATTTTTTAAAGATCTTTTTAGGATCTTAATTTTTTAGCCTGCACACAAACAATTAGACGATAATGCACAAGGATTACTATGGCTATATGGATAATGATTCACTACAGGTTAACCTGCCCATGTTTTGTGCAGATTTTGAGTCCAGTGTTGCTTGATTATTTTATTGCAGTTTTATATATACTACTACTACTACTACTACTACTAATAATAATAATAATACTATTAATAATAATAATAAGTGACATTTATAGTGATATAGTATGTCAAAGTTACTTGCTGTCTGGCTCACATACTGCAGTTCTTTTTTCAGGTGCTTCTATTGAAATTGGCATCCCTTCTTCCTTTTCACCTTCAGCTGATCATCAGCCATATTTTAAGCCAGAAGTAATATTCTTAAAAAGTATAGTTTGGCGAGTCTCACCCTGTTTTGCTAAGTTTGCTGATGCTAAACAGTTGTATGTAGTAATGGTTTCTATGTGAGAAGGGGAATTTTTATGCTGCAGATGATTGGACTGATACAAAGAATAAAATGTCTCTTTGTGTTTAAAGGAAATATAAGTACTCTTGGAAAGCAGCTCAACCAATTAAATTAGTGGACTGAAACTAACTGTTGTATAATAGTAATTGTAGAGGAATTCATGCTTTACTAAGATTTAGTGCCATTTTGTTTTATAGGCTTTATGATGTACTCAAATTAAATCATAAGACTAAATGTAAATGTTTTCGCATTGTGAGCTTGGGGCTTGTGAGGTTCAGAAGTGAACATAATTTATTTACACAAACCATCAATGAAACAGTATTTAAACAAAAAAATACTTAGCAATAATGAGGCATGGATTTAAACAAAAAATACAGCGGTGTATGGCTTCTGTTTGGTTGTCTGGTCAAATAACAGTTGAAACTCATCATTTGTTAATTCTTTGTTGGCAGGTACATCAGTAATGAAAGTGATGGCCTCAGATGCAGATGACCCGACATATGGGAGCAGTGCCAGGATAGTGTACAGTGTTTTGGAAGGAGAAAAGTTCTTCACTGTTGATAGACAGTCTGGTAAGACACAGACATTCAGTAAGGATCATATGCCATACATATACAATACAAGTACATTCCACAACTAAAAAATTTGATATAAAAATTATAAATACAAAAAATAAAATGAATTAACCTGCACTTTACCTTTGAAAGAAACCATGACTAGTGTTGAGAGAAGAAGCAGGAGGAGGGGGACTAAAACATTTTATTAGCCACATACACAACCATGCATAGTATGATATGCAGTGAAATGCTTACACAACTGTTTGTGACCAGGAAATGAGAGGTAAGGAGGCAAAATCTAATAGATAAGAATAAAATATAAAATCTATAATTTTCTAATAATGAAATAAAGTATAAAGTAAAATATGTAAGAATGTAAAAGAGTAAGAACTGTATAAATAAACTATTAAGTATGTGGAATGTGCAGATAGCAGCAGTACGGGATGCTCATTGAGTGTGAAATGAATGATGAGCAGCAGTGATATTGTCCATCTTTAAAGTGCAGTAGTGCAGTAGTAGTTCTCTTTTTTGTATATTAACATAACCAGAAATGGGCAACATACAGTGGAACCTTGGATTACGAGCATAATTAGTTCCGGAAGCAGGCTCGTATTCCAAAACACTCGTAAACCAAATTTTCCCATAAGAAATAATGGAAACTCAAATTATTCATTCCACAGCCCAAAAAAATAAATACATAAAAATAATTAACACAAAATATAAAGTAAAAATAAAACAAATTAACCTGCACTTTACCTTTTAAAAAAAGTAAAAATAAATCTCGGTGTCAAATTACACACACATAACGACAGAGAGAGAGAGAAAATGGATTTTTAACCTTTTAATGAGACTTTCTTTTGCTTCACACACGCGCACACGTGTGTTGTAAGAAACAGTACACACGCACTGTACACACGCGCTTACAAACACAAAATACAATATGTTTTACACGGATGTTGATTATACCAGTGAGAGACGAGCACTAAGACCCAGCACGGGAGACGATTTAACCAAAATTCCGCAGCACAAGAGGGAGAAAAACCATTGGCTCAGTTGTGATCACATGATGCTCGGCGTCAAAACAAGAAGCGCATTCGTGATACATGATACTCGGTACTCATAGACCAAGACTTGCTCGTTTTTCATGTCAAAATTTATTAAAAATCTTTGCTCATCTTGCGGAACACTCGCAAACTGTGTTACTCGCAATCCGAGGTTTCACTGTATATGTTTTGTGTACTTCAGACCTTCAGTAGTTGATTCTGGTGTGTTTTAATACATGTGTGAAGGAAACATAGCCAGTCCAATTAGTTGAGTCCTGTGTGGAGTTCTGGTTGAGAGTCCGTATAGCCTGCAGGAAGAAGCTTCTCATTAATCTCACTGTGAACAAGAAAACCCTTTTAGGGATATTACAAAACATCCTCTCACAAGCTTTGGATTAAAATTTTCCCTAATCGCGAATCTTAGTTTTGTAACTGGTGTCACCTAAAGACAATGCCCAGCAAAGTCACAAAGTGATGTATGATGAAATATGAAGTTATCGCCTGATTTGCAATACTTCCTAGGCAATTATACAGGGTGGGTTTTACTTTATCTCATGGCCTTTTATGAGGTCATAAATTATGATCCCCCAGAAAGATGTCCTCTACAGTGCTGAGGTGTCACAATGGTTGCCACATATACCACTAGAATAAATCAGATAATTAGTGGTTCCTGAAGAATTGTTAATAATCTACCTCAGCTTTACCTACCAGCAAATGAGACCCTTCAATGGTGCCCAAGGATCTGGCTTTTCAATATATTACTCCTAGCAAACTAGGAAAAAAACATTGCTGTGTGCCCTATAATCTCTGGTTATGTCAGCCAACCAAACAATTCCGTTTTAAGGTGGCCAGAATCAAGGCTGTGAACAAATGGTTAGTCCTTGTCTTTAAATTCCACTGTATGTGTTACTGCAGAGAAAAAGGTACTCACACATACAGGCAGTATGTAGACACAGGGCCACTAGTCAGTGGGTGGATGATGTAAAAATAATCAATGGAAATACAAAGAGGAAGGGAACTCTCCAACCGCACTGTGAGCTTTAGTGAACTCCAGCTATGTTAGAAAACTAGGAAGAGTGTGTGCTCTTAATGTTGAGGGAGGCACACTAAACCATGCAAGTGGAATATATACCCAGAGTTCTGATAGGCTGGATGGAAGAGAAAGTAAATTGTTAGAAAATATAGTGCCAAAGGGAAAATAACAACAACAGAAGGATAAGGTGACTGCTGTCACTGAAAAACAACAACAAAGAGTAGTACCATGTACAGCCCAGTAAATCAAACTAATGCTTTCAATATTAACAAGAGAAACCAACTTGACAGTTTTTATTATTTTTTTCCCAAACTTCTCAATCTAAGTAAATCTAAGGAAATTTACTTACTTAAAGCAAAAGAGATAGCATTCCATTGCCAACTGTGGAATACAATGTCTGTTGCATAGTCACAAACTGCAGGCATATACAAAGTAAGAAGGCCTTATAATATCCGTGTACAAGAAGGTATTTAGGGTATCCGTGTACAAGAAGGTATTTAGGGTATTCTCATTCAATCTGCTGGTTAGAAGAGGTAAAATTAAAACATAATGTATGGTTTGAATTTCGTTGAAATAAGTGATAGATTCAAAACAAATGAAACAGTAACAACCAAGGGGAACAAGAGAAACCAAACATATGTGTCATTATAAGAGGTTTACAGTATATTCAAATGATATGTTTTATTATGCACTGCCTCCTTCAATATCACAGATGAAGTAATATTTTGATATTTGATATATGCTTAAAGCTGTTGGCCCTACTGCTGTGTTTTGAACAGAGCTACTGTATGGTGTTATAACAAATATTGTAATCATTTCTTTAGGACACCACTTATACACTGTACCTATATAAAAGAGAAAAGAGATAGAGACAGAGAGTAAGACTTAAACTCTCACAAAAGCATAGAGATGACTACATGTGACATTTTTTCACAACATTTTTATTGCACACTATGCAGGAAGATGCTGAAGTCTAGAACTAATCCATGTAAAGCCAATAATGACCAAATACCACCCAACTATAAATCACAAACATGCAAGGAATAATGAATGGTAATGTGTTTGGGGGGATTCAGCTTAATAGTAATCTATAAGCTAGGTAGCAAGGCTAAAAGCTTAGGAGAAGGGTTCAAGTTGTTTTACCATGGTGTGGATAGGAAAAGAAATTGAGTAGGAGTTATCCTAAAAGAGGAGCTTTTAAGGAATGTTCTGGAGGTGAAAAGAGTATCAGATAGGGTGATGAGTCTGAAGCTGAAAATTGAAGGTGTGATGTTCAATGTTGTTAGTGGTTATGCCCCACAGGTAGAATGTGAGTTAGACGAGAAGGAGAAATTCTGGAGTAAGTTAGATGAAGTGATGCAGAGCATTTTGAGAGGTGCGAATATTGACTGGTTGACTGATTCTACCAGGAAGGAATCGGTTTTGCTGCTGTCATGGGCCGTGAGTTGCAGAGCATACAGTATATAGCACAACAAGGACTCCATTGTGTGGCAAAAGGAAGTACTTTCCACTCCTAAATCTTTGGCTGCTCAGTTATTTGTATGTTTCTCCAGATAAAGCGCAAGATGCTTGTGTCATCTGGCAGCAAGTGAACTTGGTGAAACCCCTCACATCTCTGCTTACAGCTATCGTATGTTGTCTAAACCGAAGCAGGATGCCAAGCAAAGATTGACCAAGTATGGGACCAGGGATGAAAAGCTCATTTAATGATTGACCCTGATACCGGAAGGAACAGCTGAATACAATCCTGTTTTTACACATACATACAGTGTATGTATGTGTGTATATATATGTATATATATGTGTATA
>JAQMYJ010000037.1:21714150-21724968 GCA_030014305.1 Clarias laeviceps
TCCGGCTTTTAGATAAAGTCCTTCCATGCACCATCTGGCGGATATTCAGTGAAGCACAAAACATTTATTTAAATTCCCGAATCTTGCTCGCGGCAAGTCGCGGGAAGCCGCGCGCTAAATTGCGGCATCCCGCGGGAAAACACGCGCAGTCTTAATGGCGACATCTGTATTACACACACACACTCATATCAAATCGAATTTCCCCAAAAGAAAATAATGGAAACTCCGACGATTCATTCCGCAACCCAAAAATTCATATAAACATGATTAATACAAAATATAAAGTAAAAATAAAACAAATGAACATGCACTTTACATTTGAAAAGAGAGAGGAGAGGAGGAGGAAGGGGGCTATGTATATATGTATATATGGAAGATTGGTGAGGAGGAGGTTAGTGTTTGGAAGAAGAGAACCCTTCCATAATAACACTGGGTAATTCTCCTTCAGGGGTTTTCTCTCTTTTTCGTTTCTTGGCCTCTGGTTTGTGCGCGGCAGCCATTTTCACTAAAAATCTATCCAGAGGGATTTGTTTCTTCTGCGCTGCACACTTGATGTAGCACTCGTTCGCCACAGTTTTGTACAGATGATAGTTCTTGGCAAAGGCTTGGAGTCTTTTTAAGGCTTCACTTTGCATAAAATTATTGTATCATGCGCGCTGTCTGCGACAACAAACTGAGCAAAACTGATGCTGGGGTGGAGGTTTCTGGGTCGTGTTCCGAGGAGGAGTTGGTGAACAGAAACAAATTTTTGGTGAAATTTAGGTGAACCAAGGTTTCACTTATTTATATATATATATATATATATATATATATATATATAAAACCAGTGAAATGTTCAACCATGCCATAGGTAAAGTCACACCAGTCACTAAAATTGTGTGATCATTGAAGTTATCGTTAACTGAAGCCCTTGACCTGCATGATTGTATGCGTAGTGCTGCTGCCACATGATTCTCATATTAGATAACTGCATAATTAAACAGGTGTACAGGTGCTCCTAAAATCGTGGATAGTATTATAAATTAAAGAATGGTATATGTCAAATAATGTCCTAATGTTAATTCTGTAATCACATTTTCCTTACAAATAATTTTGCTGAATCTTATTATTAATTAAATTCGTAAGGCATATCAGCAGGTTCTTACTTGCATTCTTTATTCCTTTACCTAAAAAAACTTTCATAATTTTTTTTCTCTTTGCTTACTGAATTACTCATTGTAGTTAATGCATAGTGCCATTTAAAACTATATTACAACTTTGTGATTGTAACCACAAACAGGACATAAGGTTTAAATGTTAGTTTGTTTGCTTTCTTTTTTTTTACTGTCTCTTATAGCCTCTGGACTTCGAGAAGAAAAGCACCCATAATGTGGTATTGGAGGCAGTGAACAAGCATGTGGATCCACGCTTTGTGGACCTGGGCTCTTTCCGGGACCAGACCATTGTCAGAGTCAGTGTGTCAGATGTAGATGAACCTCCAGTCTTCTTTCCACCCACTGGAACCATTATAGAAGTCCAAGAGGATGCAAAGCAAGGAGCCCTTGTGGGTTTTGTTACAGCCAGGGACCCAGATATGGATAACGTCCCTCTTAGGTACTACTTTCTGTCCTTTAATTTACAGTGGAGGTACATGGTCTAACTATAAAGGTCACATATTTTACTATTTCTTTAACAAGTTAAAATAAAGGTCCTCCAAAGTGTGTCTGTTAATGCTATAGCTGAAATAACTATCAGATATTGCATTTTTCACATCTCAAGTACCCTGTTCCTTTTCTCAGATAAATGTTCCATTTCAGAGTCTGTATAAATGAGCTACTACCAAACTACGCCCCATTATCACTGAGTATTCCTGCTCAGCCCATCTAACCATATTCCTTTAATGTAACACGCGACATCTGCGACATTTGAGGTTAGCTGTAAATGGCTAACATGCTTCTTTAGCTCTAAAACACAGGCGCGCTGTTGTACATCTACAAACGATTTGTTGCCATCAAAAAGCCTTATTTTATTTAGGTATACTTGGGCTACATACTTGTATACAGAGAATAGTTAGCTGCACAATAGCAAAAGAGCTATTTTGCAATGACATTCTCAGTGTTAATCACTTTTGTGATAGAATAAGCAATGAGTTATACAAATAAGAATCACTAGGGAGAAGGGTTTGTGTAGAGCAGTTATTAGCAGCCTAGCAATTGAGCTCGCTCTCGCAGCCACTGTTTACACTCTCTGGCCGTTAGTCTCAATTTCTCCTGGGTATGAACTCCATGTTAGTCCCAGAGGTCCAGGACTTTCCTACAGTATAATTTTTGAGTTTAAATAATTGTCTATACAGACAAGCACAATCAAAGCATTAATGAATATATGCATTGGACTATGCAAATTGGTGATGATAAATGTCTTTTTAAGGCATAGCTTTAGCATAAACACAAAATGAGACGGATAGTCTGTGTAATTCCTCAACAGTAAACCCTAAAACATTAAGACCAATATTGTGTGGGTTACCCTTATGCCACTGGGGCAGCTCGAGGCATGACTCCACAGGACCTTTGAGGGTGTGCTGTAGTGTGTTGAACCGGGATGTTAGTCATGTATTTGTTGGGTGCTGAGGTTTGCAGGGTGGGGCCCCATGGATTTATTGATGCCCCCATAGATTAAGATCTGGAAAATTCTGAGAATTTCTTTAACTCATTGCTTGCTAAGCCTCTTGCAGCAGGTGGTGGGTGTTCTGATACCTTTCTTTTATTGCCACTTCTTTGGGATTGAATAGGATGGCCTAGCCTTTGGCTCACATGCATAGATGAGTTTGGGTGACCATGACCAGTTTACATGACCCTGTCACCAGTTTAGTGTATAAACTATATAATTGATGATCAGTGTTACTCAGTTCCCTTTCAAAAGCTACACTCAATGCTGCGTGAAAACGCTATGGGAACATCTTTTTGTGTTACCGGTTGTGAAGCATGTGTGTATCAAACACGCCAAATTTTGACTATATATAACCTCGGGCAGGGGATGTCATCAGATGAAGTGCACCTGCAGTTTATAAATAGTAGTGAACCGGAAACATCCTCAGATCTTTTTGTCTTCAGGACTGCATTGTGTTTGCGTGTGTGTGTGCAAGTGAGTTTAAAAGTGTTAACTCACTGATATGGCGGAGTTTGTTAGGAGATCTATGCCTCCGCATGATAGATCTCTTTCAGAGCGCAATCTCCACACTTTTGTTTCGAGTGCTTTCTGCGCGGCTTGCATTCTTTAAAGAGAAACCGCGAGCTGCGGTGCATTCCTGGGGTTGAACAGTGCAGGTCTAGCAGACGCGCATGAGACGGAATTCCGGAAGTCGGAAGTTTTTCCGTCCACTTCTCAAGCGCACCTCGGCGTTCTTGTGAATGGGCAGGAGAGAGCTACTCTCTCGCTTCCGCGGATATGGAGGAGTTACTGCAGGTAAGTAATGCATGCAATCGAGTGATTGCATATCGTCTAGCCACGGAAGCGGGAGCTATCTCTCTCCTGGGACATCATCTTCCCTGAAAAGCCCACACTCCCCACCAAGCCACGTAGACTGACATCTTCCCTGGTGGGGAAAAGCTTTCAGGCAGCGGGTCCACTGCACACCATGGCGGTTTTGCAGCCTTACCAGGCTGACTTGCTGAAAGACTTGAGCACTGGCGGGGCTATTGATGAGAAGGATCGTGCGTTCCTCCTTGATGCCCCCATCTCGCCTTCCGGCCTGTTTGGCGACGCTGCTAATTCCGTCGCCACTAGGTTTTGGGAGGCGAAGCTATATAAACAGGCCTTTGGGATGTTTCTCCCCCGTCGCGCTCAAGAGTCGGGACTGTCGGCCACCCAGTCCTGACCAGGTCTGGCGAAGCGCAGAAGGAGAGTGTGATAAGCCGGTCACCCCCTCGTAGACTGGGGTGGGGCTCGCCGCTCTTCGCAATCCGCCTTAAAGAGGCCGGACCTGTGCACCGTCATTTTCTCAAAGAAGAAGTCCTGAAGCTCATGTGCCCAGGACCGTGGGGGTGGCAAACCCCGGGGAGGGGCGCATAGAATTCCTTCTGAGAATACAGCCATCTCCCTGGCACTCCCAGGATATTTTCATATAAAAATATTGCCACAACATGGGAAGTTCCTGAGGTTCGCTTTCGGGGGGCGAAGCTTACCAGTATCGGGTACTTCCATTTGGCCTAGCTCTGTCACCCGCACATATACAAAATGCATGGATGCAGACCTGGCTGATTCTGGCTCAGTCTCAGAAGATAGCGCTTCGACATCGGCATGTCGTCCTAGCTCATCTTGATTCTTAGGATTGAGATTCAATGCCACAAAAAGCATTCTCTTTCCTGCTCAGGACAACATATTTGGGTGTCACGTGGGATTTGATCGTAATGCGGGCACTGCTGTCTCCTGCGTGTGTCGAATCCATTTTCAACACCCTGAAGGAAATCAAGCTAGGCCAGAAAGTGACTGTTCATCACTTTCAGAGATTTTTAGGTCTCATGGCAGCTGCGTCCACGGTGATACCTTTGGGTCCTCAGCACATGAGATTGTTTCAGTTGTGGCTAAAAGCCAGGGGATTTCACTCAAGGGCCAATCCCCGGAGGCAAATAAGGGTTACGCGCCAGGGGCTTCGTACGCTTTCTATGTGGTTCAGACCCCGGTTTCTGACTTTGGGTCCCACTCTAGGTGCGTCTTGTCGTCGCAAGACGCTAACAACAGACGCTTCCCTCACGGGCTGGGGTGCGGTCTTAGATGGCAATCCAGCCCTAGGGAGCTGGAGAGGCCATCTTCTCGCATGGCACATCAATTGTCTCGAAATGATGGCTTTATTTCTGGCAGGTGAGAGACTACCATGTCCTAGTGCGGGTGGACAACACTACGGTAGTCTCGTACATAATCGCCAGGGTGGACTGTGCTCGCGCCGCTTGAACAAGCAAGCGCACCAGGTTCTGCTTTGGGCACAGGACAAGTTCCTGTCCCTCAGGGCGATTTACATCTCTAATATCTCTCCTCGACGGCTCACCTTGGGTGATTCCAGTAAGGAGGGATCTTCTGTCTCAGGCGCAGAAGTCAATATTTCATCCCTGGCCAGAGCTCTGGAACTTTCATGCCACTAGAAGAACTTATGCCCTCAAATGGAGTGTATTTGAAAGTTGGTGCATGGCAAAACATGTAGACCCAGTCCACTGCCGAATTGTTTCAGTGCTGGAGTTTCTGCAAGAAAAGTTGTCCTCGGCTTATGCCCTAGTACCCTCAGAACGTGCATAGCTGCTATTTCGACTTGTCAAGTTCTGACTGATGGGGTTTCTGTGGAAAAGCACCCTTTAGTTGCCCGTTTATTTGTGGAGCTAAACAGTTGAGGCCGCCCACTAGAGCGACGGTCCCTTTTTGGGACTTAGCGATTGTGCTCGAAGGTTTGATTGACACCCCTTTCGAACCACTAGAGTCAGCGCCTGTCGGGCTTCTGACCCTTAAGATGGTTTTTCTTATAGTTAGCCTACTTATCTGCAGGCTTTGTCAGTCTCCCCATCCTGCCTAGACTTTGCCCCTGGGCTAGTCAGGTTCCATTCTCGACCATGCACCCAGTTATCCTCGAAGCCTTCTGTCCTCTGCCTTTTACAGTTCTTGAGTAGGAAAGGCTTCACTTACTGTGTTCAGTACGCGCTCTTCAGATTTACGTCCACTGCACTAGCCAGTGGCTTAAGTCAGAGCAGCCTTTTTTATGCCAAATGCTGTCACATTGGGTGAGAGATGCTATTGCCCTAGCCTACGAGGCGCATGGTCACACTTCGCCTCTAGGAATCAGGGTTCATTTGACCAGGGGGATTGCCTCATCTATTGCGCTGGCAAGAGGTGTCCCCTTGCAGCAAGTGTGTGATGTGGCAGGTTGGTCCTCTCCGCACACATTTGTCAGATTTTATAGTTTGGATGTTCATTCTACTCCGGGCTCACGGATCCTTGAGTCAGCCTCCCAGAGCTAGGTCTGAGACATCCTTGGCTATTGTGCGCACACACAACACAATATTGGGGGTCCAGGCACTTGCAGTGCGCCAGCGTTGGTATTCTTGTTCCCATAGTGTTTTCATGCAGCATCGAGTGTAGCTTTTGAAAGGGAACGTCTCGGGTTACTTTGCTGTCACCCTGTTCCCTGAAAAAGTGGGAACGAGATGCTGCGCTCCAATGCCGCACTGCTTGCGTGACTGGATGTCCTTTCAGACAAAATTGACCTGAGGATGTTTCCGGTTCACTCCTATTTATAACCTGCAGGTGCACTTCATCAGATGACGTCACCTGACCGAGGTTATATATAGACAAAATTTGGCGTGTTTGATACACACATGCTTCACAACCAGTAACATGAAAACATGTTCCTATAGCGCAGCATCTCGTTCCCGCTTTTTCAGGGAACAGGGTTACAGCAAAGTAACCCGAGACGTTTTTAGTATCCATATACATACACACTGTATACAATATAAATTCACCATAAGAATCAGTTATGGTTTTGAAGAGAAATGTGTAATCTTTCCATGAACAGTCACTTAGAACTGACTACACAATCAAATTAGAATTCTTTAAGTCAAAACAAGTTTGGCACCAAAAACTGCTTTCCAGTGGGCAGTGTACAACCATGCACTTTTAATAAAACATACCAAATTAGCCAATGGTAGGAGAGAAAATATATAATTTAATATACTGTATATATATTATATATACAAATGTATATTTGAGTCCTTCAGGATATTTTAAATTCAGTGCATAAATGAGTCCAAACATCATGGCACAGGCACATGCAACAGAGGACAACTCATTTAGTACTTCCACACCGTCAATGACAATGGAAATGTCCAGTGCACAACTAAGAGCATCACTTTCACTAATCACAAAATCACAAAAAATGCCATGGTGGTCTTTTCAAATTCTCTCTACGTTTCCTTCCTCTGGTCAGCCTAAAAACATACAAGAACAGAAAGCAATTAACAAACTTTGCAAGAAAAAATAGGAAAACACCCCATCTGAAAATTCATTACAAAATTTAGTTCCATTAAAATATTATTTGTGTTCAGCATAATTTGTACGATTTATTACAAGAGTAGTGTAAGTGCTGACAATTTAAATTTTTGGGTCAAGACGTACTCTTTGGGTTTGAAAATGCTTTTAAACACAAAATCAAATGCTCCCATGTGTTGACCATTGTAGACAATCACAGACATATTTGTTGAGTGCAGTTCAAAATTAATGTTTGGGTGAACCAACCCCTTTTAACGGAGTAGTTCACATTCAAAATTCTGTCATTTACACACCCTCTTGTCATTTCAAACCTGTATGAATTACTGTCATTTTGAACAATGTTGGTAACAGAACAGCACAGCACCGTTTCACTATTATTGTAAACCAATGCAACTGAATAGGGGGCTCTTAACATTTTTCAAAATACTGTATATTCTTTTGTGTTCTGTGGAAGAAAGTCACACAGGCTGATGTGTAAATAATAACAAAAGTACTTGAATTAATTTAAAGCAATATGTCATTACCAAATCAAAATTTCCGCACGTTTTCCTCACCCTCAAGGCATGAGAAGACTTTTGTTTTGACCACAGAGCATTGTAGGGCAGTTCTTTGATGGATGCACTATTTGAAGCTTTAAAAAGTCAACAATTCACTTCCATTCTACTGCTTGGAAGCAAAATGTTAAGTAGGATTATAACTTTGCCCGTATTGTTCTTCAGCCTGTATACTATATTCAGTTAGGATGACGCTTTTACTGGCCCAAACTATTAATGGATGTACAGACATATTGTAACACATGTGCCATCTGTCAAAAGACCAGGGTTGTTCCCCAGTGAGGAAAAGCACCCCTGTATCCTCTCCCTGTGATCAGCGAACATCGGTACATCCTGGTGGTCAGCGATTACACGAAAAGATATCCAGAAGCCTTCCCATTACGATCCATTACCACACCTAAAATTACTCACTCACTCATTCAGCTATTTTCCAGGGTAGGCATCCCAGAGGAGATCCTGACAGACAAAGGAACCAACTTTACTTCACGACTAATGGGGCAACTGAACCGTCAGCTGAGCATCACCGCCATCAGAACAAGTCCTTATCACCGTAGACGATGATAGTTCTGAGATAAGAGCTCAGAGACAACCGTCAGTTGTGAGCTTGGAACACCTCAAAGAGAGCAGAGCTACAACACCTCCTGAACCAGTTTCCTTCTTTACTCCGGCAGAGGCCTGGGTGGACTGAAATGAAACAACACGTCTTACACCTGACCGACCCAACACCCTCAAGACAATGACCCTACCACGTACCTGAAAGGCTGGTGGAACCTCTAAAGGAGGAGATCAAGATGATGTTGGAGCTACTCCACAGCAACTCCTGGCCTGAGCATTTACAACATGTGCAGCAGACCTTGAAGAAGATACAAGCAGCAGGATTGACGCTGAATGTGAACAAGTGTGAGGGGGTGCCTCGGGAAGCTAGGTACCTTGGATATCACCTGGGCAATGGTCAGCTGCGACCACAAGTGGACAAGGTGGAGGCAATTCGGCGAAGTCCAAGACCCAGAACAAAGAAGGAAGTCTTTCCTAGGGTTAGTGGGCTGGTAAAGAAGGTTTGTGCAAAATTTTGCCTCGATTGCAGTACCCCAGACAGACTTGCTGGTTAAAGCAGTGCGCAATCCAATCCCATGGACGGAGAGCTGTGAAAAAGCATTTAACACTCTAAATGAGAAGATGTGTTCTAGCCCAGTCCTACAGAGCCCAAATTTCTCACAACGTTTCCTGGTGCAAGTGGATGCTTCCACCACAGGACTCGGAGCAGTGCTGGCACAGGGAGGTGAAGGAGAAGAAAAACCTGTGGTCTACCTCAGTTGCAAGCTGGATCCAAACTATGAAAGATCATAATGCCCGAGTTACAAGATGGTACTTGGCCCTACAGCCTTATAATTTTAAAATATGGCATCGACCTGGTAAGCAGAATGTGGTCGCCGACTACCTGTCCCGGTTCCCGGCCAGTCCGGAGAGGGGGAAGGTAATGTGACAAAGCTGGCCTAGATGTCACTGCTGAGCAACCCTGGCACACACATTCATATTCTCTCTCCCTCTGCTCGCGCACACATGCACACATGCACACACGCACGCACGCACACACACACACACACACGCGCTTACCTCTGAAAAAACATCACGTTCACTCCCCTACCGCTGTTTCTGCCTGCCGTCGGCAGTGCGGGTGCACACACGCTTCCGATGGCACATGGACATAAAGTACAATACTCCCTCTGTTTACACGTGTTCATAATCCCGGACATTTAGTGTGTTGTGCTATTTTGTCGTGCTGTTGTTTTTCTATGTTTAAGCAGGCGTGCGATGGCCGGCACTCCGGTGTGCGATGCTAAACCGGCCAAACAGAGCGACCGGGCGGCGTGCAGTCAGTGACGTCATAACTGTCAGGGATGCCTGAAGTTGTGGCGATGAAAAATTTACCTATTGAAAGCATTGGTTCTGTAGAGGAATGTTTTATTTTCATTTTCTTGTGTGGAACTTTAGCCATGTGTGTGTTAAATATGTATTAAGCATCTGACAGTAGGAACAATGATTACCCATTAATGAGAGAGTCCCAGGAAGGGGCGGAGTCTGGCCTATAAAAGAGGAGACCAGACTCCAACATGGTTGTTTGTTAACCAAGTCAGAGCGAGAGTACAACTGTGGTGCCTTGAGCTATTTTTCTATTGTTATATTGTGGATACATGATGTTTTTTTTTGTTTTTTTTTATTTCCCCACCTTTATTTTCTGTTTTTTGGTACTTTGGGTTTCTTTCTTTCTTTTTTTTCCCCCCCTCTCCCTTGTTTTGTGTTGTCACCTGTAAATATACTGCACCAGTGGACTGTACATTTTCCTGAGCACTCTGAATAAATATCACTTTGCACTGAAGTGCTATTGCGGGTGGAGCCATCATTTTTACCACCTTATACGAACATTACCACGTCCGTAAGCGAGTGGTGGTTCTCGCTTTACCACACCTTAAAAAAACATTTCCTCTCTCTAATTGGACATAATGTGGTTCAGTGTCATAAGAAAAGCATGGGATATTAAATTATTTTGTTCACTGTTGATTTCTTGTAGAAACTGTTTCTGAGCCAGGGGTTGAAAGGATGCTTGTATCATCAGTGTCTCCAGGGCCAACAGAGGATAGAGCATCATCATTAGACATCATTCCCATCATCTGTTTGAGCAGTGAATGAGTCTTCGTCTGACAACGGGATAATCTTTACAGTTACAAGACTCTGAAGTTCTCCAGTGTTTGTCAAATTTACAAATACATCCCCAAAATCTTTGTCCTGATACTGTAGTCTGAATCTGCCATTTTAATCCAAACGCTTCCCTCACTTTTTCAATGAGCTCATCCACTGATTCGGGAATACCATCTGGCAGAAGCAACTTTCTTGAATCATCTTAACTCACAATCACCAAAAGCTTGCTGATCTTCTTCTTGACATGCCAACAGATTCTGGAAAAGAAAAGATTAGATACAGAACAAATAATAGATAATTGCTAGACATTTACATATTCACTACATGTTATTCACTACACTACACTTGTGCACTTTTCTTAGAATTTATAAACAATTCTAACCTCAAACATGAATATATATCTTCAAAGTCACCACGCGTCTCCCCCCAATTGTGTACTGAACAAGTGGATATGGGTCTTTAAGGATATAGTGCTCTAAAAGTTAAATTTTCTTGTCAGAAGACTGGACCAAGACATAGGCTCTATAATGTTCAGTATACCATGCATCAAGTCTTTTGGCAA
>JAQMYJ010000037.1:21770041-21780062 GCA_030014305.1 Clarias laeviceps
CACACACACACACTTCATACGAAAACACACACACACACACACACACTTCATACGAAAACACACACACACACACACACACACACACTTCATACGAAAACACACACACAAACACACACACACACTTCATACGAAAACACACACACAAACACACACACACACACACACAGTCTTATGCAAAAGTTTCACCCCTTGATAAATAACTGATTTTAATGTTTTTGGTGATTTTTTTAATTGAAAAAATGTTAACACAGTCTCTCTTAGAAATGGAAAAAATGCACAATATTTTCAGCAAACATTGATGCATAGTTACTTCTTATGCCATAAATTGAACAAAAATTTAAAATAAAAACGTTTATGTATTATGGCACTGTGCAAAAGTTTGGGCACCCTAAGTTCCAGAGTCTCAGGAACTTTTTACAATGCATGGCAACGGCTGTCATTAGTAAATGGCAATTTCAAAGCTTTACAAATACTTTGACTCTTCAAACCTTGTGCATACACTTGCAGACACTCAACAACCATGGGTTCCTCTAAGCAGCTGTGTAAGACTCTAAAAATTAAAGTTATTGATGCCCACAAAGCAGGAGAGAACTGCTCGTATGCTGGTCATAAAGACAAATCAAAACCCCCATTTGACTGCAAAAAACCTGCAGGAAGATTTAGCAGACTCAGGAGTGGTGGTGCACCGTTCCACTGTGCAGCGATGCTTGCACAGACAAGACCTTCATGGAAGAGTCAGCAGAAGAAGACATTACCTGCGTCCCCATCATCCAGATCCAACGTCAGAAGTATGCAACAGAACATCTAGCCTGATGCGTTTTGGAAACAAGTGCTGTGGACTTTTTGGCCACAATCAGCAAAGGCATGTTTGGAGAAAAAAAGGAGCAGCATTTCATGAAAAAAAGACCTTGGTGTCTATTAAGCATGGGGGTAAGCTTTGGTGTTGTGCTGCAGCCAGTGGCACAGGAAACATTGCACGGATGGAGGGAAGAATGGATTCCACTAAATACCAGCAAATTCTGGAAGGAAACATCACACCATCTGAAAAGAGGATGGCTTCTACAACAGGATAATGATCCTAAACATACCTCGAAATCCACTATGGAATACCTCAAGAGACGCAAGCTGAAGGTTTTGGAATGGCCATCACAGTCCCCTGATGGCCATTCCTTCATTGAAAATTTGTGGATAGATCTTAAAAGAGCTGTGCATGCAAGACGACCAAATAATATTACAGGACTAGAAGCCTTTTGCAAGGAAGAATGGGAGAAAATCCCAAGTGCAAGAATTTAAAGACTTTTAGCTGGCTATAAAAAGCGTTTGCAAGCTGTGATATTTGCCAGAGGAGGTGTTACTAAGTACTGATTATGTAGGGTGCCCAAACTTTTGCACAGTGCCACAACAATGTTTTTATTTTTTATCTTTGTTCAATTGATGACATAAAAAGTGATTATGCATCAATGTTTGCTGAAAATATTGTGCATTTTTTCCATTTCAAAGAGAGACTGTGTTATCATTTTTTCAATTAAAAAAAAATTATCAAAATCTGTTAATTATCAAGGGGTGTCTAAACTTTTGCATAAGACTGTATTGTTAATAGAATCACTGAGTTCTTTCATTCTTTCATCTGTTCTAATCTTAGCATCCTTAGGGGAACATACAGTGCTATCAAAACAATGCACGTGAACTCACGTGGTAGATAAAATGGCCTGCGCTTAATAATCAGATATTCAAGATCAGCAGAGTAGAAACAGTGACTGAGACAGTGCACCATGTTTTGTTTACATAAATGCATAACCCCCCGTGTTTTTACCTGTGCATACTGCTTCTCTATCATTCTTGAAAATGGTGCATCCCTCGAGCTCCAGCACGCTGTATGTGATGCCGATATTGAGCCAGATAAAGATTCCATAATATGAGGTACCGAAAAGCAGCCTGCATCCTTTGATCAAGTTAGTCGTGGTTGATCATAAAACACTAGCAATTCGCTCAGATACTACATGACCATTTAGTTCTTTATAGGTCAGTAGTAGAATTTTTAAATCAACACAGGATTTCACTGGGAGTCAATGCAGTGTAGATAGGATTCTGGACTAACTGAAGCTTGTTTATTCACCTAGTAGAACATATAGACATTAAGGCATTACAATATTCCAACCAAGAGGTGGCAAAAGCTTGAATAATTTTTTTCTGCATTATTTATTGACAATAAAATCCTTCCCCCATCAATATTTCTAAGATGAAAGAATACTATCCAAGTAATATTATACATATTTCAAGTGAAAGACTAGAATATATAATCACACCAAGGTTTTTTACTTCTGCACATGATGAAACAGAAAGGTCATCCAAAGTCACTAAGTGATCAGAAAGCTTACCTCTAGCTGCATATGGTCCTTGTACAAGTACTTTTGTCTTGTCAGAATTAAGCAGAAGGAAGTTATTTAGCATCTAGTGTTCTTCACACATTCCTCAACTTTATGAAGCTGGTGTTTTTGGCTTTGACAAAACATATAACTGTGTGTCATCAGAATAACAGTGGAAACGAATACCATGCTAATACCAAATTATGTTGCAGTGGGCCTACAACTGAACCATGTGGAACATCAAACTTCTCTTCTCTTTATCGTTGAAAAGTCACCATTTACATTTACATACTGATAATGATGAGTCAAATAAGACCTGATCCAGGAAAGGGCCATTCCCTTAACTCCTACAACATTATTATTAGTATTATTATTATTGTTGTTGTTGTTGTTGTTGGCATAGTAGTAAATTACTGTAGGTCAAATTACATTTCAGTTTCAGACTTTACCTTAATAGTTCATTTTGTGTCCCCATCTGTCTGTGAACTTCACACTTTATGGAATTTTGTGAGCATTATTATATGCAAAAGATCTGCCTGGAATGTGCTTTTAACATTATGGGTGATCAAAACATCCATGTAAGAACAAAGGAAACCTGCTTTTCTGAAACCTTTTGTAAATCCACTGAAAAAAATGTTTGTTTTGCCTTATAAACATTTACTCCAATCATTACTTAAATATTGGAAAAAGAGGTCAAATGTATATTAAATTACTGCTTATAAAAGTATAATAAAAAGCTTTATATACTTAACACATGCATGGTAACATGCATGAAGTGAAATGTGTAAACAAAAGCCTTTAGCCTATGTATCCATAAAGTTTACAGTGGAGTAATCTGTAAGTAGTTTTCTGTATTTAATAAAAAGGACACGCTGTTAGCTTCATTGCAGGAGGTTTACTTATGCACAATATACTTTTTGTAAGGTTTCTTTGTAAGGTTTGTGTGACCTGTCCTCTATCAACAGCTGTAAGCACATTGGGATCTAATTACCCAGCAATAATGAGAGGATGGGCCTGATTAGGAAAATAAATAAATAAAATAGGAAGAAAAAAGGATTACTTTACAACAAGACTTCCGTGCCAGGAGCTACATTCATAAGTGTAATGAAGCCTAGGCCTCCCTCTCTATTCTAAAACTATTAGCTAAGCACTAAGTGCTACCTACTGTGCACACCTGTGCTGACACTTCTTAGAGGAATATTACTCCTCCACACCCAATATAGCACATTAACCTTTAGTTGATTATCACAGAGTGCAGCGATATCAATCTGAAATATTCACTAGCTTTATGTCCCCAGGTGAGACATTTCTGCTAGAGCTAGCAAGATATTTCTTTCCTACAGAGGGGAAAAATAGCTCTAGATAGAATGAGGTCTGTTTTTTTTAGTCTGTGTTTAGGGCATTTTTGTGTGTTTGTAAACATTTTAGATACTGTACACTTACTGCTTTTTTACATAAGTCTGCCATGTACCCAAAATTATTGTTTATTATATTTTTTAAAAATAACCATACAGGAGACTTTTTATATACATTTCTGACTGGAGCTTATCTATGCCCACGTATCAGGAAGGCCATAATATCATCCACACAATCCTGATAAAATACCAAGGCGTTTGTGATATGAAATGAGACAAATAATACCTATTCACCTTTAATTTGACATAGAAACCAACAAAAAAAATCAAGTGAAAATCAAGTTAAAAGAGTTTAGATCCATTCACTTCGCAAAAAAGTTTTCAGATGGAAATTCAACACAGGGGGATCACTGTCCGTCATCTCATTTCTGTGTCATTCACAGTCTTTTATTCTATCTACAACTCCTCTTAAAACCTTTATGGGAAATTGAGCAAACACTTATTGGGAAACTTCTAAAAAAGAATATTGCCTTAAAAAAAATAAAAACAGGGTAGGGTCGGGCAGGCAACATGTCCATTCCTTTAAAGACTCATATCAATTAATAGTTATTATCAAATTATTTTGTATGGAAACCTGTTCTCAAGTCCGTCCACGGCCTCGATGGGACGCCACTCCCTCCGATCACCCGACGCACCGTTCCGGTAACCCTAAGGACCTCTCGGAATCACTCGGAGGAGATTTCCTTTCTCGTCATGGATAGAGCTCAGTGCCAGTCGTCCCACCATAGCCTCAGGTCCCCCTGAGGAGTTTCCCGACCTTTCCATGCTTCCTCATGACTACATCGACCTCAAGGCTGCGTTCAGTAAGTCTCGGGCCATCTCTCTTCCACCTCATCATCTGTACGACTGCGCTATTGACCTCCTGCCTGGCACTGCCTCACCTCGGGGTCGTCTCTTCTCACTTTCCCATAATGAAAGGAGGGCCATGGACCAATACATTTCTGAGTCATTAGCCGCCGGCATCATTAGACCATCTTCATCACCCGCTGGCGCGGGGTTTTTCTTTGTGGCCAAAAAAGATGGTACCCTTCGCCCTTGCATTGACTACAGGGGGCTGAATGACATCACCGTAAAGAATCGGTACCCGCTGCCCCTGATGTCCACAGCCTTCGACCTCCTGCAGGGGGCCCAATTCTTCACAAAATTGGATCTTCGCAGCGCCTATCACCTGGTCAGGATAAGAGAAGGGGACGAGTGGAAGACTGCCTTTAACACGCCATCGGGGCATTATGAGTATCTGGTCATGCCGTTTGGGTTGGCCAACGCCCCGGCCGTGTTCCAAGCCCTAGTCAATGACGTCCTTTCATAAACGTCTGTGCCTTCGTATATCTAGATGATATCCTCATCTTCTCACGTTCCTTGGAGGACCACAAGATGCACGTCCGTCAGGTACTCCAGAGGCTGCTTGAGAACCAGCTGTTTGTCAAGGCCGAAAAATGTGAGTTCCACAACAGCACAGTCTCTTTCCTGGGCTTCATCGTCGCCCCATCTAGGATACAAATGGACCCCGCCAAGCTGAAGGCAGTCACTGACTGGCCTGCCCCAACAACACGCAAGGAACTTCAGCGCATCCTGGGGTTCGCTAATTTACGTTGCCGATTCATCCGCAACTATAGTTCGGTAGCCGCCCCACTCATCTCCCTAACTTCAGCCAAGACCCCATTCATTTGGTCGGAGCAAGCGGCCAGGTCCTTTCAGGATCTGAAGAAGCGGTTCACCTCGGCTCCTGTTCTACTTCAACCGGACCCATGCCTTCAGTTTGTGGTCGAAGTAGATGCCTCCGACTCGGGTATTGGAGCAGCTCTGTCTCAAAGGTCGCCCAAGGACAACAAACTGCATCCGTGCTGCTTTCTCTCCCACTGACATTCTCCTGCCGAGAGGAACTACAGCATTGGCGACCGGGAGCTACTGGCAGTCAAACTCGCTTTGGAAGAATGGAGGCACTGGCTAGAGGGCAGTGAAATCCCATTCCTGGTTTGGACGGATCATAGGAATTTGGAATACCTCCGGACCGCCAAATGCCTAAACTCTCGTCAAGCAAGGTGGTCCCTGTTCTTCTCACGTTTTAACTTCTCCCTCTCCTACCGTCCGGGATCTAAGAACACAAAGCCGGATGCCCTCTCGCGCCAGTTCTCTCCAGCCAACGATCGGGCACCTGAAGCCACCGTTTTGCCCCCTCATTGCCTCGTGGGTGCTGCTCTACTGGAAGTTGAATCGCGGGTCAAGAACGCGCTTCATCAACGGCTGGATCCCTCACAGACACCAGAAGGCAAACTCTTCGTTCCGGAGGCAGAACGGTCCCACGTTCTGGAATGGGGACATAGCTCGAAACTGGCCTGCCACCCCGGTGCGGCACGCACGCTGGCTCTGGTTCAACAACGGTTTTGGTGGCCCACCATGAGAGAGGACACTCGTCACTTTGTAAACGCCTGCGACTCTTGCGCCAGAAGCAAGACCAGCAATAAACCACCCGCTGGCTTCCTTAGACCTCTCCCGATTCCTCGCTGGCCCTGGTCCCACATCGTCCTTGATTTCGTCACGGGACTCCCCGACTCGGAGGGTAACACCTGTGTGCTCAGGGTGGTGGATCGCTTTTCTAAGGCAGTCCACTTCATCCCACTATCTGGACTCCATACAGCAAAGGAGACGGCCGAGCTCATAATCCTGCACGTTTTCCGGCTTCATGGACTCCCCACAGACATCACGTCGGATCGGGGTTCCCAGTTCACCACCCGGTTCTGGTCTGCCTTCATCCACAGACAAACGGCCAGGCGGAGCGAGCCAACCAGGACCTAGAAATGGCCATTGCATGATCACGAAGGAACCCCATTCCTGGAACCGGATGTTACCATGGATCGAGTACGGCCACAACTCCTTACCCACATCAGCCACGGGTCTCTCCCCCTTTCACTGCTGCCTCGCTTATCAGCCTCCTCTGTTCCTGTCACAGGATGTGGAGGTGGAGGTCCCTTCAGCTCAAGCCTTTATTCGTCGGTGCCGAAAAACGTGGCTGAAGGCAAAATCTAGGATTCGCCGGACCATTTCAGTCTTCAAACAACAAGCCAACCGGCGTCGCTCCTGGGCACCATTATACCGCATGGGCCAAAGAGTGATGCTGTCATCCCACTACATTCCCCTTAAGACGACCTCGCGCAAACTGTCTCCCCGATTCATCCTGTGCACGTATTGACTTTCTCTCCATAATCCATAAATGGCCAAGCCACTGTGCTCATCTGGCCTTTTAATGATGCTGAAATTTTTCTGTACAGTCCCTCAGATCTGTGCCTGGATACAATCCTGTCTCGGAGGTTACAAACAATTCTTTGGACTTCATGGCTTGGTTTGTGCTCTGACATGCACTGTTAACTGAGGGACCTTATATAGACAGGTGTGTGTCTTTTGAAATAATGTCCAATCAACCAAATTGACCACAGGTGGACTCCGACCGAGTTGTAGAAACATCTCAAGGATGATCAGTGGAAAGCGGGTGCACCTGAGCTCAATTTTGAGTGTCATGGCAAAGGCTGTGAATACTTATGTACATAAGTACATAATATTGCAATGATTTCAAACAAACTTCTTTCACATTGTATTGTTTGTAGAATTTTGAGAAACATAATTCATTTAATCAATTTTGAAATAAGGCTGTAACATTGCAAAATGTGGAAAAATTGAAACGCTGCGAATACTTTCCGGATGCACTATATGTTACGAGTGCAGAACTCATGTTTCCAAGTTAAACCGCATTTGTAGGAATTAAATGAGGGCTGTTCTATGCTGGATTCATTTGAACATCAATGCGCAGGAAATTGGCTTCAGCAAATGTTTAACTAAACATGAATATGTCTGTATAAAACACATTATAAGTTATGACATTATATTTAAAATAAAAAACAGCTTAACGTGTAGTGCTGTTTTGCTACTTTTTTTTTACTGCAGTATGCTTAAGTTTAAAATTCAGTCATCTTTATCTATGAATCTACAGTACCTGTTTATCTACCTCTTTATGCTTGGTCTTAGTTTAGTCTTAACCATTAAAATCCTTATTATGGTCTTAATTCCTGTGAGTGTTAGTCTTGTTTTGTCAGTTTTTTCGGTGTCAGTTTTTTTTAGTGTTAGTTTACCAGTGCCTCACTCTCTACTGTAAGTCAATTCCAGCATGCCTCGCACTTTATAAATAATAATAAATATGATGATTTATAATAAGGGTTAAATGAATATTACGTTTGTAATGATTACTTTTATAGTGATGTAATAGTCACATAAGCTTGAGGAAAGTATACAATATTCTAAAGTAAACTACCTTTTATTCAACTGAATTTTATTTATATAGTTCTATTAACAATGATCATTGTCTCAAAGCACCTTCACAGAGGTTTGTTAGAGAACATTAGTAAGTAAACAGCATCATGAAGCCCAAGGCACAAACCAGACAGGTCAAGGATAAAGGTGTGGAGAAATGTAAAGCAGGGTTAGGTTATAAAAAAATATCCAGAGCTTTGAACATCTCACGGAGCACTGCTCAATCCATTATCGAAAAATGGAAAGAGTATGGCACAGCTGCAAACCTACCTATACATGGCTGTCCGCCTAAACTGACAGGCCAGACAAGAAGAGCATTAATCAGAGAAGCAGCCAAGAGGCTGATGGTAGCTCTGGAGGAGCTCCACAGATCCACAGATCAGGAGGGAGAATCTGTCCTTAGGACAACTATAAGCAGCAGGACTCCACAAATCTGGCCTTTATGGAAGTTTGGCAAGAAGAAAGCCATTGTTGAAAGAAAGTCTCATTTGCAGTTTGCGACAAGCCATGTTGGGAACACAGTAAATATGTGCAAGAACATGCTCTGGTCAGATCAAAATGAGAATGAAAATGAGAAAATTGAGAATCTGTGGCGAGTCTTGAAAATTGATGTTCACAGACGCTCTCCATCCAATCTGACTGAGCTTGAGCTATTTTGCAAAGAAGAATGGACAAAAATTTAATTCTCTAGATATGCAAAGCTGGTAAAGACAGCGAAAAGTGGTTCTATAGTTTTGACTCCAGGGGCTGAATACAAAGACATTTCACACTTTTCACATATTTATTTGTAATTTTTTAAAAACATTTAGCATTTACTTTCCACTTCACAATTATGTGCCACATTGTGTTTTTTTTTCACCTAAAATCCCAATAAAGTACATTTACATTTGTGGTTATAATGTGACAAAATGTGGAAAATTTCAAGGGGTTTGAATACTTTGCTAGGAACTGTAACATAATAAATTGTGCTCATTAAAACATAGTACACTTTTTTGCCTTCTGCTGCATCCACAGTACTAAGGCTTCATAATTTCTTGATGATAACCTGCAACATATTGTTATGAATTGTGGCATGTTGTTCTACTCCATTGGGCTCTATTTGTGTAGTGAATTTGGCTGTGGAAGTGAGAAGAGACCAGAGAGAAGGGAGGTTGTAGTTTGAATATTACAATGAGTCTTAACTTTGCCCACACTCCCTGCTGGACAATTAATCACTCTGATGAGCATCAAGGAAAGCAGACCCCTGGATGAACCAGTATTTAGAGTTTATAGAGATTTTTTTTCCACATATGGTCAGACAAACATTTGTCCTCAAATTCCTGTTAGTCCACTCACATGACAATCTGTGATCATTCATGATGCCCTAAACGCAGCAGGTAAAATGATAAGTGGAATTACTCCTAATAAGTAGACCACATTCCCATTTCCAGACTGATAGTAATTTCTATAATATTTTATTATAAAAATTACTATCATTTTGAAAATGAAAATGGTAGTATTTTCTATAATACTTGATTACAATGAGCCCATAAAAACGAAATGTTAGACTTATTCTTGTTAGAAAAGTCGAAATGTTAGACTATTCTTAAGTCCCAATGATATCACAACTGAGAAGACATTGATTTCAATACTGAAGAGGAACGTTGGCCCAATACTGACCTAATTTACCTATTTTGATCACAGGTAATATTCCTATAATCCATAATGCACTAATAAATGTGTAATAATGGCAAAGTGCATGTAGTTCATGATCATAGCATAGCAGGTTGCATCTACATCTTCCTCACATTATGTTGTTATTGATGGTCAGCTGCTGGCAGTCATTGACAAAAGGGAATTCTGATGCACGAAAATATACTTTAATATACACTACCGTTCAAAAGTTTGGGGTCACTTTCTAACTCCATGATCGTTCCTGATTTTTATTTCTTTCTACAT
>JAQMYJ010000037.1:21984058-21995836 GCA_030014305.1 Clarias laeviceps
CTGTCATTTGCATTGACTAATTATGAAAATCAGAGAAAGATATCATTTGCGTAATAATTTGGAACGTAGTGTATATGCCCTATTATTATAAATTATATCTAAATTAATTTGCTATGATGTCAGCTAAACAATGGTGATAATGTGTTGTTATTCATTTCTGTTTTTCCCGGTTGTAAAAGGTTAAAAATTTATGTATATAAAATAACCTATTTGAAATTAAGATGGCTAAAACCAACAGTTATAAAGCTCATTGTGGTACAGCTCATAAGGTGTAACCATTTAAATTAAGACACCCCAATTTTTTTATTATTTTTTTTTACTTATGTTTTCTAAAATTATAAATGTTAAATTCATTGTGCTTTGTGCTCAACTGTGAACATTGTCAAACAGGTCACTAGATGGTGCTTATCGTTAGGGAGGAACCAAAAACCCACCAGAAGCCAGGTATTGTCCCTGCGTTGGCCCTTCAGCAGTGTGCTATCTGGGGAGACTGGATGGTAATTAACTTCCTTCTGCTTAATCCTAATAAAACAGAGGTTGTAGTCATAGAACCACATCCAGCTAGAAGAAATCCATTTGATCACATTGTAACTTTAGATGGTCTTCCATCAAGTGCAACAGTAAAAGACCTTAAATATGAGCACATCACCCTTATCCACACTGCATTGGCTTCCTGTGAAATTTCACATCGGTTTTAAAATACTACTTTTGATGCATTAAATGGTCTCGCACCGCAGTATCTGAGTGAACTTCTAATGTCTTACGATCCGCCACGCCTATTTCGATCATAAGATGCAGGCTGCTCGTCAGTACTGCATATTATGAAAACTACAGCTGGGGGCAGAGTTTTTTCTTACAAAACCCGAAAGTTATGGAATAGCCTTCCAATTAATGTTCAGGATACAGTATCAGTGTTTAAGTCTAGGCTAAAAACCTATTTATTTAGCCAAGCATTTTTGTAAATAGATTTGCTATAGGCAAAGGAGCAGATCAGGGGGACTCATGGGCGTAGAGTATTATGGTGAACTGGTATGTTTAGATGCTGTCTTCCCCACTCACATTAATCACTCAGGTTTGATGACGGTGAAGTGATTGGTTGCTTTACATCTCAGGAAGCCCTTATGTCTGTGTTTCCTTCTGGCTCTCCCTTTTAGTTAAGCTGTCATAGTTAGTCCTGTCGCATAATATGTTAAATTGTTGTAAGAATATCAGAAAAAGTATATGGGAGATTACTGTACTACACACCCCAATTAGTTCACATATAATATATGCACAAGATGGCGCCATTGCATCAATCTGTCAGAGCCACAAATTCTATCTCCGAAATGTGGCATCCATATACTTATTAAACTGATATTCACATGTATATTTTGTAAGTTAATATGAGATTTTATTGTATCATATAACATTGGCTAAATAGGAGACATGGTGGCTGAATAGGATCCACAGTGGTCTAGCGTTTAGCAGTAGTGGCACGCACCTCCAGATACAGGGTCCGGTCTTGGGTCTGTTTGCGTGGAGTTTGCTTGTTCCCCCTCTGCTTGGTGGGCTTTCTTTGGGTACTCTGTTTTTTTCCCACAGTCCAAAACACATGCAGATTAGACTAATTGGCATTTCCAAATTGCCCTAGAGTGTGTGTGTGTGGCCTGCAATGGATGTGCACGCTGTCCACGGAGTACCCCACAAAGTGCCCTTGGATTGGCTCTGTGATATTATGTAATCTCATTTACTGTCATCATATTATATATAAGGTTATAAAGGCACATGGTTTAGTTTCAGGCAAATGATATGCTCTGTATTTACTTTTGTAACTTTTTTCAGCTTAAGACTTGCCCCAGAGAATCCACACCTTATTTTACACACCTTTTATTTTACACGTGTTTTAATGGTTTGACAGTGATATAACTGTTCTGCTTCTTCTTTTCCTTCCTTTTTTAATGAAGGTTGTTTAAACCTTCAACACTTTATTGAACACTTTATCTACAAACAATCTTTAAAGAGGGGTAACTTGTTATATAACTTTGGAGTTAAATGGTAATAAAGGTAATTTATCAGTAAGTTTATGAAGGTAAATCTAGTTTCATAATTAAAAAATAAAAATTATTAGATTTAATTAAGAATAAATCAAAATCAGATTTATTTGCCAAATATGTAAATACACACAAGGAAGAACAGAAACAACAACAACAACAACAATGTTGATAATATAATAATAATAATAATAATAATAATAATAATAATAATGAACATGAATATGATGGATATCCTGATTCAAAAGCCAGATATATCTATTATATTTCCATTATTATACATCTAAATAAGCTACTTATTTTTTATACAGCTACAGTTTTGCTCATCTAATATGAGTTTTACATCTAGTATAGTCGCTTCTGTTGTATCAGTGTAACAAACTTGCATCTAGAACATCTAGCATAGTCGCTTCTGTTGTATCAGTGTAACAAACTGCATTTCCCAAGCTCCCCTTCCACACTCCATGCACCATCTGATATCCAGTCAAAGAACTCACAACACACCACAAGATTTTTGATGATACACTCTTGTTCCTCATCCTTAAATAACCATGATGTACATTCAACAGTCAATGTTGCTGATTACCAGACAGCCTGTGTGTTGTTGGCTCCTTTGTTTTTGTCCTTATTTTTGTTTACCATAAACACTTTTTTTTTATAAAACAGTAAACATGCACCTGAAATCTCATGTCTACAATGTGTGACAGAAGACTTTGCTTCTGACAAGGAAGCAGCAGGTTTCAGCAAGCTAGGCCAAGCCATCACAGCTCACGCTCACAAAGTAGTAAGTGAGCAAAAACAGCAAATCTCCATAATTCCCACTACCCAAAAAAACAAAACAAAACCTTAAGCCTGTTCAGAAACATGCTGAATCCTTGGTCCCCCTCATAGCCCAACAAACATGATGTCAACCAAGCCAATGCCAAAGTTTTCTGCTGACATTCTCACTATACTTTTTCAATTCAATTCAATTCAATTCAATTTTATTTGTATAGCGTTTTTAACAATTGACATTGTCGAAAAGCAGCTTTCCCCATTAAAAATAATTATTTAAGTTTGTATGAGATGTGAACGTGTATGAATCAAAATGATAAGACTGTCCCTGATAAGCAAGCCAAGGATGACAGCGACAGTGGCAAGGAAAAACGCCCTGAGATGGTAATAGGAAGAAACCTTGAGAGGAACCAGACTCAACAGGGAACCCATCATCATTTGGATGAACGGATAGCAGGGATTGATCTGCATCATAATGTGTGAGACTGGAAGTTCAGTATAACAAGAGATGTGTTTAAGCTAAAATTGAGTCCATTTCGTTATTGGAGGCTCGGGTAGACTGTAGGAAACTCCAGTCATGAACTATTGAGCGACTGAAGTCACAAGTCCTCAGAGAACAGCTGTCTTCATCAGCCGAGGACAGGACCGTCTTCGTGGAAAAGTGGAACCGTCCCCAGTCACCACACGCATCCCAGGCAGACCATCCATGCCACGAGATCTCCAACCAGAAGCAGGACACCCGGACGAGTCCGACAGCTCCAAGGTGCAGAGGGGGTCTGGATGACTGGCAGCTCAGGAGCGACATGTATAGCTCGACAGAGAGACAGGTAGAGGGAAAGAGAGAGAGGGAGAGAGAGAGGAGTAGAGAGAGAAGAGGAGAGAGGAGAAGAGAAGGAGAGATGGCAGTTAGGTATGGTCACAGTCAAACAATGTATAATGTGAATGTATATTTCGTTCAGAGTGCAAGCAGGGGCTCCAGCAGGACTAACTATGACAGCATAACTAAAAGGGAGAGCCAGAAGGAAACACAGACATGAGTGCTCACTGAGATGTAAAGCAACCAATCACTTCACTGTCAACAAACCTGAGTGATCAATGAGAGTGAGGAAGACAGCATCTAAACATACCAGTTCACCGTAATACTCTACGTCCATGAGCCCCCAGATCTGCTCCTTAACCTAAGGCAAATCTATTTACAAAAATGCTTGGTTAAATAAATAGGTTTTTAGCCTAGACTTAAACACTGAGACTGTGTCTGAGTTCCGAACATTATTTGGAAGACTATTCCATAACTTTGGGACTTTGTAAGAAAAAGCTCTGCCCCCTGCTGTAGTTTTCATAATATGTGGTACTGACAAGCAGCCTGCATCTACACCTGCATGAAGTAGGCATGGCAGATCATAAGACAAAAGCAGTTCGCTCAGATACTGCGGCGCGAGACTATTTAATGCTTTATACGTCAAGAGTAGTATTTTAAAATCGTTGCGAAATCTCACAGGGAGCCAATGCAGTGTGGATAAGATAGGGGTGATGTGCTCGTATGTTCTGGTTCTAGTGAGGACTCTCGCTGCTGCATTCTGGACTAACTGAAGCTTGTTTATGCACCTAGTTGAACAACCAGACAGTAAGGCTTTACAATAGTCCAACCTAGAGGTGATAAAAACATGAACTAGATTTTCTGCATCGTTTAGTGACAATATATTTCTTATTTTGGCAATATTTCTGAGCGGAAAGAATGCTATCATGGTAATATTATCTACATGTGCTTCAAATGAAAGGCTGGGCTCTATAATCACACCAAGGTCTTTCACTGTTGCACTTGATAGGACAGAAAGGACATTTAATGTTACAGTTTGATCAGAAAGCTTGCTTCTAGCTTCTTGTGGTCCTATGACTAGAACTTCTGTCTTATCAGGATTAAGCAGAAAGAAGTTAATTAACATCCAATCTCTTATATCCTGCGCATATTGCTCAACTTTAGTAAGCTGGTTTTTCTTATCTTATCAGGTTTCTTATCTTATCAGGTTTAATAACTGCTAATTTAAAGGATTTGGGAACATACCCACTGCTGAGTGAAAAGTTAATTATTTTCAACAGGGGTTCTGTTATTGCTGGTACTATCTGCTTGAGAAAATGTGTCGGTATAGGATCTAATAGACAGGCTGATGATTTATTTCACTCTCTTCAAGGGGAGTAAAGTATTCTAGGTTCTGATATGGTGTGGTTAGTTTATCATCTGTATAACTTATAACTTTTCATCTCTAGATCTCAAGTAGCGATAGCAGTATGTGCAGACAGGTAAAGCAATAGACTGTGCCACCAAATTATGACTGAACAGTGATGAGACATGCAGTTCTAAACTAATTGTGTTCAGTAATTTATCCTCTGCATTTTCAACAATGACATTGCACAGTACTCAAATTCACCCTGGAGTTACGCACACTTGATGCAGAAAGTGGTTGAATGGAAGTGGAAGAGATGTAATTGCTTATCTGACATGTACAGACTGCAATCTGTCACAAAGTTCATTAATTGAACTAGTTATACATCTTGGCAAGCTGCTTATAGAAAAGAAAACAAAATTTATCCTACACAAGCAACAGTTTGTGCAGAAAAATAAATTGGTTTCTTTTCACAAACCAAAGAAAACTGACGACACGCCAGGATCTCCAAAAATCCACACAGACAGTACACTAGCTCAAAATTAAACCTGAAACCATGAAAGAGTGAATTGACAATAATACGCACTGTAACCCATTGCTACTCAAACATGGGACATGTTAGGGAAATTAAATTTAAATAAAAATTAAATTAAATTAAACAAAAAATTTTACTTGTCACATACACAGTCATACACAGTACAGTATGCAGTGAAATATTTATATATTAATTGTAGCATGTATAGATGACATTCTGAAATATTTTATTCACAACATTATTGAACTCATCAAAGTCTTGAGTCCAAGCCAATAACATTTTCATTATAGAAAAAAGGGTGATTTCTCAAGTCCTACTTTGGATACATTGTCTGTAAAAAGGGGATGCTTATGGATCATGCAAAGGTCCAAGATGAAGAATGGCTAACACATAAAAACTGAAAGGACCTCCAACCATTTTTTGGTTTAACCAGTTTGTACAGGTGGTTCACTCATAACTTTTGTTTTATAGCAGCCCCCTTTCATGACTAAAAACCTGGGCTCAACAATGTGTGAAATTCAAAGGTCATACAAACATTTGCTACTTTCCTAAAGCTACAGCTCCCATTCTGAAACCTCTTAACCTAAACCTGCCAATCAAGTGTTGCTGGCCATGAAGCTGGGTTATGACATTGTTAGTGATCAGAAGCTCCAGAAACACTCATATATTGTTACTGCTTCATGCCACTACAAAATAAAAAGGCGTTGTTTTCTTCCCAATTCTGGTTCATGATTTCTTAATTAGATTTATTTAAAAAAAGTATGTGTTCATGTTCTCTTTGTGCTCAAACCAATATCACAAGAGTGCTGCACACAGCCTACACCTACTTCCCACTCCTCACCTGCCACAAGACTTCAATTTTGGTAGTAATTGTTTAACACTTATCTTTCTGCCAGCCGTAGTTACTGTTTAGCATGAACTATATTACTTTATCATACTACCAGTCATTCTAACCTCAGGTTACCATCCTTACATTTATTACACAGATAAAGTGGACTTAAAATGGCAAGTAAATTGCAAGGATATGGAAAAATTGTCAAGTAAAGTTTCACAAGGGCCACAAAGTATCGAATTTCCTGCTTTGCGCTGAATATGCTCATTGTTCTTTTTACTGCTCAGATTTGCCACTCACTCCTTTCCAGTGTGGACCAAGGTTTTTAACAAGGACTATTTCTCTGGAATGCCACACCCACCAATGCAACAGCTGAGCATGGATTTGTAAAAGTGAAAAAGCTTAGGAGTAGGCATAAAGAGTAAAATATGTTTTAACCTGACTAGCTAGGATAAGAAATAAGAAAATACTTTTTTCATGAAATCGTAACTGTGATTATTGCTTTATAACTGTTGTACTGTACACTACAGAAGCCTGCAAGAAAAGGTGTATAATCCAAATGCCAGATATAGAGTGGTTTAAAAACAAATTTTAAAATGTTATAGATATGCAGAGAAAAGTCATTATATCCTCATTTAACAACTGACTATGTCAAAATTCAAGCATACAGTTTGTAGGATTTGCCATGTGAAAGTATTGCTGGTTTAGGTTGTTCAAGATTAGGTTGTACTAACAGTCAATGTAAATGTAAATGGCTACGTCATAGCGCCTTTGCTACTCTTCCCTGTAACACCTCAGAAGAATTCCTAAATATAATTTAATAGTATTATTGAGGCTAAGTAAAAGGGCATCATTCTAAATCTTAGGACTAAATGTATAAGTATATATAATTTTTTTTTATTTCAATTTCATTTTTTTGCAACTTAAGACTTAAGTTAAGACTTAAGACTCAGAGTAGTTTTATACATGCAGTGCCTGGTAGGATGTCTTCTTTAAGACCAATATACTTGTCCAATTTTAAAACCATCAAAAAATTGCCATTAAAATGACCTCAGAACTGAAAAGAAATTGAACATAAATCATCTGAAACTACAGATAATGGTTTCTATGTTTGTGTGTTTATGTCTCTTTGTCTATGCATTCATGTATGTATATAAGAGCTAGAACCCTACTCTGCTTTTCATTTACAATATTTATTTTCCTTAATCCACAGCCAACATGGCTGTAGGAACTCATCCCATTATCTATGGTAAGAGCTCTTCAACTTTGATTTCTTTGAGATATTTGCCATCATGAGGTCTTCTGTGCTGTTTTAAGGATTTTCAGTCGCAATATCCTGACAGCCTTCAATATGTTTTCTCTCCAAATGCCACAGAAGAATGCACTCATCTGTGAGTTTGAGCAACTCTTGGGAGGTAGAAGCTAAAAAGGCATTGTGGGCTTTGATGCTGAGTTGTGTGTTAGGTTGCAATGGTTAGCTTGTAGAATAGGCAATCTTGGGAACATTGAAGTCAGCGGGGATGTGGTTCTGCTCTCTCTCTCTCTCTCTCTCTCTCTCTCTCTCATTGTCTATTTCAGGGGCAGGAAGGGGGGACAAGGAAGAGCAAAGGAACCCACAGCAAGCTTTAATGTGTTAGTTGTTCTGATGTCACTTCTGTTATTGATTATGCATGATTATGTGCTCACAATCCATAACAGAGTTAGATTAAAATGAAAAAACAAAACTGTTTTGTTTGTAGTGGCTTACCGATGCAATGCCTAGAGGCCATTTGATCTGTTGTGATCGCATGAGATCAAGCTTTTTTTTTCTTTAATTAGAAACACACTAATCAGAAACATGTTACATTTACAATAAATACATTGAATATATGATAATTAACTTACTAATAAACTGTGATTAATATATCCTGAATTGTACAGATAAGTGTACAGAGGAATTTGTATTTCAACCTTACCTTACAATAAAAAACATTATTAGAATTTATATCCAGAGATAATTTCACTGTAATTCATAAAAATAATCAAATAAACACTGCAGCAGTTTTATCAGTTGGTCCCAGTGCCAGCAAAAATGTGTGAATACAATTTGCATAATGATGCTTAAAGTGTTTAATTTTGTCTTCAGCTAATCTTATTGGCATGTATTACTTTAATGAGACAGCTGCAAGCCTGTTGAAGTCAAACCCACATTTGACCAAAACAACCATGGTGGCATGGACATCCAGCAGACCTGCCATCCTGATCGCTCTGATTTTTATCCATCAAAACTTGGGCTGTGGTCCCTGTGTGCTTGTTCTGGAGAGCATGGTCCTGTGATTTGTCACTGTGAGTCTGTGTTGCACTGTGGGAAAGCGGACCGCAGAAGGCCCTGGAGGCTCTGTTGTACTCGAAGCAGTTTTCCGCACAAGCCAGCCAGAGGAGTAGTGGAGAATGGGACTTTAGTGAAACCATGTTTTCTGTATATTAAACTGACATGCCTGAGAATGAACAGTAATTAGAACAAGGTGAGTGGGAAATGTGCCCTTTAACAAAGACCGTTGTTTCTCTACTGATGGAGAAAAAGCTGGAGCCTTTCTTTAAATTGCATTGCTTCATGGAACAAGACTCTGTGCTTTTGCTTCAGCTTACACAACAAATAATTTGTTATCTACATAGTCAGTCTTCAACCAATTTTTTAAATGACTATGAAATCTTATTTTGTCTCTCATAGTTGAGGTATACCTATGATAAAAATTACAGGCCTCTCTTATCTTTTTAAGTGGGAGAACTTGCACAAGTTGTGGCTGACTAAATACTTTTTTGCCCCACTGGATATTTATACAGAAACTGTTTGCATTGAACCACAGCATCAGTGGCTTCACACATTACAACAAACATCTAGTTTGTTTATAAACAATCAAGAGATCAAACGGCAGGGGGGGGGGGGATTCTGCCTTTATTGCTCTCATTTGTTTTGTTTTTTTTATTTCATAAAAGAAAGAATATAATTTTGAAAGAAAAGGGAGCTGCAGCCTTCCTAGCCCTCCTATCCTCGTCCAACACAGCAATAGAACCTTGCTCTATACCCCCCCACCACCCATCACAATACACACACACACACACACACCTGAGGACAAGGTCGGCTCAATTTCGACTCATTTTGTGCCAGGGATCCAAACTGGCAATTTGACCTGTCAGTAAAGACATGAATCACACTGGAAAGTCATGATTAGTTTAGCTGATTTATTAGAAGCACATAAGACATTTTTTACACAAAGGAGAGGAACCAGTGCCCCTTGGAGGGGCTATACCACACAGGTTATGGTGAGATCCTGGGCTCAGCCTTAGGGGGCTTAAATAAACTTATCAGATATAATTTTTAAGTAAAAGTTTACTGAATTGTGCTCAAAACTAACTGCTCAGAATTAGGCAAGCAGCTCAATAGCACGTTGTGTTATGCCATAGATAAGCATCAACTTATTATGTGCATTCAAACTTAAATGCACACTGGCAATTACAAAAAAGAACACTTTCAAAACATTGGTCTTTTGATGCTATATATTTTAAATTCCTTAAGATGTTAACCAGTAAACCATCACCCTTAATTGTTAATTGCATTAATGTAGTATGCAAATTATACTTCTGAATAAACGGAGAACACGAATACAAATTGACCGAACACTTCTAAAACACATACTAAAACAATCTAATCAAACAAACTCATAGAATTTGAAAATGTAAGCCAAGCAAAGATCAAGCAATCCACAAACAAAATGAACAGGATCAAAACTTTGATAACAATAAACAAGGCTCAGTAATGACTTAACAGAACACAGAGCATATGTAAGAGAGTTGACCAGTGGCAGAGAAGGTGTGTTAAATAGGTGGCATGTGTGCACAATCAGGTAAAAGTGATTGAGTGAGAGTCATATTTGAGTGATCATAGAATTGTAGTCTTTAACAGTCATTATTGTAGGCTAATCTGTGTCCTGGAAAGTGGATGAAGTGGATGGATGCCATAAATTTTGATGTGCTCATTCCTAGACCTGACAGTTGCACGTGAATCATTGGGCTGGTGCTCCATTGGTGCATTGGAACATTGGTGGTTGTACCCCAGAATACACTGGCAGGAGGTAAGCTGGGTTCTCGAGTGTTGAGATGAGTTTTGAGCATATACCACCAAAGGGAGAAACCCTGTCTTTCTGATTCTCAGCACATAAGGTTCTTAAGCATTGGTCCACCTCTTAATTTGGTCACTTCACTTAACTGAGACCCCAATATCGCCATACAAACCCTGGTTTTGGCTGGATTCCAATGGATGTGTAGTGGTGCAGCAATCATGTAGGAACCTGGAATGAGGTACCAGTAAAAGTTTGCAAAGGAATGCTGTTGTTCTGTCATGGTGGTGAGGATGGGCCAGCCAGTGACAACCAACACTTTATCTTGGTCCATCCCTACCCTCTTTGACCTGATAATGTGACCTAGGAGGGCAACCGTGTAATTAATTTTTAATCACAAGTTATAAATCAATAGAGTATCTATCTATCTATCTATCTATCTATCTATCTATCTATCTATCTATCATGAAACTCACACTTCTTTCTCTTAACATAAGGCTGATGTTCCAAGAGACATCACAGGACCTCTTGACATAGTTAATATTTAATTAATATTTAACAGAAGATCTAGACATTGTTAATTAGACACTAGAATACTGCTGGAACTAAAGCCCATATGGCTTTATACACACTTCATTACTGCCAGAGGTCATCTACCCATCTCCCATAAAAAATGCATAGGAGAATGTACTGTATACGCTGTGCATGTTGGGTTTGGTAAAGAGTTCTGCATTTCTAAATGGATACAGGGCAGGCAGAACCAAATGCAAAGGGTAACAGTATTTCATTTTGACTTGATTCAAACAATGCAAAGCCTGAGTTCACCAACCCAAAAAGACTGGAGGGACATATGTATTCTTGTTGTACAACAATCAGCCATAACATTACAAGGCAAAACATTGTGCACAACATTTTGTGGGTTCCCTTTATACTGCTATGACAGCTTTGGCCCCTTGTGGATTGATTCTATAAGACCCCTGGGGTTGTGAGTCACTGTATGGCACCAGGATGTTGACAGAGGATCCTTTTGGTGCTGTGGGTTTGATGAGGGGCATCAATGAATGGGACTTGTTTGTCTGGTACATTCCACTGGTGCTTGATTGGATTTGTATCTGGCAAGTTCATCAGCCAGTTTGGGAGTCTTGTGCTCTTTGCCTGCTGGGCCCTGTGTGCAGCGGGCTATGGTACACTGCGTGTTCTGGTGCCTTTAAATGTCCAACATTTACTTTCTGTGAGATCAGACCAGACAGGCTAGCTTTTGCAGTTTACAAATACACTACCGTTCAAAAGTTTTAGAACACTTGCAAATTTCTTTTTTTTTGTTTAGTGATTTATTTTCTACATTCTA
>JAQMYJ010000037.1:21997580-22008836 GCA_030014305.1 Clarias laeviceps
CCAGACAAGTCCGGCATGAAGCTCTTGTGATTGATATTTCAGTTTTGGAACTAATCTCCCGTGCTTGTGTGTGTATCCGCCTGCAGACCCAGCCTGAGGAGGCTCGGCGAGGAGCAAGTTTATTTGGGATTCTTTCTGTTTCGTTTTTGTGTGTTTTCCTTTTGTTTGAGAGACTTTATTTAAGAAAAGAGAGTCTAAAATAAAAAGAAAGCTGAAAAGCTATCCTCACAAAGAAATACCTGCGTTTGCGTCCTTTGAATATACAGGAACATGACACTTATATATTAAAAAATATATATATTCTTTGCATGACGACATTAGGAAGTCATTAACTCCCAGAGCAAAGAATCACTAAAAATCTATCAATAAAGTTATTTTGAGAGCTGTTTTGCCTGCAAGTATTATATTAATGTGCTTATTCTTATTATTAATGTATTTATTCTATACATGTTTTCTTCAACAACAACAAAAATACTATTACTTGAGGGTTTATAAAATGGAACTATAGAATAGTATCACTCAGACAAAGTATTAATCTATACATTTATGGTACTTATTTTTAAATCTTTCTTTTAGCCAAATCAGCTTATTTAACAGCCTTAACTCTGGCTCTTTAAATAATCTCATATGCGTTAGCATGTAAAAACCTGTCAAAGAACATCAATGAGAAAAAGCAGTAAGAAAAAGGTAGGGGGAGAATCAAAGAAATTATGTGTGCTGTACTCCTCCCTCCTGATAAAAGAGAGAACATTTGGCATTCAGACAAATAAGAGGCATGCCAACAATTCCCTGTGAAGTGGCATTCTGTAGTTTGCCTCAGGCCCTTCAATTGTAAATTCGTCAGTGTCAGCACTGTGTAGCTGAGAGAAGTCTTTGAAGCAAACAGAAGCTTGCTAATCAATGTCAACATGGAGGTATTTCATTTCTAATTTTCTTAACAAAATATATTTTACTGGTAACATTTGATTGATCTTAGAAAACTACTTGGCATGTGTGATTTCTGTTAGGAAATTATTCAAAACTATCTAAGTTAGTTGCTTTTTGAATATACTCAAAGTATATTTTAATGTGTAAACCTTTTTGTAGCAAGTCCACCCTTACAGAGAAGTCAACAAAACCTAATGTGAAAAATGTGTAATGTTTCACATATTATTTGCAAGATAGCGGCCTTTTTGTAGTGGGTGTATTATTTAATTGTATTATTTTTATTTCACAAGTGGGCGGCACGATGGTTTAGTGGATAACACCTCCAGGGTCCGGGTTTGATTCCTCGCCAGGTTCGATTCCCGTGTCTGTGTTCATGGAGTTTGCATGTTTTCTCTGTGCTTGGTGGGTTTACTTCGGGTTCTCCAGTTCTCTTCCACAGTTCAAAGACCTGCAGATTAGGCTAAATGTCATTCTCAAATTTCCCATAGTGTGTGAATGGGTGTGTGTGTGTGTACCCTGCGATGGATTGGTGTACCCTGGATTAGTGTACCCTGGATTGGTGTACCCTGATTCGTGCCCTAAGTCTCCTGGAATAGGCTCCAGGCCCCCCGCGACCCTGAAATGCAGGATAAAGCAGTATAAATGATGAGTGAGTGAGTGATATTCACAAGTGATTTTTAAGTGTTACATAATGTTTCATATGGTTTTATATAAAACCACATGCCCAACATGTGAAATCCATCCCATCCATCTAGGAACCTCTGTAGTCCAATTAGGGACTGTGGAGGCTAATGATGATGATTGTATTCATTTTTTTTTTTTTACGACAATTAATTTTGTACGAATGTGGTAAGACCTCTGGTCAGCACGCACATTCACACAGTTCACATGCACATTCACAAAGTTGGGGATGCCAGTCAGCCTAATCTGCAAGTGTTTTGACTGTGGGAGGAAACCCACCAAGTACAGGGAGAACATGCAAACTCATGCACGCAGACCCAATGTGGGAATCAAACCCAGGACCTGGAGGTGCAAGGCGACAGTGCTAACCACTTACACACCAACAAGCATTCCACAAGTGGTGATAACAGAGAACAGCAGCACTGGGATATTTATACTGTATGTATCACTTCATCTCACAGTTCCTCTAATAGTCCTTAATTACACTTACTGTCAGTCACCAGCATGGGAGAAAATAGGAAGGTACTGTATGGCCCATGTTACTGAGAGAAGAGCACATTTAAAAAATGAAGCAAGAAAACACATCTGATAACATTATCTTAAGCAACATGTTGTCTCCTTAGTAAATCTGCTTCTGTAATTTAGGATTGCCTCTGAACCATCCATGCTGTTACTCATGATTAATGCGAACTACAAAGCTAACTAGCTTCTAAAACAAGGGTGAATAACAAATCCTTCTATAATCCCTGATTAAAGGCGTTGCTTGGTGTGTGAAAAAAGGGATTGTATGCCCTAGCACACTAGAATTCCATTTTACACTATTTGGGATTTAACCCTGCAGTCCACATTCTGATATTCTGTGAATAATGGAATAAGTGGAAAAATAAACTAGACCTTATAAAATCATAGAGCTGTGTCCTCACTTTTCGTCTACATACCAGTAAGAATGTAATCCCTGTTAATTACAATAATTGTAAGTCGATAACTATTGGTCACCGCAGGTCACAGAAGGAAAAGGGTTGGTGGAGGAAATTTAAATAAGTAAATAAATAAATCCTACTCTGTTGTAACACAATAAATTGTGTTTGTGGAACAGTAGTATCAAAAGCAATATCACACTTGAGGTTAAAAATTATTTTTTTGTGTAGTACATAGTACATTTATATAGTTTAAATTCATGTGGATCATTACAGTTTCTGTGTAAAGACTTATTCAATTCAGTGCCATATACCTGCAAAAGAAAGCATTTGTAGTTGCTAACTTCATACAATAAGCTTCACTCACAATGCCTCTCGTTAAATTGATTAAAAAGATATCTAGTGAAGAGATATTTACACTGAAGAGAGTCAACTTAAATTTTTAATTACAACTCCCACCTGTGCATTTTACTGACACAAGGGGAATGCTCACGTGTAGCAGCCCCAGGCAATTGGGGAATGGATGGGGTTTCATTTTTGTGGGTGTGGTTGAGGAGGAGAATGGTGTGGTCTTGAAACGCTTAATACAGACCTAGGTTAACAAACTGGAAGCTCTTCTAGACTCATAAATGAGAAAGTTTACAGTAGCTTGAGGTTTTAACTGTGCAGAACACCAATATAAAACCTTAAGTGTAAATAAAAAGAAATCAGACTTAACTGAAAATGACCTCCAGAAATGTCATTGTATTAAAACAATATACAAAATATTACTGAATAATTCTAGAAATTGAACAAAAAAAATGAACTCTCTACATTCATCCTATCTAAAGTCCTCCAGTCTAGTCTTCCAGTCTAGTTTTGACATGTCGGGCCGCTTTTGTTGGATCACACTTGTCATATTTAGTTGATGTGCAGAGAACCTGACCCCTCCTGTAGAGGATAGCAGAGTCGTAATTGCTGCAAATGTGTCACGGCTGGAAGAGCCTGGGGCCAAAAGATCATTTGCATCCTGTTGGGTTTTCAGCCTCTGCTCGTCGTCCTGAAACACAACTGCCAAACCATAATTATGTTCTGATGTGTATACATGTTTTATTTTATCATCACTGTTAACAAAATTAAGCCAGCCTTTAAATCTGTGAACTTTTTAACCATTACTGGCATTTTCAATAAATCCCAAATAATAGCCACCGCTATTATTTACTCAGTTGTGAAGGTTTGCAACCTAGTAAAGTTCAAGACAGTTAAATCAGTCTTTAAAGTAAAGGAAAGATTTAACATACATCTTTTATTTGTTTGTTTGTTTGTTTGTTTTTGTATATAGCCTTAATAGACTATTAAAATTTATTTATTTAATCACTGTTACAAATTAATTTTTTTTTATAAATTTAACCAAGTAAACCGAAGCTGCTGAAAGAAAGTATGTGCAAATTATGGACAATAATTTTGAGACCATATTCAAATAAAGAAGTTTCCTGACAAAATTCCTCTGCCAAATGCTTAGTTAGCATCAACAATGTCCAAGACAGTGGAGACAGATGAGTATTCATGGCCCAGTTTATCCTATATCTGCAAATTATGCAAATACTCATGGAGAAACATGTAGACATAATAGTCGATAGTTAGCTGGGTGAGCTAGATATGAAATAAAATGTTTTATATGAAAGCTTATGATTACTTGGATGCTCAAGAGTAATTGTCTATTTTGTTAAGTATATACAAGTACAGTACTGCTACATCCTACAGGTAAGCATTATGGCAATGTGTAAAATATGTATTTAAATGAGCTAGCAATAGCAATACTGGTCTTCATATATGGATGATAACTGAAGTTGTCTTCACACTGGCAAAGATTACTTGTTGTTAGTTAACCTTACTTAAATAAAAATGGTTCAGTCAACTGAAGATATATATTTAAAAATGTAAAGTAATTAAGTAAAGTGTGTTTTTTTTTCCTTGACAGCTTATTAACTATTATTTAGATAAATATTTTCTTTATTTTATTTACTCTTTTTACCACCAGTTCAGTATAAGTTATAATAATAAGCATTTATTTATTTTTTGTTTCACAACAAGTTGCATTTACTGTATGTCACAAGTTAATTCCACCTGACCATAAACTAATGTTGATGGTGTAGCTAGGTGAATTTTGCAGACTTTTATTTAAAGCAGGTAAACAGAAGATTCACCCTTCTCAGCTTTTGCCCTGAGGCAGACCTGTCTTCCTCTGAGAGACAAGGCAATCTGACCTGATCTTCCTCTCAAAGGTCTCCAACCTTTAACAGAGCTGACTCTTTGAGCAAAATGCAACAACAAAATCCAACTGTCAGTCAAAGCTTAAGCGTACAAAGTTACTGTTGTCACGCTAAGGCTTAGATGTTCATGATGTGCTACAACAGTCTCCAGTTTGCTGTTGCTGGTACCTAATGCAGGGTGGCCAAAAAGACTGGATTAATAAAAATATTTTAAAAAATGTATAAATTACAGGAGATTCTCAAATTGACAGCCTCATATTTCACAGAATTTGTGTAATCACAAATGCTGAATCTGAATAAAATCTGAATGAAAGAATGCTAATAATTTCTTAATATATCAGATCTGATTTTGTTACATGCGGCGATGATTTCCTCCTATAATGCAATAATTGTTTTTAGGCTGATCGCGATAGTCTACCGGCTTCAAATGACCCCAAAACAAAATTCAAGTCTATTCGATTTTCTATAGTCAATTTCAAGTATATCTTGGGTGTAAAATAAAAAGAAAATTATAAAATTGTATATGCAGAGAATCCAGACTCTTCCACTCTGTGTCAATTTTGACAGTGGCTTTGCCTTTTCTTTTCTTTCTTTTTTTTTCCCTATATCACTTTGCTATAGATCACTTCTGCCACAATAACAACAAACATCTCTGACCTCTTGTTCTCACTCTGTTCCCCTTTGCATAATGCATTGTCCCAGGTATTCAGTAATTCAGTGATAATCCAAGTGCTTGCATTCAAGGATCACGAACCCTTATGCCCCTGGGGCATCTTCTCTTCAGATGCCTATCCTGTTGTTTATGGTAAACAAGCACTAAAAGGATCATATCTGAGTCTGTTCCTTTGGGTTGGCAGATCTGATTAAATGAGGGTGGAGGAGGGTCCATGAAAGAGAAGCATGAAAGAATAAGCACTTCATTCTCTGATACACTAGAAACACAGATGATAAAATCAAAATGGAGTAAAATACAATGTCTTTTTTCCCTTCCAGTGCCACAACTTCTTGCCACAGCGGCCACAGCAAAGACTGGAAAAAAATAAAGGAGGAAAAAGAACTGTGCATCCGAACTTCATACAGAGGCCTATTGTTAAACTGTGCAGTTTTTTTTTTTTCTTTTCTTTTTTTTGGTACATGCAGAATTAGGAACTGAGCATTTTAAAGCAATCCCATCCAGATGAGAGTTTCAAGCAAGGCCAGGCCTAAATCTAAAGCAAATGTCCCATTCCAAGTGTGTTGTGGTATTTTTTTAAGGTGGAGAGTTAGGTCTTGGCCACATGGATCGGACAAAATATTACAGAATGTACAGCTTGAGATGCCTACCTTAATAAAGTAGGCCACAGACTAAAAAGTAGTCTTTGTATGCTGAGCCAAAAAGGAAGGATTTAATTTAGGTCATGTGCCACGGCTTCACATAAACTTCCAATCAGTGGAGCGAACCTGGAGGCAAAAGAAGGCTAGAATTGTCTTTGTTTCAGTCCATATATTCTTTTTATAGGAGCATTCGTACCTTCAGTTAGTTAATTATAGAGTGTAGGTTCACCTGGTAAGTACTAGCCTTGGGGGTGTAGAAAGTAGTTTTATGCTTAATATAAAGTTTTAGGAAAACCATGGGGGATGTTCTGTAAATTTCATCCACCAAAATCAAACAATGACAATGATAGAAACCATGCAAATGGACTGATTAATGCAGGGGGAAATTAAACTTTTTTTCAGATTGTTGTGTCAAAAGCATCTCGATATATGGGGAAATTTATGTTCTTTTGGACCTCTAAATTATTATTTAGGAGTTAAATAAAGTCGGCCTGGACAAGTAAAAAACATGCTTGACAATGTGTGTTTAACCAGATCTCAGATGGTAATTCAATACCTTTTTATCTAAGAAACTTTCACTTGTATTATAACTGGGCTTTTTTAGAAGGTGTTGTCAAGCTATATCCAAGTGAATGCATGTGCACACATGCATATATAGAAGTGTGTAAAGGAATAAAATTGACTGTGTGCCATTGTGAAGGAGAAATGGGAAAGGGAAGAGTTGTCATTATATGGCAAGGTGTTTGTTATATTATTTTCTTTTGTGTCAAGACCAGCATGCATCATACAGGTTTGCAGAAAGGAGGAGGGTGTTTGGGGTAATTATGGGGAGATGGTGAACTAAGTGACCCACCACACCCAGCACTTAGTGTGGCATGTTGTCTATGTTCTCCTGCCCAGTTGTCTATGAATGACAATAGCCCAGACCATGGAGCCAGTAATTAACCTCTGCAGTAGTGCTCTCTCCCAGGTACCAGATTCCAAATCCTAATGACCCTCTCAATCATGCAAATGATCAGAGATGTAAAAATCTGAAGATTTTTAATTACCATAAAGTGACCTGTGTTTGTTCTATGCTAATTGAAGTGTGGGGAATATTATGTTATTTGATCTGGAAACAAATATATTTAACTGTATTTTTGTTTACAATATTTGTACACAGTATTTGCATAAGCAAACACAATGAAACATATTTTAATCTACCGTACCTCAATATCCTGTTTTCAGTTCAAGACAGATTGTTGCATTTTTTGTCTCGTAAATTCTGAAAAGTTATACATGTAAAACAATTTAATAAAACAAGGTTGTGTTACTATTGGATGCATACCCTTACTATACATTTGGGCAAAAGGTCAGTAATAGTTAATATTTTCTGTTAAAAATAAATAAATAAATACCCGAAAAGCTGCCCTTTAGTGATTTGGTTAAAAAAATTACCTTTTATCAACAAACGAATACTACGCAAACGAACGAACGAACGAATGAACACATTAAAAATAGCTACTTTTTAATTACGTAGAGTATAGGTTTTACCATGAATTGGATGAATTTCATTGGAACTGGTGATGTGTGCGCGTTGCGTGCCTGTGTGCTAAACTGTGTATTGTTTTTAAAAGACGGGAATTGAGTTTGACATTTCACAGAAAAAGCATTAGATGTTTATTCTTGATTTACCACTAGAGGGCGCTCTGTGACTCCTTCTCTCTCTCACCACAGTGATCATGCGCTCTTTAGCTCCAGCAAGATCTGACTCGCTTTAGTGATTCATGTATTTTATTGACTGTTTTTTTATTTTTTTAACATGCTGAAATGAAAAAAAAAAAAACAGCAAATAGGCTTTAAAACGCCTACAGTCAGAGACAGCGGAGAGAAGATAGAGTGGTGGCCTGATATGAATTATGATTGTGTTACTTTGACAAAATAAAGGTTTGTTTTTGTTTGTTTTGTGTTTTTTAAACCATTTACAAATACCCAAAAGCTAGACCTATACAATACCAAATATGTAAACACCTTTATAATCGAACAGAGTACATCTGCGCATGCGTGACTAACTGAATTAATAAGATAGGAAGGTCATGCCTCATCATGCAGGCTTGGGAGTGACGGCTTTTCACTGCATTACATACACCTGTCCGTTAGGCTCACGACGATGTTTCAAAGCCTTGTTGTGTGTTTCAGCAGTTGTGAGGAATATCCGAGGTACAGAGGTGAGGATGAGCAGACTGGTCAGATAATTAAAAATGCTTCAAATGTAAAAAATGTACATATTGTATACACACACACACACACACACAAACGAGCTAAGGAACTGAGGAGCTAAGGTGCGAGCGTGCACACGTGACGAATAATAAAAATAAATGAATAAATAATAATAATAAATAAGCAAACAAACAAACAAGCAAGTGTACATATGTCTACAGTCCTCAGTGTCAGTACAAAGGGACAAAAAACACCGGGCAATTATTATTGTAGTGGTGCTTTTATGTTTATTATTTGGTTAGCTTGTGAAATATGAAAATAGATGCATTATGTAACACAATTTATGACTAGGGAAAACTGATGTAATCTGGAACCGTCTTTGCAATTCTGACTTCTCCAAAGATTTCTGTCATCACTTCAGTATTTGGATCTTTGGAACAACACACAGGGTTTCTGTTTCTGAAATCCCCAAGATGTTGTCTAATCACAAAACAATGTAAACATCAAATGAAAAATTACCAGTCACTTAGCATTTCCTTCCCTTGGTAATCCATCAAAGCCTGTGATTCTCACATCTTGTAAAATCTTAAATCTGCCAAAACCTGACTACCGTATTGTACATACTGCATAAAATGCACTATATTTCCATTTTTTTTTAAATCAGTATTTAATCTGACCATTTTAATTAGCCGTGCTTTTGCAGGGTTTAGCCTTTGCCTCATTAAATTTATGTAATAAAAATCTCTTTTGCCTCATTTTCTTTGTGAGTATTATGTTACAGAATATAAAATACTTCACCAGTATAATACTTGCTTCAGAATGCCATTATATATGTATTCTTTTAAATTAATTAAATGAATTACCTGTTATTCATTTAACTTATTTTTTATTTTGTTTTAATTATTTCCCCTTGCTTTGGAAACTGTATTATTTCCATTTTGCATGATCACATCACACTTCATCACTGAGTTTAATAATAATAACAACATTGACTTCTTTTTTTTAAACTAGGAATCTTTCATTCTTATAAATAGTGTAAGAGTACAATACCAGTAACAATACTACTATTACCAATAATAATAATAATAATAATAATAGTTCTCTCAGTTCAGTCATCATTAACCTGAATTAATTATAATCTGGAGCACTTCCACATTGTTGCCAATTCAGAAGTGATAACTTTAACTTCACAAACAAATTCACATTAAAGCCAGAGGCAATAATCAATACTGAGGCAATACCCATGATGTAAGACTGTGGGTCTACGTCTGTTCACTTTATCCTGAATTTGGATCACCCTTCAGGACTCAAGCCTGTTCTGTCACATTGCCTGAAATTAAAACTGACAGGACTCCTGAGGCCTGAGGCTTTAATCCCAGAATGGTATGTCCAATACAGGCTTTAGAAGAGACCTTCCTGAGTATACACACACACTCTCTTTTTCTCTCTCTCTCTCTTTCTGTCTCACTCTTTCTCTCTCTCTCTCTCCATCGTCCATCATGAGACTAACATGGAATGTATAAAATTAAAAATAAATAGAATAACTTATTGTTCCAAACATACAATATAAAAAAGAGCCATTCCAATATAATATGCCATGCCATGCACTTCTCTTTTTTTTTTTTTTTTCCAACAATGTTCATGTGTATGCTGTATACAGTTGGAGCATTTGTGTGTGTGTGTGTGTGTGTGTGTTTGTGTGTGGAGTGTGTGATATTTTTCTAGGTCTTCTATTCCCTGAGCCTTTGATCTTTTTGTAAACTTGTCACACACACTCCCACACCTCTACCTGTTTGTGGCTTATCTCGCTATTGTGACCCCTCCCTTTTCTTTTCTAATTTGTATGCAAAGCAGTTACTGTGTATGTGTGAGTCATGGAGGATGTTCAGCCACTAAGCTTTTGTGTGCTGTATTCACTTTTGTGAATACGTATATGCATATACACAATTCCAGTGAAGACCAGCCTACATTCATACGTTGTAAACGGGTCCTTGGAAATGACCTGAGCAGTTACAAGTTGATAGAAAATATGCCGTCCTGTAGATATGTATCCGCAAACACATGCACATCATGCAACTTTTATATACATAAAAAAAAACTACAGAAAGTCTGATTGTCTGATTGATAATGAAATAATAATTATTAGAACAGATCATTACAAATTAATCTGTATGAGAAATCTTTGTACAAATCATATGGTGCCATACATTTAGAGTGATGGTTATGTATTGTGGTAATATTGCCTAACTGTTAATAGTATGTGTGATAATATAATGCATTATTCTCTCTATTGATTTTAGTATACAATAACACAATTGAATTTTTAAAGTAAAAACATTTTACTAGCTTTGCTGAAATTATCAAATTAAATGGTTAATTACTTTTTGACTCTACAGCATGAACATCTTAATGTTCTGCTGCCACCCAATCAACCATTTATTACTTAGACATTTAGACTGAGCAGGTGAATTAACCACTCCCACCACTGGTCTTGCTTTTTGTACTTGATTCAGCCCTTTTAGGTTCTTAGTGATTAGTTTGTTTAGTGTTAGAAGCACCGCTGAGCTCCTGGCTTTGTGTTAAGGCACCCCATGGTCCACAGTGGAGCCAGTCTCAGGATTGTATTGACTGGCTTCAAAGCCAAGCAAAGATCACTCGTGTTTCTTTTTAAAGCCAGATATCAGGTCAAACTAATTGAAATTGGTTTCATGACATGGTGTGGTTTTCCCTTTCTTCATTAATGTGCACCTGATCTTTCAGCATCCTGTAACCCAAATATTTTCAGGACAAATGAAAGTTTGTCACAGCTTAAACACAGGTTAGTTTTTCATACATCGACTTAGTACTAAACACTATACACTAGTATACTGTGACATATAGCTATATATATACACTACCGTTCAAAAGTTTGGGGTCACTTTCTAACTCCATGATCGTTCCTGATTTTTATTTATTTCTACATTGTA
>JAQMYJ010000037.1:22027129-22049506 GCA_030014305.1 Clarias laeviceps
ATGGGTTCTTATCATATGTGTCATATCGGTCATCACATTGTTAGTTTCATTTCTATGGAATCAGATTTCAAAATATTTTGATTAAATGAATTCAAGTAGAAGCACAAATCCTGGTCTAAGTCTGTAAATAAGTTTGCCCCAAGTCAGACGCACCACACAAGGTGACTGGCAGCAACCCATTTTACACACACACACACACACATTTATGTTTAGATGAAATGGATATTCTAATGTTTGAAGTAAAATAATGAGTACTGAGAATTCTCTCACACTACTGCAAAATATAATATTAGCAATTAGTTTAAAAATGCTAAATTACTTCTTTCTACATTTATAAATCTGATTACTCAGGTGCTTTTAAAACCTTTTACCACTAGGATGTTCAAGGTGAAAGGTTTGCTTTGCAGAAAGCATTGGGAACTACTAATATACATGTAATTTATTTATTTTACACCCCTCTGAAAGTTCACTTTTTAAAGATTTTGTGCCCATGTCCAATGGGCTGGGCAGTACATATAAGTATTATCCTGAAGTGGCAGTTACAGTTTATTACATTTTGATTTTCAATGGAGCATTTTTTTCAAAATCCAGGTGATTCTTTTGCTCTCTTTCTGTTGTGTGAAGAGATTGCTCTTTGACAAGGTGACACTGACAAGTTTCGTCAGTGTGCAGCTTCTTTATGTTCTGATCTTTACACTGGAAGGTATCCAGCGTCTACTGTAAACACTGTGCATCCTACTGCACAATGAGCCAACAAAGACAGGGTAACAGGCAGCCATGATCCTTCCTCCAGATCATGAAAAGAATGCTTAAGATTAAGATTACACTTCTTAATTAATAGCAATGAGCATAATAAAATGACATACTTGATGTGAAAGTGCTACATATGTCTGCAATGAATTTTGCTTGAGTTTGAGTGCAACTAAAATGAAATGAAGTCTAAAAGGTCAGGTCTTTAGCATAGCCAGTGACCATTGACATTCTATCTCAAGCATCAATTTCCCACAGTAAACTCATGAGCATGCAGCTGTAACTCTGCTTCACTCACATATAATTATTCAGCAAACACCATTCCAGCCCAATTCCCTGTGTGATAATCAGTGGCAAACCTCGTTTCTGGTTTGAAATGTTCACTTTTCTGTATGGCTCCCAAAACAAACATGCTTTAGGTAGACAAGGTTCTACACTCTGCTCGTCTTCCCTCCATCTTGTGTGTTATAAACAAGTCTGGGCAGCATGCATCTCCCCCTCTTTTTTTTTTTTTAGATAAACACGTGCAGGAAATGAGTGTGGTTGGGCTGTGATTCACCCTAGACTGGAAACACTTATTGTCTGAGAAACCCCATTCAAATTTTCAGACATGACATGATTGCTACACTAGACGGCATCTTATGCTGCTGTGTAGCTTATTTGTTTCTTTTAACGACTAAGCTCAGATGGTCTTCGTCTCAAGCAGCTGTGACTTTCAGTGAGTTTTTAATGAATGTATAAGGTTATGGCACGCAAAAGGTATTGTGAGTTTCATCATTCTCCTGTTTACCATCAGCGTCAAATTATCTCTTTGTGATTTGTTCCTAAACAAAAAATGTGAGCTTTAGCTTCGTGCTAAAGTTTGCTTATTAAAAGTAATATACTTTGTGTCCAGGATATCTGAAGTAAAGCCTTAGTTTCTTGTAACTTGTGCTGTCACTTGAATCCAACAGCCCTTAAGCCATCTAGGACAGCTGTTTAGTGACAGCAGGCCAAGTAATGAGTTTTACCTTTAGCTGAACCATAAATGTTGGTCTCTGCCTTCAGGCACCTCTGATCTCTCTCTCTCTCTCTCTCTCTCTCTCTCTCTCTCTCTATCTGTCACTGAGCAGAGAAAAACATCACCAAATAATGGTGAACTTCTTAGAAGACATTGCCAACCAGTTATAACCTTAGACCATGACTTGACTTATAGGAAGTAACTGAAGCATTATAATTACCTACAGTAATATGACTATTTGGAGAACATTTAAGCAGGCCATATCAACAGGACTTCTAGTCATTTTCACAGTATTCGTCAAGTTATGAAACAAATTCATCTGGAAGCATTTGTTGAATCTGTTTGTACAATCATATATGCTTTAGACATAAAATAACTGAAGCATTCTCATTGTTCGGTTGCCTATCACAGCTTGTAAATACCTGTAATCCTTTACCAAGGCAGCTCCACAGGCCTCCACTTGAGCGTGGAGCAAAACTCAAAACGAGAATTTACAGTCAAGGCAAAAGACCGGCTGCTAATGCATGCAGGGACTCGCACCACTGAGAGACATGTTTCTTGTTGAATGTGCAGTCTGTCGTGACAGCGACAAAGCTGCAATCTATGGAGTTGTGCAATGTAGACCCCAGTGTCCGTCCACACCATTGTGGCCGTAAACCTGAGAGAGATAAAATGTGGAAACAATACAGTTGGTTATAACATTATTTGTATTTCTCAGGTTAAGGAGCAGCACAGTTTCTTTCACATTTTGAATTATTTGAAGCGCTTGACACTTAGACGCAATGTGCTATGTAATTAAGAATGGTGTGATATCACTTGAGAGATGATTATGAAGTCTTCTGACAAGTGGTATGTCAACATAAGATGTATGAATAATACAGTGTGGAGCACTGTCACAATATATTGACCAATAAGTGCCATCATTCCTCGTTATTGATTTAAAAATTCACACCAAACATGTGACTGTCTGGGAAAAGCTGTCATATTTCACTGTGGATGAATTCTGTAAAAAAAATAAAATGAATAATAATTTGGAACATTATTATATTGTTTATATATTATATTATTGTATTGTGTTTTGTTGTGTTGCATTTTTATGACCTTGCCTGCAAAAAACACACTGGTTAAAGCTGCTTATAGAATATGTGAGTCTAGTACTATAGTACTGTATGGGATGATCTAGATTAAATCTTGGTCGAAATCTACAACAATAAAATATGTTCTCTGGTCCTTTAACTATAGACCTGCATTTACAGATAATCATTATGTCCTGCTTAAATAATCAGCAAACAAAATTTGGGCTCAGGTTGTATAAACAGGAATATTCTTCATTGTGAGTTTGAGGTAACAAGGATTTTTTTGTCCATTAGTATGTTTGTTTATATCCACTGGCCACTTCATTAATAACACCTTGCTAGTACTGGTTTGGACCCTTTTTTGCCTTCAGAACTGCTTTAAGTCTCCATGGCATAGATTCAACAAGGTGCTGGAAACATTCTTTGGAAAGTTTGGTCCACATTAACATGGCAGCATCATGCATTTGTTGCAGATTGTGCCAGCAGCACATCAATGATGCAAATTTCTTGTTCCATCACATCCCTGTGGTTTTCCATTGGATTGAAGAGCCATTTGATTATAGTGAACAAATTGTCATGTTCAACAAACCAATTTGAAATTATTTTAGCTGTGACATGGTGTGTTATCCTGTGTTCATAAAAGGATGGACATGTTCAGCTACAATACCTAGGTAGACTGTGGCATGTAAGCTTGACCCCAAAGTGAGCCAAGAAAGTCTCCGTGCTTTCATGTTTTCTACAGCAAATTCACACCTAACATTTCACACCAGAAATCATTGCTCATCAGACCAGGCAACATTCTTTCCAGTGATCTATGCAATTGGCTGATTATATATTTGCATGTTTCTAATTAAACTGACCAGTGTGTATGTTTCATTATTGCTCTTACCTTATTTGTAGTTTCCTGTGAGTTGTCAGAGATTTAAAAAAAAAATGCCTTTGGTCACAGTGGTAGTCAGTGAACACATTACATGATTTTAGAACACTGATCATAGCCCTTAAAGCTCAGAGTATATTAGCATTATTTTATGAAAATTTATAGGGCTCATGATTGTGCAGTATAGAGTGGCTTATCCTTTTTTTTTTAGGATAAGTTGGTTCAGGTAATATGATGAACTGAACTAATTCATGCCCAATGCTGGCCTAAACAGGTAGTGAAATGAAGAGACAATGACAAGACATTTTTAGATCCTGCAAGTGACTTGTATCTCTTGAGATCAGAGACTGATTTGGATGATATTGAAAAAAAAGTGCTAACAAATTTCCCATTGTAAATTTTCATATTAGATTTTCCTCAATAATACTGTTTTTCTAAAAATAGCAGTTGATTTTAGACAAGCAATTAATACGGGTTTTCAGTGAAATTTGAATGAGGTCTTTGTATGCAATTTTAACCCTTTTTATTTCTTGGTTAACCAGACAAAAAAAAAATCTAGATTTACATTGATGGAGAACCAAAGGTCAGTTCTCCTCAGCTGCTCCACATGTGGATAAAGGGGAAAAAAAATCTAAACTTGTGTCTCATGTGAATAATATTAACAATGGCATAAATATTTGTATAGACCTATGATAATATGTTTTTTACATCATTGTTATCGTACGAAGGCACTACATTGTATTTCATAGGAAAGTCAGGATTTAATTAAATGTATTACCTGGAATGGCCAACTCTTCAATGGACACTTTATCCTATTTCATGCATCGTTGCTTGTTTCAGTGGACATAGATATATTGAACCTCTTTTGCTGCCTTGTTTATTTTGTTCCCACTTAACTTTTAGGAATGACAGTCAACAATGCAAGAACCACAAAAAGTGTGGGTGATGAAAGCATACAACATAAGAATAAATTCAATTAACTACAAATATATTACAAATTTGCAACATTTAATGAAATAATCGCACACATACATAATAGCAGTTGCTATTACATTTGCATGGATTTGTTATGTTTGTGGGAAGGTGTAAATCTTCAGCTTTTAAAATTTTAATAACTTCTCACAAATCTATTATTACCCTTATGAGAAATTTCTTGTTTATTTCTTAATGTGAGATTATTACAGCTTTTACTTTGTCCAAAAGAACACTGGAAAATGCTCAAAAATAAAATTTCCAGCATTGTCATAATAGTGTGTGATTCTGGTTCTGAAAGGTACAAAGACCTCAACCCCAGAGGCCTTACTGGTCTCAACTAACAAGAAATGTAGAGGGGAAAAAAATCCCTAGTGATTTATTTTCCAAAATATAAACACAGGTAGTGACCAGGTAGTTACTGAGGATAAATGAATGCCTGTTGTATATTCATATTAGGAAAGGTTGTCTTTCTTCGTCCTGTAAGCATCCAATATGACAGCTTGCTTGCACCTGCTTGAAATTTTCTCATGATGATCTCATTTTCTTGCGGACAGAGGAAACAGAGATTTTGGCTTGTTGAAACGTCACCTTGTGTGCCAAAGATGTCATTGTCTGTGTGCTAGTCTCCTTTATTTAAAGACAGTTTTGTTTAAGAGGATATTTTGTGCTTTGGCGGACTTGCGAAAACTAGTGACTGTGTTAAAGTTGCTTACTGGATTTTTTACATGCATGTAAATACAGAAGCAGTTACTCGCACATTACTTTAACGAACAGAGGTGCATGAATGTACTACGAAGCTCACTGCTGCTACATACAAAACTCCGAAGACACAGACCCCGCAGACAGCGACGGCGGTTTTGGACGAGACCTGGTCGGACTTCTACATAGCGCAACCGAAAATGGCGTTTTGTCTAGGCTTCTGATTGGCCCCCTGTTGATTAAGGGATGCTCCTGACAGCACTTAACAGGGCATTTTGTGTTTTGACAAAGATATTTTTAACATGTAGGTCGTGTGGTCAGTATTTTTAATTTTTTTTAAAGTAGAAAATTCTTCATTTAAAAAAAAAAAAAACGGCTCCATGTGGAAACGGCCTAAGTTTGATGCGTACTCCATTTTGTAATTAGTTTCCTTATATAGTACCAAAATACAGGCAGTATACTCCATCGTGGAAAATCCTTCTTATGTCGGCAGGGAAATTGTTTATTGTTTGTAGGGCAATGGATTCATCTGGATGTTGACCTTATTGTACTGGTGGAACCATTCCCTCAGAAACAGACATCTGCTGTCTACAATGAAGGAGAGAAGCCTCGATGTGGATTTTGTGGTTTCCCTAGCCTAATTGGCAGGATTTTGTAAGTGAAAAAAAACAAGGGGGGTGTTTAGTTGGCTAGCCTGAGAGAGAGAGAGAGAGAGAGACAGGCCACCACATTCCCACAGCATGACACAAAAAGGGACAGAACAAGAAACTGCTTCATGATAGTGTGCCTCATCTTTCCCAGCAACCGCTCTTCATGTCTTTCCTTCTCCCTCTGGATCCCAGATACAAACCAACCAACATGGGCACAATCGCACTCAACTGTCTGTAATTTAGATTAATTCCTTCCACATTTTCTCCAAGGCTTACATGTTCACCCCACCCCCATGCTTGTTTTTATGCTCTCGTTATTCAGATTCCTTGTACCCACAAACCACCCCCTGCCAGGCCCCCTACTGTTTCCTTGGCCAAAACGCAACTCAACAACAATGCACCCCCTACCCCCACTCTTCCAGCCAGGTATAGCGAAGCTGTGGAGTATATGCATGTCAGAGCATGGCACCAGTTCTAGCTTGACTTTCAACTGTACAAACACTGTGAGCTTGTATGTGCTGATGGACATATGATAAAGCCTGTTTAATCTGAAGGAATTTCAGAGTGGTTACAGTGGTTTGGAGTTTCTGTTCCTATTAGTGTTACTGCAAATGACTCCTAATGTAAACCAGGCTGTGAAAGGTTCGACACTGTGTGCCTGCCTCCAGAGGTGTGGCAAAGAAAAAAAATCTTTTTTGTATTGTCACAAGAATGATGATATTGCTCTGTGGTAAATAGTTAGCTTTTTGTAAAACCAAATGATCAATCAACAACTTCCATGAATGTCAGAAGTGTTCTGTTACAGCCAGTGTAAAGCTACCTACACAACTACCTTCAGTACCAATCAAGTGAAATCAACACATAGAATCACTTTCTACACATGGCTTCCAATAGCCTAAGCTATTGTACTAGTAAACAAAGGAAATATTAAGTGTAATTAAGACTTGGCACATCGTAATAAGACCGTAAACTCATTAAGAGCCTAATTATGCACATTAAGAGCATAATTAATGCACACTAGAAAAGGAGAGATGCTAACAGGATAAATAAAATCATGCAGATAAAGGTCAAGAGCTTTCAGTTAATTTTCAAATATTGTAGCATGTTGAAAATGGGGAAAATGGAATCTCAGTTACTTTTATCATGAAATGGTTGATGGTGCCAGATGGACTGGCTTGTGTATTACAGAAAATGCTGATCTCCTGAGATTTTCAGGCATTTCATTTCATAATTGTGAAAAAGAAAGAAAAAAACAGAAACACCTTCTTGATGAAAGAGAAGAATGGCAAAACTGGTTTGAGCTGACAAGAGGACTGCAATAACTGTGGTAAGCAGAAAAGCATCTTACATTGACAAACCTTGAGGTGTATGGGCTAAAACAGCAGGAGGGAACATCCAATCCCTCAACTAAAAATATGAACCTAAAGCTACACACTCAATGAAACTAGACTGCTATCATTAACTGAAGTTGGACGAATGTTCTTCAACCTCTTCTACCTCTTTCTCTGGAAATGTTGCACAATACACTATTACCACATACACTGAATATAATCTATTTGTTCTCATAAATACAAGGCTCAACCTTAACTTAATTAATAATGAATCGAATTATATGAAAATGAGCAACATAGATGAGATTACATGTTTACTCACATGTTTTGATTTTGTCAGCTGTGGTCTCCATGATAAGGTATTTTAACTGGCTGGGTTGCAGCCATGCCAAATAAACAATTTAAGAGATACACCCTTTTTTTTCACTCAACAAGAAAAAGTCATATGAAAGTTCATAGAACTTTCGTATATAAAATGAAAGTTCATTGCTTAATAGGCAGCTGATATGTAAAACTGTATTTTGTTGGCTTTGCACTTGGGCCTGATGATCTTTTCAAAAGCTAAAGCTCTACTCTGTGGGCATTAAATCCTGCACAAATCCTGCACTAATGCATTGCTGTTTTCCAGAACACACGAAATACATAAGAAATGAATATTTAGTGAACATATTTAGTTAGTTATTAAGCGCTTCATGATAACTTGGTAAATGCTTCAACAGTTATTTTAATACACAATGAGAAAACATGAGCGAATCATTAGGCCTGATTTCACGAAATGCAAGTACGGTGTCTGAAGAGTATGTGCATGATGTGTGTTTCAAAACACATCGGTCAACACCTTTCAGGTAAAAGAGGAAATGAATGCCACAACCTTTGGCAGTCAGTCATCAAAGCTAGTCTTCTGAATGTTAGCATGGCTCATCTTTCAGTCTTGCGCAGGAAAAGAATCAAGTGAAGGCGGTTAGAGGCAGCCATAACTCAGCGACAAAAGCCACATGGCCAGTCCATCAGGTTCTGAGGGAGAAGCTCACACTTGTCAGTCATATGAATCACACACATACATGCACACACACTCACGCACACACATATACAAAAAACACACCGTGGTATGAAAAGAGGAAGATGTAAGAAGGCATGATGAATAACCGTGATAATCGTAGGTAAGCTGCAATAATGATAGATTTGTAAAGATGTATAAAAAAAACCTAGAACATGTTTTTTTGGGGGGGTTTTATGAGCTGGTGCATTGCTGGAACGATCACCCACAATGGCACCTTTCTCAAACAATTTCACTCTGCATTGCATTTCTTCATCTTGTAAATTGCTTTTAGAAAAGCTAGAAGTGTCCCTGTGTAATGATGACCAAATATTTACTTATCACTTTCTGGCAGGCATTGCTAAACACCTAATTCTCCTGTTGTACAGTACCCGGAAAGAATCAGCATGGATGACTATAATGAAAATTTTCAGGATTTTATCTCTCATACTCATCAGTCTTGTTGTCACACCCATTTATAGCATGGAAAGGTGAGAGGTAAAAATACGGAACTATATTTTAAGGGGGTGAATGAACACACTTATTGGTAGATCTATGAAAGGCATGGGTGTTTAGCATCTGTTTATCTGAATCTGTTTTGTTTTGTTTTATCTGAAGAGGTTTTCTGAGAACTCCTGTCGTGTTGTTCAGTATGTTTTGTGATTTAGATATGACATGTAAGAGAGATAATTTTTCTAAGGGTAAAATTTTTTATACTGCTCTTATTAAATTACACTTGAATTGGCTGTTATCTCTAAGCTTCACTGGCAGCAGTTTATATGCATGAGTATTATAGTGTACAAATTTGCCAACCACATAAATGAGACAACTTAACAAGTATAACTAGGAACAGTGTTTTCTTTTTATTGTTTTTTCTTATCCTATAGCTTTAAAAAAGCTTTTACACATATATATGAAAAGAAAACAATCCCCAGGGCCTAAAGACTATATGATAAAAAACTAAGCTATATTTAGAAGGATTAAGACATCTTTTTGAAAGCAAAACCATACACCAGAATTGTACCAATATTTACAAATCCCATTAAATTACAACATAAATTAGAAAATATTTACAGTTAGGGCAGGACAAGTAGAGGCAAATTTTCTAGTCCATTACATCTAAAAGTATATAAAAAAAAGACATACTGTATTTACACAAACGCATATCACACAAAACACAAATGCATCTGTCTGACTCTGTTCTTTAGAAAACTGTTGGTTGTGGATGAAAATATTACGCAGGTTACCAGTGTACTTAACTGGGGCAAGTATGTTCATCACTATGGTCTTAATCAGTGAACATTTGAATTAAAGCTAATAGGACATTTAAAGAACACTTCTGAAAGAACATTTTGTTTTAGCCTCAATTGTAACAAATCTTTCAGTGCCTTTAGGGACAATTTGTATCTATACTTAGCTATGACTAGAGACAAACATAACACTCATTCAAGAAAACAATACTCCCACAGACAGAAGTACAATAACACTGCATCCAAATGAAGTAAAGCAAAAAAGCTACTTATTCTCTCAAAGTGGATCATATGTCCTCTGAATGTTGCATAATGGGTCAGCACCAAAAATGATGAAAAAATGTGGGACTTTTTCTTCATAAAAAAGCTGAACTCCACATATACACTCTTGAAATGGTATTTGGTAAAAAAAAAGTTTCCTCCATATTCTTGGGTGAAACAGTATCTAGAGAAATTGGTGGAGAAATTAAATAAGCTGTGCCTCGTTGTCGGAAGAGGGGAACCTCTATTTTCTGGAAGGCCAGAATATGAAGGGGGCGCTGAGCCATTAAGAACTAGACCGGCAAGGTGGTGATGAGGCATTAGCTCCTCTGTGGTCCTCAAAAACGTTTCCAGCACAACCTGAATGCCTTACTTCCTGTGCTTGTCCATCTTGTCCATAGCCTTGTTGTTTCCATCTGAGGAGCCTTGTGAAGAGTCTCCGGCTGCATTAAGGTACATTTTGTCCACCTGCTTCAGAGCCTCGTTGAGGTAGTTCTGCAGCGAGGTCATGGCAGCGCAAATGGCTGGTGAGCCGAAGCCGTGTGTGATGAGGCTAAAGTGGGTCAGGCAGCCTTGGATGCTCGGGTCCAGAATGGGAACCGGCCGTGAGTTTCCCAGTGGACTGCGATCCTGCGTCAGGAGGTCTGTGAACTCCTTGCAGATTTGCCTTTGTGAAAAAATGTCACGTAAGTATAAAACTGAAGTTTTTCATATTGTTTCACTTATGAAAAATTTGCAAAGTGAACTACCGCAGTACAACAACAGTGTTATAAATGACATGTCTTTGTACACATGAACAAAAATGTAACTGTGTGCTCTGTTATATGAATATAAAGTTTACTTTGCACACACACACACACACACATTTCTAAGCTACCCACAGAAAGATCCCCAGGTATATACCATGTGGTAATTACCATAAATATTGTATCAGATTAAATTTTGAATTCTTCTGTATAAATATTATATTATTAAATATATAACGTTTGTGAGGGTACAATATAATGGTCAGTATAGAATAAAATAATATTATTTTTAAATTGATTGGTTAGATGGTTTTTTGAAACCATTAAAAGCAAATATTTTGTATCGATGGATTTTGCTAATTGAAAACAATTTTATTAAAATAGTGACTTTATACCCAAATTTGTCTGTGAGGTATTGAGATTCGGATTAAAAATTAAAGTGTCCATAAAGTGACAATAGCATGGATAAATATAGCATACAATTTCTAAAATTTAAATGAAAAGAACAACAAATCGCAGGTTCCCTGGCTGTATTTCACAAACCTAGGAATCCAGTGTGGTTTTGGTGCCAAACCTGGTGTCACCTAGTGCGTTCTGCACAAATTGCCCAACCCTCCCCACTGATGACACTCAAGGTCTTAAGGGTTTCCCATGCACTCCTACGCAAACTATTCCTTTTAAAAATGCTTCCAAATATAGCCCCTTTAAAAATCTGAGAATACCTTTTTGTAATTACCAAACGGAACATGAAGAGGTAAAAGGGAAAAAATAAACACAGTGAAGAATGTAAGTTTATTTGTACTGTAACAAATGTGCATATGTTAATGATTCAAACTCACTTGGCAGCCAGAAGCATGTTCTTGCGCGAGTTGATCTCATTACGTTCAACATGGGGTCTTCCCAAATATTCAGCCACCGCCTTAGCAGGAAACTCTGTCTCACAGACATAGCCAAAGTCTCGGGCCAGGTGTACAGCCTCACCTGCAGACGTTAATCATAGGTGAGTCAGATGCATATGACTCTTAGAACCAACATTACTTACACATTAACCCAAGAGTATTACTAATAAATCAGATTAAATCACAATGATAGAGACAGAGTAAGACACATCTCCTCTTGGGTGGATGGGGTGTGTAGGGGTGGAGTGGTCACATTGCATGTGTCTAATGAGTTTAATGTAGCTAAAGGCAGCAAACAATCTCAGATACCCAACAGAGGCTCTTATGATAGACTACACATAGTCATTATGTCTAACAATAACACATAGATCGTCTCCATCTTTAAGGTCAGCTTCCCCTCTTGGCTAGCAAACACATGATAACAAGCCCCAATTCAGATAGAAGGTCTCTAAATAACAGCCTTCTAGTCATGTTCCTGTTCCTATTAAAACTGAGAATACTAACAATACAGAAAAGAAAAAGATCTCATGTAGCTGAAGGCAATAATACACATGATCCATGTATTAATGTCTCTCTGACTAAGAGCCTGATTTTTTATTTATTTATTTTTTTTACAAAATGTAATTCTGGACATAAAGTATCATGAAATTAAAGACTTTGTTAGTGCATGCCCTTAAGTTTAATTAGTAGTGTGGAACTGTGAAAAAAATACCAGGTTAGCACTTTATGATAGAAGATAATACTTGAGGTTGCTATGCCAGTACTTGTCATTGTCTACCATGATAAATAGCTCCGATGTAGAAGATCCTTTGGAATTTATAGGCCTGGGTTTTATGAGTCATTTCTTGCTCTTCAGGTTTTAGGCAGCTGCTTGCTAACCTTAACATGTCAACAGAAAAATCCTTTCAGGTGGTGTGAACTCTTTCACCATGTCCAAAAACTAATAAAAACTAAGGCTGGTAAAAATAATTTTGTTGAACATTTCAGAATTTAAATTTATGTTAAATAAAAGTAACCCGCTGATTATAAGCTTTAGTCATTGTGTAAAGCTACAAACTGCATTTGGACATTGTATTATTTATTAGAACATTGTTCAGGACAATACAGGTTAAAAGCACCTGATTAAAATGTTTCTGTAGCTCTAACATGTTTCTGATCTTACAGCCACGGTGACACTACAAGAGAGTTTTCCAATTACCTTCTACAAGCGCTGTTAGCAGAGTGACGTTAGCAGCCTTCCTACGACCTGCTGGCAAGTTCAGCCCAATCTTATCCAACTTCTCTCTGAGTGACCTCCCACCATTCTTTGACTTAGCTCTGTGTAAAGGGAAAGTGTAAAGTAAATAACTGAATTAACCAGATGGCACTTAAAATTTTCAGTAACTTACTGAATAAATGACTGAATGAGTGAGTAAAAGAAAGAAAAAAATGATACAGAGTTTCTCTAGTGACAACTCACACAACACACATACACATGCACACACACACACACTGACACACACACATACAAGCATGCACGCACATTCGCATACATTCCCCACTTAATTGAGCTGCTTCAGGTTTCTGCATGACTAGACTTGGAGGCTTGGCGTTGTCCTTTACTTTGGTGAGTAAGAGAAAAACTCATCATTGAAGAGGAGTGAGCATTCTGCTTCTGCCAGCCCCCTCTGCCAGTCTCTTTATGACCTATTTAATAATATCTGTGTGTGTGTGTGTGTGTGTGTGTGTGTGTATTCTACAAGTGTTCAGCCCATTGTGAGGTCCAAAAACCACCAAATGTCCTCGAAATAATAGGATAGTTTTGAATGCCCCCACAGTCATCCGTTCTTCACAATTGTTTTTTTAACAACTTTCTTTAAAAAATAAATAAATAAATAAATATATAAATAAATAGAAACAGGTTTGTTTTTCATTACTGGGATTAAGTTTAGGTATAGCATCGCTTTAATTAGCTACAAGAAGCTGTGAGTGAATTTAGGGTCCTGACAGTGTGTGTATGTGCATGTGTGTGTGCATGTCTGTGTGCGCCTGTGGATGGGTGTGTCTTTAACTCTTTATATGGATCAAATCAAATCTTCCCATGCTGTTGGTAATATATCATTTCTACATTAGGCAAATATAAATGCTTTAAACTTCAGCTTCTGTTTAAAAAAGAAAGAAAGAACTAAATTATTTCCTCTTAGCTAATAAGGGTAAGGTTAGGGTTTGGTCTATCAATGACATATATGGGAAGTGAACAATGTGCTTTTCCTGTAAATACAGCTCTAGAGCTAAGGCTGGGAGTATCTGTGACACCCCATCCCTGTCTATTTCTCTCAACACTGTTCACTGTTTCTGCAGCACAGAGCACAAGGTCTACTGTTCGGTTTTGGTTAAAATATCTAGAAATTCTCTCTCTTTTCTTTACATGACCAGTTATATCATTGTCTTAAAGATATTAGAATTATTGGAAGAAAGTTTGTATGGAAGGAATTTGTAAGTTACTCCTCATGTATTTATGTCTGAATTTAAATGCAGTTAAGTAGTTTTTAATTATAAATACATTTCTGGTATTCTGGTTTTCGTTTAGTAAGGAGCTTGGTCTATTTGTAAACTTTCAGGAAAACCATGAAGGTGAAGATCTCTCTCGAAACTGGTTGAAAAAAATGACATTTAGTATAATGTCTGACTGTATAATTTCATCCACATCATTTAAAAGCATTTCCTTACTGTTCTAAATAGTGAGAAGCAATGTTTCTTTGAGAAGGTGTGTACAAATGTTTGATATGTGTGATAATCCTGGATATCTCAGATCTTCATTTCACTAACGCTAATACATCAAGTAACAACCATCATGTAGTAACAGTAGGTTATATAAATATTTCATTTTAAGCCCAGCATAGACAACACAATGTCTAAGTGTACGTGTAAACGCACATTTTTCACACATCACAGCTTTCGCTACATCAAATTATGGCAGAAATCAGTATCGACAACAGCACTTCACTTCTGTGTATTTCTCACCTGCGTAGAACCCCACCAAGCAGGGAGGCGTTGAGACACTCGGGTGGGGATAGACGTCTCTGAACCTCGGCTACAGTCACTTTGTATTTTGAGGTGGAGCTGAGCAGAGAGAGGCGGCCAGGGACAGAACAGAATACTTCTGTGGGATTAGACACCATACCTAGCAGAGACTCCCTCTGAAACGAGACACCTATCGGATTGACCTTAGCATGAGTCACAGGACCTGCAAATAAAAGATGGGGAAACATTTGTCAGTGATAAAAGGACCATACGCAAGGCTAACAAACAATCATCTTGCTATTCTGTTCAAATTTGCAATAGAATTGTTACTTTGAGTTTTTGTGATAATTTTAGACTGGTCACAAGGCCATCCTTTTTCATGTTTATTTACTGGTCAATATTTTAGTCCAGGCTCTGGTATCTTTTTGTGGTTCTTTCCTTCTAGATTAGCTGACATTAAAATTAAAAAGTCCAGCTGTGGAAAACAGACTTTAGTGCTTGCATAAATAAACTCTCAATACAATTAGAATCCTCATATAATGTCTTGCTTTTTAAAGTCTACTGGGACCCTGGAATCACAACAATATTACACGCATGTTCATTTATCGTACTTTTTGTGTTTATAAGCACCTGGTTACTATGGAACCTCGTTCACTGTATACAAACAGGAAGTCGTTCGGGGGGATAACTTTCCCATACCCATCAGAAAAACTTATAAGGTTATATACTCAGTGTAATAAAAAAAGTAATGTTCTTATGTGAAGACAGAGCGGTCTGTGAAATTTTTAGGACATGATCACTCCAAACTTTTTAATGAGGAACAGATGTGCATCATCCTACACATCAACCACCACAACTAAGCAAGCAGCTACATGACATGCATGAATTAAATACCACATTAGTCACAAACTATTGCTTACAAAATGCTTTTAATTCCATAGCCCTACTCTTACTTTCTTTACCACTTAACAAGGGCTAGTACCAAAGAAGTACTAAAGAAGAAGATGTGTTAATGCTTATTCTTCATGTCACAGTCTGCAAAAAACAGATGTCTGCCAGAGAATCAGCATTACTCATGCCATTGGCCTCACCGGCAAAACAACAACAGCCAAAAAATAAAAAAGATAAGAGATAAGAATCGCAGATGGCTGGTCTCTCTTAGAACAAAACGGATATTTGCATCATGGGATATTTTCTATTCACATAAACCATATGGTATCAATAATTAAATATGCAACAGAAAACAATGCACTAAATGCAAAGGTTCTATCTAAAATTCTAGGTTATATTCATGCAAAATGAACATATGCTGACAATATGTTGTTGTTTTAAGGACTTATGACAAAATAATTTGAGAGTATCATGTGACTAGTGTAACCGCATAAAAGGGTCATGCTTTGTTGTTAGAAAGTTTGAATCCCAGTGATCCAGCTGCCGTCGGTGACCGAGTCATAGTTCAGCACTACTGGACACTGCGGGCTCACACAAAGAATTGGGCAGTTTGTGATCCCATAAGGAAGCATGTGTTAACCCTCACCCTCGCACGGTAACATAAATCAGACTGTGGGTGGGAACTGGTTACATCTAACATTAAAGAACTGACCATGCAAAAGAAAAATCATTCAAGTGACTTTACTTATCAATTTATGAAATGTTATATTTTTCTTAATCATTTGATTTTTTTCTCCATATTCATTGCATTTCTTTGCTGTTTGTTATGTGACACAGCTGGTTTGCAAGTCAGCATTTCTAATGAGAAACAGACATAATCCTTGCTGACAAACAGCCGTTAAACACTTTTGATGTGTCTGTAAGTTTACATACAAACAGGCTCATCTGCCGTTTTTTTTAACCAAATCTTTTTTGCAACCACATTTACACTTATTGAATGTAACTGTAAGGAATACAAATCAAATCATAATGCATACTATGCACTGTGTATTACAGGGGCAGTAACGTGCCTGGAATAAGCATGTGGACCTGTAACAAGCATATGAAACAAGCATTTAACATAAAATGAATTAATGTTTACTACTAGTATTGCTAACATGCTACATGTCAATGCTCAGTGTCAATGTGTTCAAGCGTGTCAAAATAAACTTCTATTATCACATGAAAGTTTTTTTACAACTGTGTATCAGATAATTAGAATAAGTATTCTTATGTTACACAACACTGGCCGAAATATGCCTCATCAGGAAACTGGACCTACCTCAACCTATCTTCAGTTTTCTACAGGTTACCACTGCATCATCAGACTGAAGAGACCTTCAATTTCTGTCAAAGCAATCCACACTGCTTTGATCTTAGTGGCTAATTTCAAACAACTAAAGTAATTTACTTGAATATTGTCTGCAGTGGCTATGCCCATTGTTTTATGCTCATTGCTTTATTTTTTGCTCAATGCTATAAATTATTTATTCCATGCCCAAGCTCAGATCACTGACTTTTGATAGGGGAAGTTGTCATTTTTAAAATAAACCAAAACTGTGACTTGCATAAACCACAAAAACCCACATTTATGGAATTTATCTGGATTATATTCAAGTGTTTAAAAATACCAGTGCAAAAAAGCTATTGTTAAAATGTCCAGAGGTAAAAGGAACTCAACATTTCTGATTGACTACAATGTGTCATATCGGTCAAACCTACTTAGGGTAAAAACTACCCATGGAGCCAATATGTGAAGAAATATAATAATAATAATAATAATTAGAACTTTATTAATCCCAGAGGGAAATTGCTTCTTCGCATATCCCATCGTAACTGGGGTCAGAGCGCAGGGTCAGCCATGATACGGCGCCCCTGGAGCAGTTAGGGTTAAGGACCTTGCTCAAGGGCCCAACAGTGGCAACCTGGTAGAGCTGGGGATCGAACCGCCGGTGATCAGTAACTCAGTGCCTTAACCCTACCACTGCCCCATATATACAGTACATCCCATAAAATAGCAATGACATTTCTTTTTTTTTTTTTTTTTTTTTTACATTTTAGCAATGCATTCTTTTCCATCCATAAAATACAACCCCGTGTAGCAGGCGGATTCGTGTTGATTTTATTAGGTTTGTTTTAAATAAATGCTGTGACCCATGTTACACCATTTACTCATGCCAAAATTAATTACATAAAAATGACTAGTTGACTGCATGTTTAATTTCAGGACAGTTTGTGATATGCTTCTTTCATTGTTTCATCTTTATTTAGGGCAAACATGTTTTAACACCATGTGGATATATCTACCTTTTTGTTTTAACTGACCTTTATGAAGAATTATTACAAACGTTTAGATGGATTACATAAAAACTGATATTTTAGCAAATGTAATATTAAATATATATGCATTAACACATTTTCAATCCTCATATAATGTCTCATATTCAAAAATGTCTCTCTATGCTCTAAATATTTCCTGTCACAACAAATGACTGAGCAGGCTGTGTTCGTCTCAAATGTGCCCCACCCCAAATGCTGTTGTTTCACGTTTTCTCCTTTTGCGTGAGTTTACCAAGGCACCAAACTCTGACAGCACTCATCACCAATTCAGAAAGCAAGAAGAATTAAGCTTAGACAACAAAGATGGCCTAGGCTACTTCTCTCTGAGCCAGCAGAGCATTCCGCAACTTGTCAGTCTGTGTGCCATTTTGAAAAGATTCCTCCTGCTGACTTTCCATTCAGCCTGAACGAGAGCTACAATGCAGTGAGGATCAAACCCAGATTAGTTAAATAGAGCACATGGCCAAGAGGATTAGTGGTGAAGTTTAAACCAGAGCTTCCTCAGCTCTTCCTATTCACATTTTTATTGTGCAATGCATGTGGGTTGGGTGTCGTAATTTATACCATACATGCATTTTGTGCATCTCTGTGTCTCCCATTATGAACGCACACTATGAATTTTTTTAATAAAACAATATTATTAATAGTAAAACCTCCACTGAAATTAAGCAACCAAAAGACATTTTTGATATCATGGCCTTGTTCCAGTGTTTGTAGACTGCAGTTCAAGAGGGAGCTAAAAACCAGACCAACCTTTTTTGATGACTGTCTGGTCAGCCGTTACAATACTGTGATCATCCACATGCTGAAACAACAAATATAATTTTAAAAATTATTAAACGTTCTCTCACGTGTATCAGAATATATTACATTTATATTATATATTACATATTACAATATATTTCCCTCATATTGTGTGTCTGTTTAAATAATTTTATTTAAGCAACAATTTATGAAAAAAATTCAGAATGCTTAGATGAAAAACACTCACTTGGACATCATCAAGTCCTTGCCCCATTTCATGCAGTCCCATATTCTCGCCCATTGCTGACTCAAGTCCATGGACATGTGGAGGTAGCAACTCTGGCCGCCTAAAGCCATCTCTCCGAACACTGGAAGATCCACCTTCTAAGCCCAAAATTTGAGTGGCAAGTCCGCTACGGGCATGTGGTCCAATCCCGTCTTGGTTTTGACGGCCGGGCCATGGCTGTTGCTGATTAGATGTTGGTGACTGATGGATAGAGTTGATGTTGAATGGGTCACTAAGGTGAGAATAAGGGTCATTTGGCTGTGTGTATGGTAGTGGTTGGTATGGAGGAGGGAAGTATGGCGGTTGAAAGTCAGAGCCGGTTGAGTGTGTTAAGGGAGGCGCTGGACTGTAGAGGGGCTGACTAACCACTGGATGATGTGGTAACCGTGAATTTCCATTACTGTTGCCATCATGCCTCTCCTGCTGAAATGTAGATAATTTGTCATTAATGTCAACCAAAAAATAAGACAAAATTATACAATTAGATATACATTATGTAATACATAAATAAACCAGTGGTAGTTCAGTGGTTAAATGCTTTTAGGCTTTGGGCTACTGATCAGATTGCCTTGTACTTCCACAATGCCAATGTTGGACCAACAAGAAAAAAAAAGCTTTATGCTCTTGGATGCATTATCATAATCATGATACATGAACACAATTAAATTAAAACAAACATTTTAGTTGATCACAATAATAATAACAACGTTACAGTTACAACAATAATAATAATAATAACAACAAAATAATCCTTGATCAATCAAATCCATATTAAGGATTATTTTAGAAACCGTGAACCGTCAATATCGGACCACACAAAATCTGTTCAATTAATTTGGAGTAACATTTGTGTCAAAGAGACCGTAATTGTGCCATGATTATTATTATTTTTTTATCACATTTTAACACAAAAAAATTGTGTCACAAACAAAAAATAAGGACCAGACATGGTACATAATGCAGGATTCTGGACTACATGCATGTCATTCTTGTTAAAGGCTATTTGTGGGGCTGAAGGGCTTCAGAATTACTGCCAGTGCGGACAAAGCGCGCGCGACATCCAGCCAGTGTGTTTTATTAGTAGCCGAGTGAATCAGGAGGGCTGTTAGGCTATTCGTTTATTAAAAAAAATAAAAATTAAACCTCGTCAGTGTTAAATATAAATGAGTTTGATTAGGCTATTAGTGATGTCGAATATTTAGTTGGGAGGGTTAGAATTTATAGGGCTGCGTAAACCAGTTCATCCGTTAGCAAATTAAAACAGCATGGAGTATATCCTACTTTTTAAAGTCCACCAGGTAGCGAAAGTTATGAAAAAAAAATATTGTACGCTTTAAAAATCAAATTATAACACGCTACTAGTTTTGTAAGTCGTTTTTTCACCAGCTTTCAGCATTAAACGGACCTGAGAGTTTCGTGCATATTAATGTGAAATGTGCAAGGTTAAGCATAGGCAAGGTCTACAAACAGCTTTTAAGCATGTCCATTTGTCTTTGAAAGCAATCTGTAGCTTGTATGTTTCAGAAAATAGAACTGTTTAAACATTAATGCAAACCAGGAAATCAGCGCTTACGCAAGACGCTCCGCACAGTTTTCCATTTTCCTACTTTACTTACCTCGCAATCCTCCTCGTACTTCACGTTATCTGCCAGTTTCCACAACATTTTTTCTTTAAGAAAGTTCAAAGCTTACAGGCCCTATAAACGAACACTGGACAAATTAAACGCTCGTCGCCTACGGTTTAGTCCAGGGAGCACGCTATACACAGTGAAGAGATGCATCAACTCTGGCGCACGGAGCCGCCGCGTGTCGGGATATAGAGGAATCAATCAGCAGGAAGGCGAAAGGCGCATGAACAAACTATTCACACCGACTCGTCCAACGGCCAAAGCATTTACGTACCAAAGACACAACGTTTTTAAAAATCGGCTACAAGGTACAAACACGGTGTAAAACTTCTAAAACAAAAAAATGACCTCCCTCTGACACGTGAGAAAGCCTGTCCTGTCCTCGACTCGTTTACCCGTTTGGAAGCGTCGCTACTATATTTGCATAGACATCATGTGTGGGTGGGGACTTTACCGGGTGTAATCGCTAATGTCCTGGTCAATTGGTTGCTGCAGAAACAACGGACCAATCAGAGCGCTGTCCGCCTATTCATCAGCCAGAACTTCGATTTCACGTACGATAAAACTTAAAGAAAAAGACATGTTGGTATACGATTATTGTTCAGAAACTGTGTTGTGTTAAATTATTGTAGAGTATATTATTAATTATTACATTAAGTATAGCGTATGATGATGATGATGATAATTATGATGATGATATTATTATTATTATTATTATTATTATTATTATTATTATTATTGTTGTTGTTGTTGTTGTTTGTTCTTGTTGCGGTTGTTATTGTTGTCTAAGTGTACAAAATTGGTTTGGACGTATGTGTTACTAAGTAAGTTTGAACACTATGTTTAGAACTATGCGTGTTGTTTGCTATAATGCTTCGAAACATTCTTAGGCTTTGAGTATCCAGAGCTTAAACGCTGATCTGCATTCACTTAACCACTAAGCACCAGAGATCCCCTCTCTAATCTTAATTACCCTTTTTGGCCGAGCTGCTTTCCGCGGCCTCTGTGGCGACTTTCGCTTAATTTTGCACACAGGCTGCAGAATACCAAAGAGGCTATTTTTTTCAGCTTGACATTTGCATTATTATTATTATTATTATTCAATATTTTTATTTATTTTATTATTAACCTATAGCGTTACGCGTTAAGCAGTGTCATTGTTTCTACAAAAATTCAAAATTTGTATATTGTAAATTAGGCCTAACGAATTATTTAAGTTTTTCATTAATCCAATAAAACCATATTGGGGAAAATATAAGATACAGCAAGTAAAAAAATTACAGCAAGTAAAAAATAATTGTAAAGTAAGATATTTGATTAACGTTTATAACGTAAATAAGTTACGTTATAAATGTATTAAACCGATTATTTAAATACAATAATGATTAAAATAGGCATGTCATCTAAGAATACTTAAATATTTTAAACAAATATTTCCCTATGGAGTAAAGATGACTTGGCTGTCTGGTTTGAATGTATTCATGTCATTTAAATCGTCCCTATACGAAACTGTAACGTCTAAACTTATTAAAAAAATTTTTTTTTTAACTCTTTCTTATCAAGAGCTATATTTGTAACCATCTAAATGTGTATTTATATTGCAGGTTACTAGCTATATATTAATCCTAGTTTATAATATTCCATGGCCCGTTGAATATTATAGATTTTGCATTAGCAGCACAGCACAGAAGGCATTTTGCCTTAGTGTTTTTTAAAAAGCCAACTCTGACTGAAAATGTATAGCCATACAAAGGCTTTTCCTTTTTCTTCTTTTCTTACGCAGTTCAATCTCAACCCAATAATGTAGCTAATTGTGAAGCTGTCATGCACTAACCTGAGTAGACCAGAAGACGTAGCTTTAGCGGTTAGCCCTTTGTAGCGTGGATGGTAAACCCA
>JAQMYJ010000037.1:22049606-22064443 GCA_030014305.1 Clarias laeviceps
CTTTTATACTTCCTGGTTCGCGACCGTACTACTTCCGGGTCCTAGTGCCGGTCGCTTTACGAGTGTGTGTGACAGAAGCAAGAGGCTAATTTAATCCCAACGACCAAAATTCTGTCTGAGACACCAGGATAGTCCTTTATAAAATAGGCTGCAATAAATTATTTAAATCATAAACCTTCCCATTCCAATACTACATGGCATATAAGCCATTAATTAAACATAAATTAAACTCATAGCCACGATTGGGTTTGGTTATACTGTACGTGATGTGTAGAGCTAATTTGTGATATTCCTTTTCTTCTTCTGCTGCTGCTGCTTATTATTATTATTATTATTATTATTATTATTATTATTATATACAACTATGAAATTATTAAATCGCTCTTGATTGTTTTATTTTAATTCTATAAACAGTTTATACAGATGAGCACAGGTAGCAGCTTAATACCAAGAGAAGATGCTCTGGATTACAATAACAAACACTTCAAACCTGGGTCGACAAAAAGACTGAAATCAAATCACTAGCTCTATGCTCGAATTTTCTATATAATATGAAATTCACACACACACATACACACACACACACGAAAAAAATACTTACCCGCCAGTCCAGTCTCTCTAATAACGACATCTGCAAAGATATCTGTACAGTCCTTTCTGCGTAAAAGCGAATGCCTGAGATCACAAGTTCGTGTTATCGCTGACTACACCTGGCTGCCGACGTCGCTCTGCGCGCATGCGTGAACCCTGCACCACCTGAGCAGAGAGACCGTAAAGACGATGGTTCGAGCTAATAGGTCCAAATGATGAATTCTATGCCTGATTCAAATCAGCGGAGACACGTGGTCATAACGCTACGACCAGTAAACACATGAGCTTTGTTATCTAATCTAGTTTGTTTGATTTCAACAGTTTTATTTCCATCATTACAAGATGTGTTCAGTGCTGATAAGTCAGTGAACGCAAAATTTGTTTTCCTTTTATTTAAACACGCAAGTACTGCAAAGTTTAAATCTAAGAATGTATTGTAATTCAGCATGTAATTAAACAAGTTCGTAGGATGGTCGAATAAATAAATGAAAAAATAAATAAGGAAAAATCAGCAAAGCAACACAGCACATGTTTGACATCCAGATGGTACTGTAGCTATCCGTAAAATCATTCTATTGATAATTTAACAGAAATGTATTTTTTTACATTTATGTATAGTCTTAATTCCCAATTACTCGTTGTTGTAATTGTATAGCCTACACACGTTCCGACGCAAAGTTATGTAATAAATTGTCAAATGGAGACAATCAGGTTAAACTAATTCCCACCATGAGCAAGCAAGAAATGTCTACAACTAGCTGATGTCCAGATCATCTATATAGCCAAGATTCAAAGCTTTTTTGCTTGCAATTTTTATTTGCTATCAAAACTCTTCCCTGGCTAATAACCTACCATACGTCTTCCTGAAGCTTGACTATAGTGTTGCACTGGTAATATCTAACGAAAAAAAATAAAATAATAAAATTTCTAACGAAACTGAGAAAACAGCTAAACAAATGACTGCATGGACAACAAGTCTAACGAAATTACCCTTCGGCGCTAGAAATAAGACAGAATTTTTTTTCTTCTTTTTTTTCATTTGTACAATATTGCATAAATCTCCAAATGCATATTACTTTGAAAACAAATATATTACATAAGCATCCAATGTTGCATTAATGTGCTAAGTGTATTAATACCTTGCATTTGCTTATAAGTATATTTGATTTAGTTTCAGTGGATATCCCTGCCATTGCGGGACTCCGTACTGCGGAGGCTATGCTTTTAACCAAGAATGTGCTGCTCTCGTCTGGCCATTTATAGGAACTACACCGAGGGAATAAGTTTGCTGAGACCATAACTAGACAGACAGACAGACACAGACTTTCTTGATCCCGATGAAAATTTACAACATCCAGTAGCAAGTATAGTAACATAATAAACATGTAGTAGCAATTACAGATCTCCAATCATGAATAGTATATCGAATTTATGTTTATTTATTCAATAAATATAAATTTCCCAGATTGGTCAGACAACTGCTTGTTCCCTATCCCCACCTACTGTGCATGTCATTGCTGCTGCTGTGCATGTTTTACCACATTTGCCCATTAAACTTTGCTCAAGGTTTGTCAGTTGTATGTTCCAATGCAGCGTTAGTTATAGCTGAACAGTGTTCAATACATTATAGCCCATAACTGAAGGTCCTAACTCATTGAAATTATATTTCAGCACTAAATAACCATAAATCTACATAACTGTCTCACAGACTTACTTATGCTCTCACTACCTTTTTTTTTTAAGTTAAAAGCATTCTGGAATCAGTTAAATAATATCAGTGATGCGAATGTTAAGATAGACAGACACAGGAGAATTTAATCATGCAACTTATAGGTATACATTTCAATGTATTGAGCCATTAGTTGGTCTTTAGTTGGTCCCTTGTTCTGAAAGTATGTTTCCTTCTGGATATTATTACATTTACAGTTTACAATTAGAAACTAGACTAAATCTAGGTCTTTTTCAAACCTGGTCCAGGAAAGTCAGTTCAATCTTGATTAAAACTTACATTAGACATTTACACACCTGTCTAGCTCCACAACTCTAAATTTACAATGCAACAGGGTTCATGTTTTTATTGCTGTTTTGAGCATAACACACAATGTTTATGGTGTAAGCACCAACACAAATCAGATGAGTTCTAGTTGAGATACTCCATAACATTTAGACACTGACCTGTGCCTGTGCAGTGCTCCTGGGCAGGATTTATGCTCTAACTCTACGCTATGGCAATATGGCTTCAGTACAGCCTTGAGGTGTTTCAAAAATACTTCCTGAACTAGGTGAACATACAGTCCACAAACTAAAACTAAAGGTATAAGAATGGTTCTGATAACTATCTAAAATGCATAATAAAATGTGAACACTACTGAGAGCATTTCTGAACATTTCAGGTAAGGACATATATAAGGACGGTGACTATAGAATGCTTAAGAAAAAGGTTTTCTTTACTAATTTACTAAAAACAAACAAGACTGTTACAAACATAAGGTGTTAAAAATGTAAATCCTAATAAGCATTTAAAATAATAATAATAATAATAATATAGTTGCAAGCCAATGGATTGTCTACTCCTTATTTGGGTTATATTGAATTGGATGTTGAACTTTGCGGTCGAATGGTCCCGAAATGTGGCGTATTGGTGGTCCAGGATCCTCCTGGTGGTGTCTGTGCTCAGGCCCCGGGTGTTTTGGGCATGAATGTGTTGAGCCAATGCTACCAGGACCTTTTTGGACAGTATGGACCTTTCCTGTTCCATTCTTCGCCTGTTTCCGGTGCTCCCAAATCTGTGTTTCAAGCGTTGCAGTATTGTCACCAGGTAAGTGTTCAGCTTCCTGGTGAGAGTATAGGAAAGGTGAGGGTGCGTGGTCCTCGAGCCACTCGCATTCCTGGGGGAAGTTGATAGCGGCCACCTGTTCTGATTCCTTTTCTAGGGAGGTTGCATTTCTTGAGCCTCCTGATGTTGGGCTCCCCGTGGGGCTGTTGATTTCTCCAGCTTTGGTTAAGGTGATAAGGGGAACTGTGTACATACCAGTTATTAATGTGGAGACTACTGAGGCTCTCTTATTTCCCCGGCGAGTGATTGGAACGTTGTCAAGTGTGCATGTGATTAGCTTGCCTCCAGGCGTTTCTGAGGTCAGGTCATGTCCACGGGCTGTTTGTTCCATTACTTCTCAAGCGGGGATCTCATCTGTGCAGGAGCAGATTGAGGCTTTAGATCTGTCATGTCTATCAAGTGATGAGCAGAGTAAGGTTAGGACTCTTCTAGTAAAATATGAATCTGTATTTTCTATTTTTGAGGGTGATGTTAGGTGTACTGATCTGCTCTCTCATACTATCCCTCTTCTTGATGACATCCCCCGTTCGACAACGGTATCGGTTGTAGCCCATATGCTTCTCCAATAGTGCTTGGCAAAAAGAAGGATGGTAGTCTGTGCATGTGTGTGGATTATCGTCAGTTAAACTTCAAAACTAGGAAGGATGCGTTTCCATTGCCGCGCATTGAGGAGTCGTTAGATATGTTGACTGGTGCTTGTTGGTTCTCTACACTGGATTTGGCTAGTGGCTACAATCAAGTTCCTGTTGCTGAGGAGGACCAACACAAGACTGCCTTTTGCACCCCATTTGGGTTGTTCGAGTGGAATCGGATGCCATTTGGGCTCTGCAATGCTCCTAGTACATTTCAGAGGTTAATGGAACGTCTGTTTGGAGATCAGAAGTGCCAATCACTCCTGTTGTATTTGGATGACATAATTGTGTTTTCTTCTTCTGTTGAACAACACTTGGAGCGCCTGGAGGTGGTGTTAAGCCGACTAGAGAGGGAGGGTCTTAAGGCCAAGCCGGAGAAGTGTGTTTTCTTGCAGTCTCAGGTGAAGTATTTGGGCCATGTGATCTCTGCTGAGGGGGTGGCAACTGACCCGAGTAAGGTCCAAGTGGTATCGCAATGGCGTTGCCCATCTAACGCTACGGAGTTGCGTTCCTTTCTGGGGTTTGCCAGTTACTATCGGCGTTTTGTAGAGGGATTTGCTAAAATCGCAGCCCCTCTGCATAGGATGGTAGTTAGTTCTCTGGAACTAAGGTCATGCCGAAGAAACGTGTGCGGTTGAAATTTGTGGGTGCCTGGAGTGAGCAGTGTCAAACGAGTTTTGAGGAGTTAAAGGTAAGGCTCACCACAGCTCCAGTACTGGCATATGCAGACTTTTCTATTCCATTTATTCTGGAGGTAGATGCAAGTCATGGGGGACTGGGAGAAGTCCTTTCCCAGGAGCAGGAAGGTAAGGTGAGATCTATTGCGTATGCCAGCCGTGGTCTGAGACCCACTGAGCTTAATCTGTTGAATTACAGCTCTATGAAATTGGAGTTCTTGGCGCTAAAGTGGGCGATGACCGAAAAGTTTAGGGAGTACCTTTTGGGAAGCCGATGTGTGGTGTTTACAGATAACAATCCTCTTAGTCATTTGTTTACAGCAAAGCTTGGGGCCACAGAACAGCGTTGGGCTGCCCAGCTTGCGGTGTGGGAAAAGTAATAAAAATGCTGATGCTCTTTCCCGACAGAATCCTCCTGAGAGTGGGGTGCTGGGTGTATTACTTCCAGGGACTGTGGTGCCTAAGCCATTGCAGCAGGTTCTGGAAGCGGCATCTGTGGAGGTAAAGCAGTCAATGATTACCACCTTCCCTGGTCACTTATTAGGTGATATGGGTTTCTTGCAGGAGGCAGATCCCATCATATCTGAGGTTTTGCCCTTTTGGAGGCAGAAGGCTCGTCCTAGGCCAGAGGAGCGGCAGCAGATGTCCACTATGGTCTTGACTTTGTTGCGTCAATGGGAACGGTTGGTAGAGCAGGATGGTGTACTTTATCGTAGAGTCTATTCTCCCAATGGTGGGGAGGAAGCCCTACAGTTACTATTGCCTGCGACATTAAAATCGGAGATTCTCTCTCAATTGCACCAGGAACACGGACATCAGGGTGTAGAGCACACTGCAGAATTGGTGCGTCAGCGGTGTTATTGGCCAGGTATGTCAGCTGATATTGCTGGTTGGTGTCGGGAGTGTGAGCGGTGCCAGTCTAGTAAAGACACACGGCCCCCTGTCAAAAGTTTCATGGGTCATCGGCTGGCCTCTATGCCAAATGAAATTCTGGCTGTTGACTTCACGTTGTTGGAGCCTTCTAGTTCAGGGTTTGAGAATGGCCTGGTGATGACTGATGTTTTTAGTAAATATACCCTTGCTGTACCTACACGGGATCAACGGGCTGCTACAGTGGCGCAAGTCTTGGTTACCGAGTGGTTCCATAAGTTTGGCGTACCAAGTCATCTCCATTCGGATCAGGAGCGGAATTTCAAATTGTTGTTAATTCACCAGCTTTGTGATCTGTACGCTGTGCAAAAGTCTTGCACGACACCGTACCATCCGACCGGGAATGGCCAGTGTGAGCGCTTTAAACAAACTCTGCACAATCTACTGCGGGCGTTACCAGCTTCTCAGAAGAGAGACTGGGTAGCATGTCTGCCTCAGGTTCTCTTCTGTTATAACACCACTCCCCATCAATCCACGGGTGAGTCACCACATTTTTTAATGTTTGGTCAGGAACCACGATTGCCTGTTGATTTTCTTTTGGGAAGAGTACAAGAGCCGATTCCGGGTAGTGTGCATGAGTGGGTACAGGAGCATCAGAGCAGGTTACAGGTGGCATTTGAAGGGGCGCGCGACCGGTTAAAGATCATGGCTGAGAGACGGAAGTTAAAACATGACCAACAGGTCCAGGAAGTGCCTCTGATAGAAGGCCAATTGGTGTACCTTCGGGATTACAGTGGTAGGGGTCGTCATAAGATTCAGGATCTTATGACAACCAGTTGTGTACCAAGTAGTACGGGTGGCCACCCAAAGGCAGTGCAGTTTATTCAATTGCTCCAGTGGATGACTTGGGCAAGGTCAAGACGGTGCACCGGTCGTTACTTAAAAGCCGCATCCGAAGAGATCCTCCCGAAGGGGTGCCTGCGGAGGGACTGGTGGAGCTGTCTGGGCTGCCCCCGGAGGAAGAGCCAGATTTGGTGGGTGTGATCCCTGAGGAAGCGTTGGCGGTTAGTGTTCGGTTAGATATGCAGAATGTGTCTCTGTCCAATTGTTTCCGATCAGTGAATGTGTTTTCTGACCCTGGGCCTATTGAACCCAGTAATTTGGTAGATGATGCTCAGGTAGAACTACCTCCGATATCTACATCTCATTTGGTGCCAGCGCAGGAGGGGGTGAGAATTCATTGCGACGTACAGGGCGAGTAACAGCTGTACGACATTTGAATCCCCATCATCTTCCCCATGCAGTTCTGTAACTTCTGTAATTCTGTAACTACTATTTTTCGACCTTGGAAATGAGTTTGGCAGTTGGAGTTCATCATCAGGTCGATGATGAAAAAGGGGGGGGGGTAGATTGTGGTGAGAAGGAGTTTTTCACCCCCAGGTTGCGCTTCTGGAAGTGTGTTGCCGTGTGCGAGAGCCGGCGATTTTTCGGATCTTTATTGTATCCGAGGCAGCGGAGAAGCAGCTTATTACCGTTCGTATATATTTACCCTCTCTAAAGAGCTGCGAGCTTCGTGCTCGTGTACTACAGGAGACGAATGCTACCGTTTAGTTGGATTGGCTGCCAGATAGATGTGGTCTGCATCGTGCGGTAAATTGATCGACTGGCGAGGGTGATTTTCTCACTTGTCCTTGGCTTTGCATTGCTCACAGCTTGGCTTGCAGCTTCAGCACTGCTGTTTTGCTCCGGCGGATTATTTTGCCTCAGTGGACTGTTTTGTTCCAGCTTAGAGTTTTATTGTTTTTTTTCTTTTTGTTTTAGTTTCGTTTTTGTTCTTGTGACGGTTATTTTTGTGTTTCTCTTCTTTTGTTGTTTTTCTCTGCATTGACTTTTTCAGCAGTTCTTTGCTTTGCGTGTTCTGCTGCCTTGGGCTGGCTTGTTTATATATTTTGTTTCTTTTGTTTGTGCTGCTTTGCTTGGTGTTGGTGGCCAGTGCTCTAATACAAACTTTTGTTGGCTGATTTAGTTATCTGTCCTCCAAGTTTGGAGGTTGCTCTGCAGCTACATTTCCCTTGTTTTTTTTCCTTTAATTTCTATTTTTGTAATTAATAATTTTGTTCTTGTTTATTTACTTGTTTTCTTTTCTTTTTTTCTTTTAGGAGCTGGGAATGGGGAGAAGGCAGGCTAGTTGCTTGTAGAGTGGCATGCTTATGTTTACTAAGTGTGGAGTGGTACTATATTTTCACTAGTGTGAGTGGTTTGGTGCACGTGTGATTATTTATTGCCGGGCAGGTGTGTAGTCCTGTACCTAGCCTGCCTCTCTATGGTTATGCTCCCAGCTCCAACTTCTTTTCTTTGTTTGTCTCTGTGCCTGGGATGTTTTAATGCTTGATTTTAAATTATATTGATATTGCTTGCTCTGGAAATTTCCTGTACGAATAAAGATTTGTATATTTATTTTTGTATCCATGTCCCTGTGTTCTTACCGAGAGATTCAAACCTGTGTGTCTTAATCTTTTCCCGGGTAACCAATCCTGGGTGGCGTAATCGGTATTTCAGTCTTTTAAGGTTGGTTAAGGGGAATTTTATTTCCCGACATAGAGAAAAAGACACCCCACCACACCGCCACACAAGGTTGAACTGCAAGGGTTCGACTAACAACCACGATTTTAAAAAACACAAAATTAGGCATGAATGAATTTTGATATATTGTGCACACTCCCAGACTCTACAGAATCTGGAGAGACACGAGACATGAGCGTTCGCAGTCAACCTGCTCACGCATTAGGCGCCATGATCCTTCCCCCTTAAATATAGTCTGTAAAAAAGGGCGAAAATAAAGCTATAAACTGTCAACTTGTAAACATGGGGTCTATATTGTTTAAAATAGGACTTTATTTGTTATTTATTAACTTCTTTGTGTTTCTGATTGCAAATATTTAAAAACAAAATTGGCAGTTTAGCTGAGGAGACACACTAAGGCAGGAAACACAGGAGCCAAACTGAGGCGGAAAGTTTCAGCATTAGTAAGTCATTCAATTTTCAATATATTTACTGTGCTATTGTAGCATCTTGGAATTAAATGAAACATATCTAACTACACATGTTAAAAGTGTAAAAAAAAATTGTTAGAAATACAACCAAGGTGTAGAGATGGTATTCTCCTTCAACATTTAATTAACTAATATTAACTACAGTAATATTTACTACATTTCCTTGGCTTTAAATATACTCTTATTATTAAGATAAAAACAATATACACTCTAACATATATTAAATATCATTAGCTAAGTTAATACTAGCTAACTTTACATGAGCTAAATGCTAAGCAGCTATAGCAGCTGTAACTGACATGTTCACCAGAGGTGAATGAAAAACAATGGCATAAAATCTTTTTTTAATGTATGTATAAGATTAATATAACTTACTTGGTTGAATCCTCTGCATATTTTTTTTATGTTTGTCCAGCTATAATATTTTGTTATTCTTGGTCAGACAGTGCATTCTAGATAAAATTATAATAAAAATAAAACCTAGATAAATTATAATAAAAATAAAACATTTATGAGCAGTTGTTGATGTGTTAGCACTAATATTTGCAGACCAGCCCACCTGAACTAAGTGTATGTTTTATGTTCCATCAAAGAAACTTTCAGGAACATTTATATGTTCCATCGCAGGAACTTTCAGGTTAAATCCAAGACTTCCAAGATATGAAGGTAATTATACTACTTAAAGTCATACCTTTATGTAACATGAGGAAACACACAACATTTTGACCCACCTCCCCCTCTTCCTCCTCTGACTGACTTAATAAGGCATCTTCCACTTAAATCTCTGTCCTGAACCATCTCTTCACACAAGATACCAAGCAAATAAATAATGCGAGTATTATTCAGACTATTGCCTAGTAAAAAATTTTTTTTTAATGTAAAATATTAAATAATGAATCTAATTAACAAGGTCTTATTAATTATGTTAGATGAACTCCCCATGCTTCCACATGTGAAGTTCTTGGGACAGGGTGAGGTGGAGGTAGTGAGCAGTGTGTGGATGGTTGAAGAACCATCCTACTGCTGTTGGTCACCATACAAATTTCCCAAGCACATTAACCGATCACAGCTACAACATAAACAGCCAGGAACAGACTGGGGGAAGTACAAAGTCTGGTCACTGGTCAAAACAAGTCATTTAGAAAAGGTGGCCAGATATCAACATGGAAGGGGCAGGTTTATGACCTATTCAGACTCTCCCAAAGTTACATGTTGGATGCTGTTTTTCTTTTTCATCTCTCTCCTCATTAGTTAAAATTTGGATAGCACTGCGATAGCAATAATGACTGTGATGCAAATTAAACAGCCCTAAAAGTGTGCTTATTTTCTCTATAGTGGATTATGAGAGAGCCAGGAAAAAGTGATTGCATGGGTATATTTCATAGAATAAGACAATGATAAAAACTCCATGTTATTTTTTCATAACTTCTCATTGCATGAGGAATGCACATGTTTCAGTTGGCTTAGCCAATATCTGTCCATAGGTATCTTACCTGTTGCTGTAATATCATAGCATACATATGCCAATTAATTTTCATTAAGGTTTATTATGTATGAATAAATTAAATTAAATATTCAACATGCCCTACCTTTTTAATATAAAATAAACCAAATACCATTGTAAAGGATTTTAAACATGCATTATTTAATTTTACTTTATTTACGTCTTTTATTTATTTTTATTTTCATTAGACCAAACTCATGATACACTGAAAGCCATGATTTTGAAGAGGATAACATAGGACTACCACCCAGGAAGCATTCTGCATCTTTCCCACCTTCCCACCATCTCCTCCAGTTGCACCACCCCCACCATCTTCACAAACCAGGGGTTTAGCTTCACCAGCCCTGCCTGCTCCATCAACTCCACCAGTCCACTCAAGGACACCACCAGTCCACTAAATAACACAATTACTCGTAAGCATTAATTGATTACTGTATCAATACTGTATCAGATTTTATGTAACAACTGAAGCACCTAAATGAAGATACATTCAGTGTGTTATGTTCATGGCTACTAATAAGTTTGAATTTAATTGTAAAGGCCAAATGAGAATGTTTTGAAGCAGTGGTGTCAAATCTTATCCAGAAAGGGACAATGTGGGTGCAGCCATTCATTCCAACCCAGCACATGCCATGTTGCGTCTGCTTGGTTGGAATGAAAGCCTGCCCCCATACTGGACCTTTCTGTGTAAGATCCAGTTGAAAAAAAAAAAGAAAAAAAAAAAAAAAAAAAAAGTGTGTGTGTTTTTTTCTTTCTTTCAGTAGGTCTTGGTCATTATAAGTCCATTGTAAGCAGACATTAATGTTTATCACCCAAGAATGCGAGTACAATTAAGGTAATCAAGGTCAATTTCCACAACCTTTTTTCTTGTGCAAAAATATATTTCAAAATTCAATGAGCATATGAAGCTTCTATGTTCCCACTTAGCCACATCGTGTTGTATTTAATACAAATGTAACTCATTTCTTTCCCCAGAAATAGTTCTTGTTAATGATGACGCTAGTTCTGGTTAACCATGTGTATATTTCTGAGGAAAAGAAAAGAGACTTTTAAAACAGACTTGTAAAAACAAAACCATCACTTCCAAACTATCATGGTAAATATATCTTTGGATGTCAGGTTGAGACGTCCATGCATGCACAAGCATGATGTCAGTTCTGTACAAATTAAAATTTGAACATGTAGCATTTGCTGTAGCATGATACCATAGATTAGAATGTGTATTTTCAATCACTGTCTGATCCAAAAGCTAATTCCAAGACCTTTAATTAATGTCCCCCTTAAAATAAGCATACAAACAAAAATATTGACAAAACATACTGAACATGCAAAGTATGCTCTAATAAGCTCTTTAAAGTAAGCTCTTATATTTTAACAGTATGGTATAACTGTATATTTTGCTGGTGATCCACAGAAGTGGAAATGATAATAAAACTCTGGTTTTCTTGTTCTGTTTTAGATATGTTGTTTTAGTTCCCAAATTCTCTACTTTCTTGTAATGTACATAGTTTCTTTCATGTTTTTTTTTATTTAATTTTTTTAGATTTAATGAAATGTATTAATAAATGCATTGGAAAAATATGGACCCTGGTGGGCATTTCAGGCTGTGGGCTGCCCACAGTGGGCCTATGGTTATTGCCTGCACTGGCATGTTTGCTGGGTCACTATTGCTAAAAACTCTGTGACTATAAATGAGGTGTACTAACGCTCGTATAATATAAAATCAAAAATATTTCAAAACGTATTTTGCTTGACAAGATACACAATACAGAGAACATACAAAGTTTTGAAAAAAAAAAAAAAACTTTAATAAGGAGAACTGTCTTACAAGTAAGAATTTAAATGCTGCATCAAACAAAATGTCAGCCAAAGAATCCTCCTTCGCCAGTAGATGGCGCTTTTGCCCTGCTACCACTAATTATGTAGCTCTCAAAAATGGTGTGACATGTGGGTAGCTCAGACGTCTGGTATAAAATATTTTCTTAAAAAGTATTTGAAAGGAATATTTTGGCCTTGGTTTTAATCTCTATTGAAAATATGTTTTTTAAACATCTGATTGCTGTTTCAGCATGGCTGTTTCTGTCTGCCATCTGAAACCAAATCCTAAATAACGATGATCGGAGCCAAGCACTTGCACCATCGCGCACCAAACAACCTGTGTGCTATGTCAAGACCTCCAAAAAGCACACACTACTTGTTAGATTTTTGATCATGTTAAGACCTCCAAAAAGGCCCGGACGTTTGAAAAAAAAATAAATAATAATAATAATCCTACGAAAAACAATAGGGCTCTTGCACACTCTGACATCTGGACTATGAGACATCAACACTATCATAGCGAGGCGATGACACCATAGTCCTGTTGTTATAGTGCTGATAACATAGTGCTTGCGCCGTAACAACACTGAGCTGGTGCCTATCCCTGGAGTTGCATCACCATGTCATGATCTTGTAATCGCTTGGGAAACTGGACCTCTTGGGATCCCCTTGAATCACACAACAAACACAACCGAGAAGGAGTTCTTGACAACCAACTATCTATCTCACCCCTTTGTTGCATCTGTTCAAATAACTTTTCTTGCAGCTGCCGGATGCCTGTAGCAGTTTAAAAACTACGAAACAAAAATCAAACACTGCCCTGCAAAGTCAAAAACAACGTCAACTTTAGTATGCACTTTTCAAGATTCTACAGCAGCGCATTTTTACTGACCATCACTTACTGTACAATAGATAAAATTGTGCAGCTAATTTATTTGCTGTTTTAATCTTCAAAAATATTGTTGCATAATACATTTGATTTACTGACAAAAACACAAGGTTCCTACACAAATAATAATACCAAAATCCATTATTGGCCTAAAAGCAGTACCAAATCAAATGTATCAGCTACAGCAAACACATTTTACTTTATTGGGTGTTTCAATACATCCTGTGCGGAAGGAGTTCGCTCACTACATCTATTATTTTCAGATGCATAACCACAGGTAAGATTTCCAAGAATGCAGTGCAAGATAAAATTCTCAGAAATGTGTTCCTACAAGTCCCTGCAACTGTAATTGCCTAATTTGCATTCAGTGTCTGCAAAATATAAACATGAGCAACATTTCTCAGATATGGGACAATATTTGAAAAACCCTTTATAGTAAGCAGGCGAAAACCAACTGCAATTGAAGGCTTCATCAGGAATACAATATTAAGAACATGAGAAAATACGACCATTTGAATAATGGTCAATTAATTTTGCTTAATCAAAATAGCCCAACACAAATTTGATATTTCCTGCACTACTTAATTAAAGCACTCCACATATTGTGCGCGTGTGTGTGTAATGTAGGCAATGCACATGTGTCCACTGCTGCAAGCTACTCATTATTTGACAGTCAGCTCCATTTAAGAAACTGATTCTTTTTCCTGAATAATAGTGTATAGCTAATAGTGATGTACAATGGGGTTTTGGTTGATTTGAAAACATTCCTAAGAACCTTGTTTTTCTTTGAGGTTAGGGTACAGAATGCACAGATGTAGTAGATACAGGAAATCCTGTTTTGTTTATTTCAAACTGAAATCATAAAAAATTGGCTTTTCTGCTTTTCTCCTCAATGCCTTCTGCAGCTTCTCTTGCTCTTCTTTGCTCCTGTTTAGCTTCTTCATGAAAAGGGTCCCACAGTATGAAACATTAGAAGTTCTGAAGTTTGGAACCAAAGAACCCCCATATACTACATCTTAGATGTGTGCATTGCATAGCATTAAAATTACTGACAGAAATAGACAGTTCAAAAAAAATTATAATAATAATAATATGAATAATATACTTTATGTGGTAGGTTTCTCGCCTACCATGCAGAAGGCCCAGGTTCAATTGGCAGCCAATGGCCTAACCCCAGGCACAACCCAGTGCCGGTCATGCCCAGGTAAATATGGGAGGGTTGCATCGGGAAGGGCATCTGGCATAAACCTGTGCCAAATTGTTGTGCGGATCTGTTGGTCTGCTGTGGCGACCCCTCAACGGGAGCAGCTGGAAAACTAACATGTGCAACACTTTATAAGAAGAGCACTCCAAACTCTTGCTAAGTGCATACTTTAGTGCCACTGATTAATTAATAAGGCTCGGATTACATTGACTCAACCTTGAACCACATTAAGCTTCCTCTAAATCCTCTACTATGTGTCCAACTCATCATATCTGGGAAACCAAAACAGCAATCATAAGCAATCAGATGCATGTTAAACTTAATTAAAAAACAAACAAAACTCTAAATAGAGCTTCAAACTATACAATGACAAAATATTCCTGACCCGATACTTTTCAAGAAAATATTTTATGGCAAAACAAATTTAAAGTTAACTCATTCTTCTGCTAAAAAAAAAAAAAAAAAGCTATTTAATTTGGCATTTACTAGAAAAGAGGTGTCTTCTTGAGCAGTCTACTGTATCTATAATCTACAGTAGGTCGACACAAGAGGCCTGAGCTGACCAGACAGAGCTCATAAACATTCTGCCCCTAAGGCTTAGAACATCCACAAGACCAGGAAGCCAACCATATATTTAAACACCACTGGACTCGACTGGGGGCTATTGTTTAGGCTAAAATATACATTATCCTCCTGAGACCCAGCAATTCATTTTTGTCCTCTGTGGGGGACATGATACTGTGGTCTTTATTTCAAACACCAT
>JAQMYJ010000037.1:22091347-22106324 GCA_030014305.1 Clarias laeviceps
CACACACACACACTAATGGATTGGGAATGACTGCTGTCTGGCTCACGGATTACATAAATTGTCTGAATAACGGATTATATTTGTGAAAAAAAATAACAGTACTTAAATGGCGGCCCTAACACGTTAGATTACTCGTTACATCACCCAACAATGGTCACAACTTACTAACACCCTTTTTTTTATTTTATTATAAAAATACATGCACATTATGCATAGTGTTAAGGAAGCCAGTTGTGCTTTTCTCATTTCCTGTTGGGGAAACTCTGTATCTTGGATCATTCCACAGTGCTGAAGAAGTCTCAATTCTAACTGATCAAAAGTAAAAAAAAAAATAAAAAAAAGACAGTAGTGCAGACTGTAATTCAAATCACAGGTCTGTCTATATTCATGCACTCATACTCGTAGCCTCTGATTTCTGTAAAAGCTATTAATTCATAGCTTGTCTATTGGACTCAAATAATGAACACCGATCAGCCATAACATTAAAACCATCTGCCTCCTGTTGTTTAGGTCAAAGTATTAGCTGTTAAACATCTGTCAGTGGTTGTAGTTTTATGGTTGATTGGTGTAAGCCTAAAAATAAATAGTTAGACTGGATGCCCCGTGTGTCTCAGGATGCCCAGTGTGTCTCTTGGGATACGTCTGGTGTCTGGGGATGGTTTCACTCTACCATAAAGACGGTTCTGGCCTCGACTGGTGTTGACAGCTGTTTCTCTGAGGACTTGACTTGGCTGCAGTTGCTCGATAGTTCAAGACTGCAATTGTCTCCAATAACTACCTGGATATGCTCCATATTAGCATCAATTAACATCAACTGTTATAGCTGAACTGGCATACAAATGAAATTGAATTGAAAAAAAAAAATTTTTTATATATATATATATATATATATATATATACACACACACACACGTACGTATGTATGTATATATTTTTTTATTATTATTTATTATTATTATTAATTTCAATCATCAATTACTTTAATGAATCCCGACAGAGTAGGCATGAACAATAATAAATTATGTATAAAGCATTGTTTATCTTGTCCTGCCACGTAGGGAAGTAGAATTCTATGAATGGTGCGAGTTAGTAAAAAAGAAAGAAAAAAAAAACTAGCAGTGTTTGTTTTGTGGATCCACACCGATTGCCTGAATACTGTTACCAATTCACTACTATGGACAAGGTTTAAACCATAATGTGCCAACAAATGCACTAAAATAAAACAAACAAGATGATGCGCTAGGTCAATTTCAATAACAAGAATAACAGGAGTAACATAATAGGAATAAAAATGACAATTTTGTTCATTCTAATAATTTATGGTACAAAACAAAGTGGGACATAATTGTGGATTTAAAGGAAAATTAAATTATTTTTTAAAAATTACAAATAAAAATCTGAAAAAAGTGTACTGTGTATTTGTACTCAGCCCCATTTACTTTGATATGCCTAACTAAAATCTAGTGCAACCATTTGATTTCATAAGGTACCTAATTAGTAAAGTGTCCACTGTGTGTTATTTAATCTCAATTTTTACAGGACTGATTTACAGATTTACATGACTGTTCACCACTTATATGGTTTATCGTCCTCACCTTCTAGCTACATAGTACCAGTAAGAATTTAAAACTCCTTTCACTCCTGTTAATCATACCGACTGAACTAGCGTTGAGTTGGCGACCGACAGTTAGTATGTGTGTTGGCGGGGCAAAGTAACCGGTTAAATCAATAAACAATTCATAACTGTTTGATAAAATGGTGTTTGTAGAACTGTTGTGTAAAATCAGTATTGTACTCAAGGTCGTGCTGTTGTACTGAATATCATTACAGCTGTGATATCTTTAGCACATTTTCTGTTTAAAAAAAAAACCCTGCGCACTCATGTCTATGGCCACATCACAGGCAAGATGATATTTAGTACAACAGCACTCCCTCCACACACAAACCTGTTCATAAACATATTACTTTTTATTGGCTGTTAATGTATGTACAATTTGGGACAACCTTATTGCGGAGTTGTTTTCTGATTGGTTAATATAGCTGCACTATATTAAAATATGTTGTCGACTACAAAGCCTACTTGACTCAGAACATTTACTTTAAACATATTTGACACCATGAAAATACATCATCAGACAGAGAAAAGAAGAAAAAACCTTTAGAAAAGACCTTAATGAAATAATAGCACAACCTTAAAAGGGGGGCTTTCACATAAAGCCAATGACAGAGAGCAGGTCAGCTACATTAAGCTGAAGAACACAAAACGATATCCTAATAAATTGCACACTTGATGTGTCTAGGCATGTGTGATGTAAGGAGTACGTTTTCCACCTTGTTATTTTGGTAACTAAAAAAGTTAATTTGTTGTAATTTTTACACCGTAATGTAACTTATATAACTTATTTCATACTCCATGTTTCATGTTATGGCTTCTTACCTTATGACAGATCTCCGTCTTCACCTCCTTGAGAGCTCGTTCTGAGAATACGCAGCCACAGGTGAGCAAGTAGCAAAACCTGACAGGAGCAAACACAATAAATATAAATTAAACATTGCACACAGTGATTCCATTTTTTTTTACTTAGTTTGTACACAAACTATACAAACTCATTATGAGGAAATACATCTTCATCTCTAAGGAAAATAGATAATATGCTTATAATCTCTCTGAATTCTGTTATCATGTGGAAACATCAAACGCCCAACAGTAGAAAAAGAAAAACTTCTGATGGCAGTAATAATGAAATGTAAGTGGAAACTGACAAAGTAATACATACTGTGGGAACTGACATAATTTGTGGTGAATCCTGCTCCAGAATGCTAGAATATGCTTCTATGAACATTTTCAGCTAGATAACAGTGACCCACCATGGTGACTTTTTAGTTTGAGCTCACTGTCAAAAAAGCAGCCCAAAATGAAATGGGAAGATATTTGCGCTATATATTAAAAGGACAAATGCCTCTAAACACAGTAGCACAGCTGTGTACAGGCTAGCTTAAAGTGCGCCATGTGAAGGGATGAACACCTCAAACAAACCTGGCCAAACATCTGCCAGACAAACATTTGGATCATGTCAAACAAACAAAGCCAGACAGGTGTTAGTTAACTAACACCTGTTAACACTCCTATGTTATGTCCATGGAAGAAATGCAAATGATCAACGCCAAAGCCACACGGCAGTAGTGATAAACATATTTGTACATAACCTACATATCTGCATAGTGCTGGAAGCATCGTCCATGACGTTTGCATTCAAATCATGGTCTCAGATGGGGTGGTAACTACAGCAGCGACATTTGGAACATGCAGATGCCCCATCTAGTACAAAAAAGTCACACTGTACCCTTTTGTAATTTGATCTAAATTGTACCCAGAGCAGAAATTAATTAAGGTACACCTGCATTAATATCTATATAGCAAAAAAACAAACATGATTTAAAATACAGAGATATGACTATTGCCCATTTTATACATACTGTATAGAAACAACATTAAAACTCTCAGTTTGTGAAACATTAGCCTTCAATATGATACAACCTAATCCTAAATTCTATTTATTTATTCTATAAAATCTATTCATTCTCACCAAAATGTTTTCTGGATATGGTATCCCACAAACTACTTACTCCACACCATTTTTCTATCCTTGCATTATCATTGGCTGTTATTTTAAATATAAAATTCTAGTGTCCCTGACTCAGAGAAAGGTTTGAGATTAAGACAGATTATGATGCTGTTTTAGTTAACATGGATTACTGTAATTTTAATATGAATGCCATTGCTTTAATTTATATTTATTTTTCTTCTTGTTTGGGAATTGATTTCATATATTCACTTTTGTTTAGTTTTTTTTTAGGAAAAGGTGTTGAAATTCGTGACTTCTTGTCTATGTCAAAACGTTCGGTGTACAACAACAGACTCTAGTAGTAGGACTGAAATTCTGACAAAAAAAAAAAGTTTAAATAGCATTTTCTTACTTTAAGCTAACAATTCTTTATAACCATAACTAATGCAGTGAGACTCTTCTCATTTCTTAAACAAGCATGTCAGAAGATGAAAACAGTAATCATGAAAACGAAGAGTCAAATTATTGGCATGTATCAAGAAACAATGTCTAGAGTTAGGGAGCATGAAGAATTGTTTTAACACATGAAGTTTTTAGATGTGCTGGAGACTTTACTGAGTGATTTGAGTCTCTCCAAAACTAATGCAAATCTTTATGGAAATAAAGGTTAGGACATTGCATACAGTAATGTTGTTCAAACAATGCACTGCAATTAAAAGCTAAAAAGCAGTTTGACAAAATATTAGATTGGGTGACATGGAGGTGCACTGAGGCAGTATCATCAGGCTTTGGGGTTGCTTTGATTTAAATGTAATTTGGGCTTTAATTTGGATTGGAGGGAATAAGAAAAAGCTCCAGATATCAGTCAACTTTAGCATAAGACCTCTTGAGGCTTAATGCTGAAAATGGAGAAAAATGTCACCGTTCTACATGATCCCAAGTACGCATTCATGTCAACAAACCAAAGGCTTTACCAAAACAAGATCAAGGTTTTGATCTAAATCCAATCAAATATTCATTGGGTGACCTGAAGAGGGCTGTGCAAAAAGAAACCAAGCCAATTTGACAAATTCAGTATGCGGCCTCCGTGGACTTTTTTGTCTGGTGCATCCCATGGATACTTGATCAGATCTGGGGAGTTGGCCGGGTCTGGGGCCTTGGGCTCTTGGACTAATGGACCCCATGCATGGCGGGCTGTGGTGTACTGGGTATTTTGGTGCATTTCCATCATGGACAGAATTTACTTATTTGGTGATTTGTGCTGCATTGTTTTTCTTCAGGATCAGACAAGACTGCTTGGGTGAGCTTTAGGTGCCCATGATCTTATCATGTTTGCTTGTGTATAGTTGGTGATCAATGATGTTCATTTCACCAGTCAGTGATCATAATGTTAAGGCTGATCAGATTTGCTCCATCTTTATCTCACAGACTTTTACTTTTACTAAGCATCTTCTAATATTGTACTTTTTAAAAATACCAACACTTTCATTTCATGTAAAGCTCTTGTTAAATATACAGATCTGTTTCTCATTTTTCACCCGTTCAAGTTGATATTTGAATTAGGATTAATCAAGCTTATGCTTAGAACGTCTAGTGGAGTTTCTGTCTTACTGCAGGTCAGGGGGTAATTCGAATTAATATGCAGGTATTGAAAAGAGTTTAAAGCACTTTTTAATAGTTATAATTAAGTGTGTCTGTTTTTGTGATCCAAGGGCTGACTCTTTATCCACAAAAAATGGGGTGACATGAACAGCATGCTCATTTCATATTTTCCACTTTGTGGGTTGCACAGACACCTGGTGTTCAATTGGTGCAACTGCATTAGATGCACATTCACACATTAATAAAATAGGAACACCTGTATAGCTCATTCATGCAATTGTCCAACCAGTCAATCATAATGCAAAAATGCAAAGCATTGGCAACTTCAACAACTGTTTTTTTCCCCCACACACACATCATTCTCTGGAGTTTACTCACAACGATGCGGTAAAGAAAAACAACCAATTAGCAAAAGAAGAGAGTGTAACACCTTGTTAATGGAAGCCGAATGTGGCCAGAGCTGACAGAATGGTAGCAACTCGGATAACTATGCTGTAAAATTGTGACAAACAGAAAAGCATCTCAGAATACACAATAAATAGATAATTGAATTGGCTACAACAACAGAAGACCATTCAACAGGCAAAAGCTGAAAAATTAGACTGCAGTGCAGGATAACGAACACCCGTCTCATTCTGATCGAAAATTCATTCTGACCAGAGCAGATTGTTTACATCATTGGTCCCACTTTTCTACAGACTTGTGCTCTCCTGTAACAGTATGGCTATTACTGGATCTAGCATCATGATGTTATGCAAGTAAAGCAAGCTCTTACTTGTGTTTGCCATTCATTTCCAGTCCCACTACAGGGCAGATAAACATGGCGCAATGCATGTCTTCATAGCAATCACCCTTAGCATTTCTCCTTTCTCCTTCCCATGCTGGGTTATCAGTCAGATTCAACTGTTTTACATCCTTTTATGGACAAAACAAACATATAGACATACAGGCAAAGAAAAACAACAGAGGAATATTAAGCTGTGTAAACAGTACATTGAATTCTCACATATTTGCCAAAATGCCAAATCTCTGACACCTAAATAAGACCAGCACACCAATAATACTACTTCTAATAAAAAAATAATACTAATAATAAATTTTATATAAAGGTGTTTATAAACATCTTTCAAGCACTTAAGGTCATTATACATGAAAAGAAAGGAAAAAAAAACAACAACGAATAACTAAAAACATCAAAAAAGAATGAATGAAGTATAAAACAAAATGATCAACAGTAAACTGATAGATGAAAAATTTGATTCAAGTGCAGCCTAAAATCTTGTTAATTAAGCGTAGATTTTAAGTTGTGACTTGAATGTGACTAGAGAAGCTGTACTACAGATTGTTTTTCTGACAGGCAAATCCAGAGACGAGGAGCAGAGCAAGTAAAAGCCTGTGGACCTCATGGAGATCAAACAGGTTGGGGGTGTAAAGAGGATCCTAGTGGAAGATTAAACAGAGGAAGAGGAGGTGTACAACTGCAAGCTGGAGCAAGAAAGCAGTGAGCTTGTGAGGAAAAGTGAGGAGGAGGATTTTAAAATCAATACTTTAATTGACAGAGGGCCAGCAGAAGTATTGAAGGGAAAAGGTGACAATGTGTGCAGCAGAGTTCTGGATTAGTTGACTTTTGTGATGGAGGTTATATGGTAGACCAGATAAAAGTAAATAACAATCAATGCGCGACTTAGTGCCCGAGTAAGAGAGGCAGCGAATTGAAGTGTAGCAAACATGCAATGCTACAGAGATGCAGAGATGTTAACAGCATTAACATGAGATTTAAATAATAAGGTGCTGTCAAAAATGACCTCTAAATTTCTGCCCTGGGGAGACAGAGATAGTATGGAATCATTAATACAGAGAGAAACATTATTGGACTTGGAGTTATTATCTTATTGCTAATCAGTTGAAGAAAAAAAATATTTTTATTTAATTCAAGCTGTTGGTGAGACAGAAGGGTGGAAGAGCAATCAGGCTTTGTGGACAGATAAAGCTCTGCATTATTAACAGTGGAACTAAATATTGTGGAACAGTGGAACTCAATTCCGAATTTGCCTGAGGGGGAGATGATAAATGAAAAGCAAAAGGGGGCCTGATACAAAGCCTTGGGAAACACCAATGCTGACAGGAAGAGACTGAAATTCTTTAGTTGGACAAATTGTGTGCAGGTAAGACTGATATTTACTAATGTATATGATGCAATCTTTCAGAGAATATTAGTTTGCAAGTCATGGTGTTTCACCTTACTTGCACCTTACTTTACAAGGTTCAGTGATCTATAAACCAACTGAAACTTGTTACATTTACAGAGACTTCAAAGAAGCTTTCTTTGGGTAAGTCAATAAAGACTTTCTCTGGTTGGTAGTCAGGTAAAATTTTATGTAATTGGATGCTTTTATAGCAACTGCATAATAAATCCACCTAGCAACTGCAAATTAAACCATAATACCCTGGATACACAGTCTACTTGTCCTGGTCCTTGTCTAACAACAACAGATGTGACTGTGTAAATTTAAATATATAACTTAAGAGATGACCTTTTCATACTTCATGTCAGCATTAGTCCTTGGGCTCACCTTAATTCCACGTATGTGTGCAACAACTTCAGTGTTTGGTCTTTCTGCTGATTTATCCAACAGATACTCAATGATGGCATCTTTATTGTACACCCTGTTAAAAATATCCAGTTAAGTTCAAACGATATCAATGTTAAACGGATTGAAACTATATTTATTTGTAGGTTTCTTTTGAACTCTTACCTCCCGAGTTCACAGGCCACAATAGGACGCCGTAGTTTTTCTTGGCTCAGACTGCAGTACTTCCACTTGGCAGCAAGTTCTGCATTTTTGTCCACCTTAAAAATATAGTTAGGGAGAAATATCACTTTTCAACTCAATGATGTAAAACATCCTGTCATAAATTACTGCATGCAATATTTAATAAAAGATATATGTTTGCTCTTAAAAGCAAGCAGCTTCCAAACCTAGCTTACATGTTAGAATGAAAATCGCTATAGGCATCAAGACTGTATTAGCTAGATTTCAGGGTCCCACAAAGTTTCTTCATTGTACGTGTGGTCAGCTGCAAACATTAGTCGTTGTCGTGTTGATTTGAGAGCAGGGACATCTTTCTTAGATAGCAGCCTTTCAGCCTTTCTTAGATAGCAGCCTTTCAGTCCACGGTGACATAAAGCGCATTTGAATTAAATCATTGAATTAAAGGTCTGCACCGAGGCATGCAGAACGTCTTTGCAAACATTTTTGAAACAGTGGGTCGCTTTTGGGAGCTCAGTGAATTCCCGCATGGTACCGTGATAGGAGGCCACCTGTGCAATAAGTCCAGTCATGAAATTTCCTCACTATTAAATATTCTGTAAGTGATATTTATATCAAATGGGAAGTGACTAGGGACAACAGCAACTCAATCTTGAAGTGGTAGGGCACGTAAAAATCACAGAGTGGGGACACAGTGAGAAACATAGTGCACAGAGAAGTCAACTGTCTGCAGTCAATAGCTACAGACCTCCAAACTTGATGTGGCCATCAGATTAGCTCAAGAACAGTGTGTAGCAAGCTTCAAGGAATAGGTTTCCCTGGCCAAGCAGCTGCATCCAAGCCCTACATCACCAAGTGCAATGCAAAGCATCGGATGCCATGGTGTAAATCATGCCAACATGACTCTAGAGAGTGGAGACTCTGGAGTGACGAATCACGCTTCTGGCAATCTGATCAACAAGTCTGGGTTTGGCAGTTGCCAGGAGAACGGTACTTGTCTGACTGCATTGTGCCAAGTGAAATATTTGGTGGACGGATGTTATGATGTGGGGTTGTTTTTCAGGAGTTTTGCTCTGCCCTCGCTCGGCCCCTTACTTCCGATGAAAGGCACTCTTAATGCATCAGCATACCAAGAGACTTTGGAAAATTTCATACGCTCAACTTTGTGGGAACAGTTTGGGGATGGGCACTTCCTATGGCAACATGACTGTGCACCAGTGCACAAAGCAAGGTGCATAAAGACATGGATGAGGGAGTTTGGTGTGGAAGAACTTGAGTGGCCTGACTTCAAGCCGATAGAGCACCTTTGGGATGAATTAGAGCAGAGACTGCAACTAGGCCTTCTCATCCAACATCAGCGTCTGACCTCAATGCGCTTCTGGAAAAATTCCCATAAACACACTCCTAAGCCGTGTGGAAAGAATTCCCAGAAGAGTTGAAGCTGTTATAGCTGAAAAGGGTGGGCCAACATCATGTTAAACCCTATGGATCAAGAATTGGATGTTACTCAAGTTTATATACATGTGAAGGCAGACGAGTGAATACTTTTGGAAGTATAGTGTATTTTAGAAGTTTCAGCAACAACATCCTAGGAACAGCAACATAATTTCCTGTGCTTTCCTGATGAAAATACTGGACAGTGTGTTTAATTTTAAACATGTTCCCAAACAAAATCCCTGAATATGGCATTAAAACCAGTGGCAAACTGTGACAAAAAATTGTTAAAACACTTCCCAACACGCACCATTTCCCTGCCTGTTTGCAAACTATGTAAACAGTACGATCGACATTCAAATAATTTAGCCCACTTTCATGAAGCTCCGCCCTCCATGATCTACGGAGGTTAATCGAGTCAATAAAATGACTGACAGGAAGTTTAACCAATTACAAACAAATATTCTGCACCGGAAGTAATTTTTCCAAAACGGGATTTTTTTTATTATTCTGACAGCTTTATTTTGCTTTTGTTAAGGCTAAAGGGCATTTTAATTATGTCATATATAATTTCCTTAAAGTTATTTGTACAAACAAATAATAATAATAATATAAATAAATAAATAATAATAAAAGACTACAACACTATTAAGATGCGACTGTTTGTACATACTTGCAATAAATATGATTAATAAATAAGTCAATAGTCAGTGACAGAACGTTGATATTTAACCAAAAAACAGAGAAAAAATAAATACAAATTTAATAGCTGTGATGTTTCAAACATAACATTTCTGGTTGTCCAAGAACGACATGCTTGCTGCTTTAGTCTGAACGCGAAACACAGAGAGAAAGTTACTCAATCTTGTTTAATTATTACAAACACTACACTGTTATATTTAAATGATTATAAATGTATAAAAGTATTATTATTGGTAATATATTCATATTATTATTATTAAAAAGATCCGACTGGATGGTCTAAAACCCCTGAACGTTAGCCATCTAGCTACCGAGATAGCTATCTTAAACGCACGCGCATCAGCGTACTAGCTCTTACCTTTTCCACTTTCTTCGGTCCTTTCACCAGTTCGTGTCTTTTAGGAATGGTTCCTCCGTCACATCCCATCTTTACTCACAGAGCCCAACGTTTTATACACAAAATCAAAGAGTTCCCAGAGCTAACAACTCCTAACTTAGATACAGTAGTTGATGTTAGCATATAAACAACCAAAGAAACCCCGAAAAAGACAACTCAGCTGGCTCGTGATTGTGTGTTTGTTGAGTAGCGCCCCCTGTGATCTTTAGAAATGAACACACATTTACGTTGCTATTATATTAAACACTAGATGGCGCTAAATTGTCACCTTAAATAAGCGTATAGACGGTTTCTAAACGTGCACTTGCGGTCTTTGACAAATATTGTTTATGGTGTCAAACTCATTTCACGTAACAGACCGTATTACACACAGTCTGATGTAAATGGTGCCATTAATACGTGCTTAACTTGGTTGCATAAATATTTACCCCTTGAACCTTTGCATATTTTGATAAAATGTGATAAATTATGATAAAATGATGATGATAAAAAGGTGACAAATCTACACAAAAGATGACATAATAATGAATTGAACATCTATATAGTTTTTAAAAATTACAATGACAAAACTGAAATATCAGTTGCAGGTAAAAACCCTAAAAAAACTTCTTCCCTACACACCAAAAAAAAAAATCCCATTTTTGAATTAACACTGCATAGTGTTTATAATGGTCCTATTTAAATTAGTTCAATTTGTTAAATTAACACTGGGGATTTTACTATTTATGTATGTTTTTTTTTTTTTTTGCTTTTTTTTGTAAGAGACATAGTTGCATTACGGAACATTTTAGGCTAATGATAATTTGATATTATTAGTACATTTTGTCAACAGCATCCATTGTGTTTCTTGCTCTTCTCAGTATCTTTTTTTTATTTTATGTATTTATTTATTATTTATTTTTTTTTAAATTACAATCTACAAGACAATTATAATTTAAAAGACAGATTATTAATTAATTTGGTGGGCCTTCTCCATCATAATATGAATAGCAGCAGAAATGGAGGGTCTATACTTATAATATCACAGGAGAGGATGTACTGTTGTGCTGAATATCAGCATGGATGTGATATCTTCTTCTCATCAAAGCTGTGCTGAAATTTAATACATCACATCCTTGAATATGATATTGCTTTTATGCCCTTCCACACCTGGTGGAACTAACTAACCATGATGCTTAGTGACCGACAGTCAGTGTAATTAACAATGCGCAAAAGTAGTTTTAAATTTGTTTTAGTAGTTTAAATTAGTTTTTGGCAAGAAGCTGCTCTCCCCTCTGTACTGCAGACCATACAGACCTACTGTTACTCATGCGGGCAACTAACAATTAGTGTAAGTGATGATAGTTAGAACACTTGTGACACATATAGATAAACTCCCCCCCCCCGCCCCCCGAATGCCTCTCGTCCAGGCAGATTACTCGGTCAGAAATAACTGCTGTGTAATCATCACTATAGTTGTACTATGATATGTTTTTACTTGGTTCAATTAAACCATTCACTTATGAAAGGCTACATGGCAACATCACCTAGCACATGGAAAACTCTGTAGGCATCTCTAACAGTGTTTTAAAGGCTCTACACCAAAAACCATGCTTTGTTTTATATAGTCATTGCAGTACCACACACTACCAAGTCAGTGTCAGCTCTGTAGTTAGAATGATCCATCACCCAAATGATCTGGCCAGTGGTGGTCCTTTAATGGTCTATCACTTGTGGACCGGAATGGAGGAGCTAGCTCCATTCAGGTAATTATATACCAAAGTCAGAAGGTCACCAGTATGGTAGATGTAACATATACAGTATAATTACTGATTAGCCACTGTAGAAAGCACTATAATGAGTATTGTTTATTTGTAGGAACAGAATGTGCTTTATCTGAGTGTGCCCGACATCAGTGCTACCAGCCATATGCCATACAGCTAATGAGTGACCACTTTATTCTGGCCATGATCACAGTGGATCTGGAGCTTATTCCAGGAACACTGTGTGTAAGCCAGGAACACATCCTGGATGGGACACCCATTCATCACTGGGCACCACACACACACACACATTTTTCTAAACTCATTCACACAGAAGGACAGTTTAGAGTACCCAATCTAAACCCAATTAAGGAGGTGGGTCAAAATTGGAGCTTGTAGAGAAACTCCCAAAATCACAGGGAGAACATGTGAAACAGGATAAAACTGGTGACTGTGGAGCTAAGAGGAAACAAACCTAGCCAGTGCTAAAAGAAAAAAAGAAAAAAAAATGTAATGATTTATAATTATACTTGTCCAAGGGGCTCATTAGGCCTTGAATGGTTATGACACCTTAATAAATAAGGTGGTATACTAGCCACTTTGCTAGATTACTAGGTACACATTTGCTGTATTCATATTCTTGAAGCATTCTTTTAATCTGGGAGAACTGGGAGCACAGCGGCATAGTGGTTAGCACTGTGGCTTTGCACCTACACCGGGCTTGAAGGTTCAGATCCAGCTGTGAGTCCATGTTCATGGATTTGGAGTGGTTTCTCCATACTTGGTGGGTTTCCTCCAGGTACTCTGGTTTTCTATCACAGTCCAAAGTGTGAATGTGGCTGCGACGGATTGGCACCACATCCAAGGTGTACAGTACCCCACCTAGTCTCCCGATTTCCCTAGAAGCTCCCTACAACCCTGTACTGTGTACCCTGAAAGAATAAATGTAAACTGGTAATTTTTACATAAAATCTTTTATAAGGCAAATAATTACTTGCTGATCTTATGTCAGAGAATTATCTATCCTCTGCAATTTCTATAAATTTTGCAGCTGGATAATTCCTTAAATTTTATTTCATTTGTGTGTGTGTGTATTATATTTAACTTCTAATGTTTATTTCTTTATAATTTTGTCTGTTCTTCAGGTTACACTGCTTAAGTCTTTTATATTTACTATCAAGTAAAAAGTAAGTAATACAAAGTAAATTTCTTTGTTCATAAAATCACATTTCAATCAGTATATTATTTGGCTTAGAATACAGTACATGTCCTCAGAACACAAGCACCTGTAAATGTGGTACAACTATGAATTAGTACCAGCCTGTGAATTGCCCTACGGTTAACTCTACTGTCAGAGCTGCTGTTATAGACAATTACTCAACACCGTTTGATCAATCAGATTCGAGTATACAACATTGGGGTGCTATAACCAGCTATATCACATAATAGAATATTGCAGGTCTTAACCAGAGCACTGGATATGTCTTCCGAGAATCATTGCAAGTCGATTTTTCTCTCACCATCGACAATATATATGAAGAGAAATGGTCAGTGACAGGTCACTGCTACAGTTCCTTGGATGAGAGAGATAAAAGTTTTCTTGAGTGCTAATAAAAATCAATTTCCTGAGCCACACGGAGACGGTGATTGGTTTAACATTGACGTACACAGAGGACTTTATGGAAGAGGCCAGATGATTGATGTGCATGAATAACATTCAGGCCATTAAGTATTAATGATAGAGTTTCCTGAATATCTACGGTAGTTCGAGTAATGCATGTAATGGGAGTTATTTGATTATATAGAAGTATGATGGCTGTAAATGTTTTGCTCATTAGATCATGTGGCATGCTGTTAGATTCATTCTCATAATACTTTGAGTGTCTTGGCAGCAATGCATTGTTGATCCGTAGAACTTGGATGTTTTCTCACCCCAGAATTAAAGGTCTTGGATTGTTTATTTTATCCAACAGCCACATCTTGAGAAGAATATGAACACACAAGGTTCTTTTCATGCGGTCAGAATCCGGCCTCTGACCCTGGGGCAGTCATTAGCTGCAGTCATCATGCTTGATGTTGCAGTAAGACAAATGCATTCCGCATCTTAGTTTGAGCAGGGATCTTACTGCCTCTTCAGCAGGAGCTCCTCCTCACCAAAAGAGTCTCCACCCATTTAAAGGCAGCCAAAATTCTAGAAACCTAAGGAATGCAACATTTCTTCTTTCTGCTTTTACTGTTCAAAGCAGGAAACAAAGCATACTAGGGACATTTTGGCAGGCTGGTATGGTATAAAGATCACACAGCACTTTCGAGGTTAAAATAATAATAATAATAATTCAACTGGGGAAGAGAAGGCATGACTTGATTAAATTTCAAAAGGTAGTCCACCAAAATATCCGCAGTGGGAAAAGAATGTGAGACAGTTCAGAAATGGGAGGCTTTTTGCGCCTTGTTTATCAGCTGTAGTGGTAAATCTCTCTACTTGAAATGTTTCTAGACAAGTCATTACAAATTTGATAAGGGTCATAACACTGCAGTGACTTAAGCTCACTAAAATTACTTTCTCTGGAAAGCAAACCAACACCATTAGTGCACTATGGGCCAGTTATTATTAGGGTTTTATAAAGTATCCTTATAATAATCTTAACCATGATCATATAAATTAGTCACAGTAACTTAATATATAAGTATATATATATACTCAGCAAAAAAAGAAACGTCCTCTGACTTTCAACTGTTTTTACTTTCAGTAAACTTAATGTG
>JAQMYJ010000037.1:22109156-22122161 GCA_030014305.1 Clarias laeviceps
TGTAGAAAGAAATAAAAATCAGGAACGATCATGGAGTTAGAAAGTGACCCCAAACTTTTGAACGGTAGTGTATATGTTGTAAAGAGCCGCTGCTGATGCTGGATCCTAATGCTCTGTTTGACTAGGTTCCTCGTTCTAACCACCGACTAGGGAAGTCCCTGCTTGTGAACTCAGATGGTCTTCATCTGTAAATTTAGAAATCAACATGGTTGTCCTGAGCATAAATAGAAAAGATATAAAAACTTTTTATACATTTTAACATTTAAATAAACCATACTGCATATACAAGAATAAATTTTTGATCAATTGACATACAGACATAGGTAACAGCTTGTTGAACCAATACACAGTACACTCTACTGTTTCGAAAAAGCAAATTATATCAATGACAGGCTTATTTCTAACAAAAGACAAACATGGGGGCATCTATGGTGTACCATCAAACACATGGAAGTCAAGATGAGCTGAAAGCAGCAGTCTCTTGTGTTCTCTCTCTCGCTTTCTTGTTTACTCTGTGCAAATGAAACCAAATCTCTTTCTCTAATTTTAATACTATTTCCAGAGCACTTCTAAATTGCTGTTTCACCGAGTTATTTTCTCTGTTTTTTCTTCTCTTTTCTCCAGCACATGTTTCTCATAAAGGCCTGAGCGTCTGGCCTTGCATAAATGTTTTTGGTGCGTTCCTTTTGGGACCAGCTCAGTCTTTACTGCATAGGCTAATCAGCTGTAAATTCTGTTTTAAGAAGGAAAAGAGGGGGAGGGAAGGAGTTAAATCACCAAGGCCCATTGCACAACACTCAGAAAAGAGAATGAGAAGGGAGAAGGCAAAAGAAGGAGAAAGAAGGAGGGGATAAAAAGGTCTGAGGTTTGACAAATGATCTAATAAAGGGGCAAAAGGATTACAGGCTGGGCGCCTGTTGAGAAAAGGAAGTGGTGCGGTAAATATTTTTAAAAGCTGTCAATAAATTTGCAACATTACTTTGAGCATAGAGAAGCGCATCAGTGCGATAGCATATTACCGATGTTTATTCATCTGGGAATATAAAAGCAATCAAACTAAATGAAGAAATATGATAGATCGAAGCATGTGATTTTGAAAGTTGCATTTCAGTATTACTACTATATTCTGTGTATGTATATACTGTATATACACACAATCTTGAAGGAGTTCACAAAGGTGTTGAGTATTTGTTGGCTGCTTTTACATTTTTACTTCATTTTCCAGTCCAACTCATTGATCAAGTGATTGTGGAAGCCAGGTTGTCTGATGCTACACTCCATCACTCTTCTTCATGGACAAATATCTAATAGCTCTTATATTACCTAAAGTTGTGTTTGGGGTCCTTGTCCTGTTGTAAAACAAATGATGGTTCTACTAAGTGTAGAGGCGATGACATGTTGGTGCAAAATGCTGTGATATCTACAGTATGCTGGTTATGTGTGCCCTCAATTTTGACTAAGCCACCAACAGTGTCACCAGCAAAGCACCCCAACACCATCACACCTTCTTATCCATGCTTCTCAGTGGGAACCACACATTCAGGAACTGTCTATTCACCCTCTCTACATCTAACAAAGACAGGGTAGTTAGAATCAAAGATCTCAAATTTGGACTCATCAGAACAAAGGACATTTTCCCACTGATTTAATGTCCATTCCTTGTATTTCTTGGCCCAGGCAAGTCTCTTCTGCTTGTTCTTCTTCCGAAGTACAGTAATGGTTTCTTTGCCACAGTTCAACCATGAAGTCCTGACTCACGCAGTTTCCTCTGAACAGTGAATGTTGAAATGTGTCTGCTGCTTGAACTCTGAGAAGCATTTAAGTGGGCTCTAATCTGAGGTGCTGTAAATTGGTGGTTTCTGAGGCTGGTCATTCGAATGCACTTATCCTCTGAGCAGAGGTAGTACTTGGTCTTCATTTTCTTGGATGGGCCTTGTGAGAGCCAGTTTCATCATAGTGTTTGATGGTTTTGGCGACTGCACTTGGAGATACATTTAAAGTTTTTGAGATTTTTCAGATTGACTGACCTTCATTTCTTGAAATAATGATGAACTGTCTTTTCTTTCTCCTTGCAATAATATGGATTTGTACAGTAGTTGTAGTAGCACTAATATGGATATTCACTCTGTATCCACCCTTCCTCTGCACAAGACAACTGATGGTCTAAAGCACATTGAGAAGGCAAGAAATGTCACAAATTAACTCTTCGCAAGACACAATTATGAATTGAAAGCCATTCCAGGTCACTTCCGTGGGTATCTGATGAGAGAATGCCATGAGTGTGCCAAGCTGTCATCAAAGCTAAATGTAGCTACTTTCCACAATCTAAAAAATATAAAACATGAAAAAAAAATTACTATATAATTCCATATGTGTTTCATAGTTTGGATATCTGTGTTAATGTACAATGTACAAAAAAAATAAAAAATAAAGAAAAAACACTAAACACTGAAGGAGAAGGTGTGTCCAAACTTTTAACATGTAGAGAGAGAGAGAGAGTGTGTGTGTGTGTGTGTGTGTGTGTGTACTATTTATAATATTCTGTTATTTATTCCAGAGTTTCAACAGCACGGCTGATTATTTATTGGGTTTTTATTTATTAGGAAATCACAATGGACCCAAGTGAGTCTTGTTTATGCAGTTTTATTTATTATCCTTCTTTATCAGGTATATTCAGTATGCCTGATGTCTCTCCAATCCAGTTCAGCACACGTCACCTAAGAAATTATATTATAGTATCCACTCCACATGCCTTTAAATTACATCCACAACGAGTTCCAGCGCACACCCTGACCTCTGGCTGCTTTCCTCACACATAGTGCCTTCTCCATAAAAGTCACCTGTGCTCACTTTCCCACACATTCATCCCAGCTTGTTAGTCATCAGTCTATTAAATCTAATTTAAGCGGTTCACCTGTGCTAGCCAGGGGGCGGTTGTTTCCTGGGGACAACCTGGGATGAGTGATGTGTTGATGAAGTAGGAAGGATAGTTAAGGGTCAGGCCTGTAGACACTTGCTCTGACACCCAGAGAATTAAGTGCTTCATTAGTTAAAATAAGGACAAAAAAGAGGCGTTAAGATGATGGAAAGGTTGTGTCTTTCTCATCATCCATCTGGATTCCGCTGCTGGAATAAGAACAATGAATATTGTCAAATTGATCTAGTCAAGTCTTCTTTTATAAGAACATGATTTTAAAAAATGCTATTATAGCTATTTCTTGTCATTCCTTAGTCTATTGTTTATTTGGCTGATACGTTTACATATTATTTTAGCAGCAATTGATTTTATCTGCCTATAGTATTAGAAAAACTGTCTACTTTTTTTTGTATTACTGAAATTATTTTAAGACAGGAAGTATTGCATGAATCTTACTGTATTAAATATATTTTACATGATTATCTTTTATACACTGAATAAAGAACTTTTAGTTTTTTTTTATTGTTGTCTTTTTTTTTTTATAACTCCTAGATAACCAACATATTGTTTCTCAAATCGGATCATGTATAAAAAAGTATCAAGTAGAATAAAAGACTTTTAAGACTTTTTTCTACTTTAATTTGCTAATAGGTAAATTACCAGTTCTAGTTTTTTTTTTTTTTTATCTTGTTAAATATATTTTTTTCAGATAAATCATGGTCTAGTTTCAGACAATTCACTCCACCCAAATTGTGAATGAAAAGAAAGCCTTTTTATACTGCGTCAGGCATCAATCCAGACACATATTTTTGTCCAAAGAGGATGAAAGGCCAGTAAATTAAATTTCATGGCTTTAAGGAAAACAGTCATGATGTCATGAAGACTCCATGATAGCCCATGCCTGAGTTTCTAAATAATAAACGTCATTATTTTGAGGGACCATATCAGTATGAATATTTTGCATCCTAAAAACCTATTAGTGATATTATATTCTCTATCTATTTTCTATATAAATCCTATAAACATATCTCATAAAGACAATTCACAATATTTCACAAAGTATTTGGAATTAAAAGGAATTATCCAAGTATTGCTAGCAGACCATCATGTCCTTCTCTCATGGAGAACTCGCACACACATCCACACACGTATACACACAAACACACATGCACACACGCACACACGCACACGCACACACGCACACACACACACACACCTTCCCCAAGGAGATCTGAACAGCCAAGGATGTGGGCTGTTTCCTTGCATTAAGCAAGAGGTTGAGGACATTCTTGCTCAGTGAGGCATTGCTTCAGTCCCCTCATTCTCTGTATTTGTTAAGCACTGGGAATAACGTCACACCTAATCCACTGAATGAATGTGCCTGTGCCTCCCAGCTGCCTCACAGCTCCGGATAGTGTTTCATTAACTCGGAAAAGTGCTGTGGCTGGCCTAGCAGTAGCTATGGAACAGTGGAGGTGGGATTTCTTTACTGACTCGCTTAGAACTCCGGCTGACGAGCTGAGTCCATCATGAAAAACTTCCTTTTAGCCAAATATTGCAGTTGTATTCATCATCACCATTGTGTGCTTTAGATTCTGGGTGAGACTAAAATAAATGGCACCTTTGCTACCTTGACCTCTTCATTCGCTTAATTTTAAATGTTTTTTTCCCTTCTTCTTCATCTTCTTCATCATCAGTAGCACTCTACCATGCTTGCAGTATTCATTTACTTCATCGCCGTTGGCCAAAAGCAAAAGTAAAATTCTTGCAATGCATCCTAAGCAAATACATTACTTAAGCAAGCACTCACCATACCCCAACACCTCTCTAAATCAAGTCAATGCCAGTTTCAATTACTGTCAGCGTGCACTGCTCTGCACTGAGGGGAAAGCCAGAGTCTGGAGTTTCATAACCACAGTCAAGATGTAGAACCTACCAGCTTTTGACTGTAAAAACCTTTTTTTTGTAAAAACCTTTTTTAATTTTTTTGAGAAATCCTGTCAAAATAATTCGCCCATCCTGACAAAACCAATTAAAATACTTAGTTCTTGGTCATTGTTGATAATCAATTACTTCTGGTGAGTTTTTACATACTTTTCATTCCCCTTTCTTTTTGTCTCTCTCTTTCTCCAAGTTAAGTGCAAACTGTATTTGTGCTTCGTTTTCTTTGGCAGTTCTCTCAGGTTTGTGGTTTTATGCATAAGCAGATGCTCAGGGCATCAAGGCTGTGAAGCTCTTTCAGTCTCCCTCCACACAGTTGAAGAAGTGGGAATCTGAGGAAATGTGCATCTAACTGATGAGCTCTATGTATTTTATAAATTAATTTCTCTCCTGTTTGTCAACATTGTTTTTCCACTGAGTGTGTGTGTGTGTGTGTGTGTGTGTGCGCGCGCGCACGCCGGCCATGTTACAACCCTTTGTGAAAGCTAAGGGTCCTAGAGATTGTGATAATCTTTACGAAATAATAACCCATGAATAGACAATGTGCCACACAAAAGGCAAAAGAGACAGAATTTTTCATTTACTAACTACTATTGTGAGTTCTCTTTTTTTTTTCATATCCATCCACAGCGTCCAGAAAGAGATTTTAAAGCTGTTATCCAATGTCCTCAGTCTCTGTTTCTGCTGCCTGCTGTTCAGAATCCATTCTTGTATTTGTCAATTAATAGCCCTGCATGCTATTCAAAAATAAATAACAGCAACTTCCCCTGGTATCTAAGTCAAAACAATCGCAGGCCGAGCATGTCCACAACACCCCAGCCAAATCAGCACCAGATGTCTCCTGAACCGTTCCTCTTCTCTCCTCTCACCTCCCTTTTTTTCATCTCTCTTGCTTTCCTTTCCTGTCTGGAATTCCACATTCCGTGTGGATGGGGATATGTGAAGATGGTGGTGGTTTGGGCACCCTGCAGGACGTTATTATTAATGATTTATTTTGTGGGATTTTCAGACAAGTCCTCATAGGTTGAATTTTATCAGGACTGAAAAATGAGCATCATCATATTTTAAACAATGTTATGCACAGTTTCCCCTGGAACTGAGCCAAACCAGGGACTAGATTCCATAAAAAGATTGCCTCTTTACAAGCCTTACTCTCTTCATGTCTCAGTGTGAACCTTTTTAAGCCCTGATGGTCATCTCCACATCATCGTGAGGGAGGGAGAGTGTCCGCTTTGGCTGAAGAAACAGCAAATCGGCCACTGCAGCCCACCCAAAGTCGTCCAACACCCAGCCTGTCGACACACTCCATTCACACGTCCCTTCAACCAGGGAGAGAAGACTAATTTACTTTTCCACTTGAGTGCAGTAAGAAAGCTGCTGCCCTGCAGTGACTAAACAAAGCAGCCACTCGAGAGATGATAGCAGCTCATCGGGAAGCTACTCTATCCTCAACCGGCCTAGAAGTCTAAAGTTATCTAGTGAGAGAGAACTCACACCTACTGTCAGTCTCGGTGATAACAACTTAAAATAGGCTCCCAGTATTGTCTTTAAGGCTCAGGAATGACTATGGGTCCACAGATCGTTTCATCAAAATGAATTAGAGGAAAAGTATTTGAGGTCTGAGAGAGGTTGATGGCTATGGACATCTAACATTTTTTCCATTATTACATCCTAAGAGAGGACTTTAGAAAGCAGGGGTAATAAAGGAATTGTGTCACCCTTGATGCCCATGATATTATTTATTGCTGTTATTACTTTATACGAAAATAAATAATATTAACAAAATGTTTATAACAGAGATAGGCCACAGCATATTCTAAAACATATACACTGCTAATAAATCTGCCACAGAAATGTAGTCATGTTCGTCGGTTTGATTTTCTTCTTTCTACTTCAAATCAAAGTGTAGAGATTGTAAATGTCCAGACTGGTGGGGGCCGATGGGGGACAATTGTGGGAAGGAAAAGCTCTCATTGCCAGGGATCAGCTTGTGTAAACATTCAGGTTAATGAAGCTCACCGCCCCTAATCCCCTTTTCCCCACTTACGCCCCCTTTTGTCTAGCTTAATCCAACTGCACAACCCCAACCTGTCAATCAAGTGGCCCTAAGGTCCATGTTTGTGTGTGTGTGTGTGTGTGTGTGTGTGTGTGTGTGTGTGCTCATGCAAGCTTTAGGGAGTTGTATTAAGGATGAATTCTGGGCCCAAGTTCTGCTCAGATCCAGATGAGGGCTAAGAAATGCACGCTTGTGAGTAAGTACACAATTCTAATCAACTCCACATGATGGTGATTCCAATAGTGATATTTCAGCAGCCCGAGAAATGCTTACATCATGACTTGCTACTCTGAGCTTCAGAAAAAGAGTATTTATTGATCAGCTAATATACTGAGCGCAATCTATGAAAATGCATTACAGTGTGAAATATATATATTAAAATAATTTTTTAAAAAATCTCTCCAGCTCAGTTCACATTATTACTTGAAATTAATTCCATTACTTTCATTATTATTCTGGTCTACAGTGACAAAATGTTCAGGGAAGTTGTGATATGCTATATCATTATAGCTTGCACAATTGATTTGTACCTTGCCCAGGAACAATTGCTTCCCCTTTCCCACTTCCCCATTGGCCAGGGTTCATATAATTATTTTTCTCTGTAATCAGGTATATGAATTTTCACCCTCCAATACAGCAGGTGACAGTATACAACTCGTTGGTTGACCATTTTTATATTTTTGGGAAGGAAATTTCAAAAGCAACACTCTTGCATGCCTTCTTACTTCATCAGCTATTGCTCTGTTAATCAGAGGATGAGATTGGCACATGCTATGCACACACAGGGATTTCGGCGGAGATCGGCGACAATGATGGCATTGCATCTACTTCCATGTTCAGGTACAATTGACTTCCAAATTTGACTTGATCTGTGCCTAAGTATGCTGTGCCATACTCGAGACCATCTTTTCTAGCAGACTGAGGCACGTGTCCAGGGTGTGGAACAATTTTGTTCTCACTGATCAAAATGAAAATTTTTCTCAGAAACCATCCCAGGGAAATGTGAAAATGTCCATGGTCGCCTCACACCTCAAGAGTTGGAGGTTAAAAATCACCTCAGGTCATGTGTATGTTTGCATGTTGTAACCATACTTGGTACTTTTCCATTGGATAGTCTCTGGTGTAAGCATGTCCAATTTGTCTGTAGTGAATGATTTGGTGTGTGATTTTGTGTTTGTGCCCAGTAGTGAGTTGGAACCGCATCTAAGGTGTACCTAGGCTTGTGCCCTTAGTTCCCTTGGATTGGATATTCTCCCGTGACTCTACATAATCGGTAAAGACAATGGATTGATGGATGAATAGGTCAATGGCTGAAAATCTTGTAATTTGGGGAAAAAAATATATATCCTTCTCCTGCTCCTGAGCATGTAGAAAAAGACTAATTATATGAGCAAATAATGATAATATCATAATTTCCATATTGTAGATTCTGTATGGATTACTTGCACTTTTTTATGGATTATACTGTTAATTTTGAATTTCTTACGTTAGTTGCATTTACAGCTTTTAGCAGATGGCCTTGTCCAAAATGGCTCAAGAAGAGCTCTGCGGTCAAGGACAAATGTTCTAGTCAAATGTTACTGCAGTAAGTCAGCTGACTAACTTGCCACTGAATTTCATAATTGAATATGAAAAACAAATTAAACACAACAAAAATGTAATTATTATTTTTGCAAAAGATACAACCTCATAGAAACAAAGGATAGACTGTCTGCATATTATCACATGCTGTAAACAAATGCCTCAGCAGAAAGATTTGATGCATGCCATGCTCTTAAGGAAAAGGATATCTTTTTTTCTCAGGAAAAAAGCTTGGCTTTTAAGTCAGCTCCATTTCCTCTGTTTGCTTGTTGTGCATGTTCAATGTACAAAAGACAATATCTATCTTTTTTTTAATTTTTCACTCACTTAATTATTCACTTTTTTTGTCTGTTAGTGAGATATAAGTGAATTTTATCGGCATAGAATAACTTCTACATCTGCCTTTCTACCTTTTCTTTCACCATTAAGTTGTCATTTTTCATTTCCTGCCCTCTCTAAGCTTGACCTTTTTTGTTTTGTAGGTTTCACTACATGCAAATAAGCTGTGTCTGGAATATGCCTTAAATTGTATAAATTATGGAAATTTTGATTTCTGCAATTATTTATACAATTAACCAAATTTATTTAAAGATTGATAAAGTGAGATCTAATGTTTACAAATCAAGCCCATTGCACAGTTATTCCTTACACAAATGTGGAAAGCATCTAGTGAGTGTGTGTGTGTGTGTGTATGTGCCCTGCGAGTGATTGGAACCCTGTTCAGGATGTACTATATGAAATTCCAGCAAACAAGAGCTTTAATATGAACTATGCTTTGACTTACAGCTCATACAAGTGTCAGCGCTGTGCAGTTATCAAAAATGAATTATCACCCTCTGGCCATTCAGTGATTTCCAGTACAGCGCTGTGGTACAGCTAATATTATTGAACTGTCCTAGACAAGATCTCCACACTCTTTTTTTGTAGGTCAGTAGTTCAGAAAAATGTAACATCCGCACCACCATTGGCATGACTAATATCTTGAGTATCATAAGACCGCCCTTGCCTATTTGTTCTCACACTTCTCCCTTTTCTTGCCATCTTCATGCTCTCTCATTTTTTTCTTTCTCTCTGTGTCCACTTGGGGAGAGGAAGGAGGGAGTGTTTTATTATGGCATAGTTATTGTGATGAAGTTGATTTATGAACAGGTCTTCTCTCTTTTAACTCTGTTCTCATAAATCAGACGAGTGTAAAGCACTTGGCATTCTGCCACTAATGCCAAAGAGACACCTTAGGGGATAAGAGGAAGCCAACGCACCCTAAGAACTTCCCACTTTCATATTGGAACATTTTATCATCTCTTCATTCAACATCAACAAAAGTTGTTACATGTAGGTGAACTTTTTTCCTAGCCTGTTTGTCTTTTATACAGAAAATCTGTTACTGTTTACCACCTCCATATATCACTAGGAGTTCTTGCTAAATCCTCAGAGGCCAATGAGAGCAAGAGGCTGTCTAACTTTGAACACAGTTAGACCCATATAACATGACAAGATGAGAACCAGAGTTTTCGTGTATATTTATGTATATGTGGGTATGACATGAATGACATAGGAAAAGACGAAGAGGCTTTAGGCGAAGAAAGAGAGTAAATTATAACCCTTGAACATTAAGATATTCAGACAGCAAAATATAAAAAAGTTAAACAGGCTTTTCAGTCAAACCTGGTGCCCGCATTGTGACGTGCAACACCTCTCCCACAACTACATCCAGACCCATGGGTTTGCATGCATGTCCCAAATCAGTTATCTACACAATCAAGCCATGTGAGGGATGATGAGATGTCCTGTCTGGGCTTCAGCTTGTTGGGCCTCTTAAACTTTTAGTCTTTACTGTGGGCCTCAGCAGTTATTATTTCTATTAACACGCATTTCATTTTCATCCCTGATGCCAGTGTTCGTTCACACAGCTGGTTTTGCTCAGACATTGCATGTTTGCTTAAGAGGTACTTTGGAAAATGCAGTCTGATATTTTCCCTTCAGCACCCTCTTTTCCTCTCATCTTCTCTCTTTTCTTCTTTTCCCTCTTCCTCGTTATTCCATATGTTTTTTTTTTATTATTATTAATGGATGTCATTTATTATTTACCTCTCAGTAATGTTGTCTCTTTCTTTTACACTACCACCCAATGTGTAGGTTTACTGCCTATGCTATTTGTCTAAGGGCAACAAATGATACCAGCTGAGGCATTAATTCAAGGAGGATTTTAAATAAGGAATATAGATCTGTGCAAATAGTTGAACTGTAGAAATAAAAATTGTGGCTACATCTATGTCCTTACTATTTGTCCAACATGCTTGTCTGTAGATGTTGATCAGGTTAGTAAACAATAGATTTATATACTCAAAACGCAGGATACAAAGTGGAAAAAGGAAAATTAGTGCATAAAGAGCCAAGCTGGAGTCTTGTGGTCTTAGTCTTGAAACCACATGAACGTGGCCTTGGTCTGGGTCTGATTACTGAGAGTCTCATCCAATGCTACAGCTTAACAGCACAAAACATTTGGCCGAGTACAATCATTAATGATCCATGAATATTTGAAAGATGCACAATTATTGAGCTTTGGGAGAATTATTTTGCAAATTAAGATTTCAGAGCCTGTATTTCATCAAACTAAGCATCCCAGATTAAATTTAATATAGCATAGTACAGTTTCATCATAATAAAAAAGTACAGCTTTATTCTAATTAATACTGACAAAATGTTACCATGTCAGTGAAAGTAAGGAATTAATTTAATTCAGTTCAATTGATTTTTTTTTTTACCGTTGTTATAACAAGAGACAATACAATAGACAAAGTCAGTAGTGCAAAGAAAGTAGACAAAAGACAGACCTTTGACACTACCAGTCAAAGGTTTGGACACACCATTTAATTCCATGGTTTTCCTGATTTTTGTTTCTTTCTACATTGTTGAACAATCCTGAAGGCATCCAAAATATGCCAAAATATTTCATTTCCTATGAACAGTTGATAGAGTTGTGTCTGCTACTTATGATCTGTTAAGCCTTCATAACGGCTCTAATCCGAGGTGCTGTTAATTTGTGATTTTTGAGACTGATAACTCTAAATGAAGTTCTCCTCAGCAGAGGTAAGTTTTGGTCTTGCTTTCCTGGGATGATCTTCATCACAGCCAGTTTCATCATGGTCCTTGATGGGTTTTGCAAAATCAATTAACAATACTGTTCTCACAAGAACTATTAGAGAACAGTTGACCCTCCTGTTTTAAAATAAAAACCGACTTTTGCTGTTGTTGGTAATAGCTCATTGAATGTTCTGGGGTTCAATCCCAAATAGCACTAAATGGAATGCTAGCGGACTATGTAAGGTGTACAGTCGCTTGTTCCAGCCACCAAGTAGTGCCCTTGATCAGGGGTTAGAGAGGGATTTGGTATGCAGCCTTGTGTTAGAAGCTAGTTAGCTTTGTAGCATGCATTATCCATGAAACACAACAAGGACGGTTCAGAAGCAATTTGAAATGACTTAGAAGCAATTAGTCAATAGAGTCAGTGTGTTGTTTAAGATAGCATAACGCTAGCAGATGACTTTTCTTGCTGAAAGTGTTTCAGTGACTGGTTTTGAAGTACAGTATCTGGTAATTCATGTGGGTTTTGGTATCTGGTAAGTAACGTCTTCTGTGCCATGCAAAATTGGGCGGGACTGTGTAATGTCACATGCAAAAGGTCTATAAAGCATTAGTAACTTCCACAGTACATTAGATGTAAATTAAGTGTATGATAAACAGTTTCACAGGAGTTAATGTGTACAGTGAAGTAAATTAGCATTAAGCATTACAGACATAAATTTGCACACATATTAATATATTAACTCAAATTATGTCTTTCAGTAATCAAAGGAAAGTACAAAATAGCTGTAAATCCAGTTAAATAGGAATATGTTGTTTAGAATTCTGTCACAATGTCATAAAATAATCTTTTTTTTTTTTTGTAACTCCATAAATCTGCCATATTTAAATGTTTACCCACATTGCACCACTTAAAACTCTTTCACATAATGGTTGCATGATGGAAAATGGTAAACTGTGGCAAACATCTATCAGTCAATTTTTAGAAAATGTGACTAAAATATATATTTCTTCAAGGCTGCACTCTAAAGCAGTGTCTCTCCATCTCTCTCTCTCTCTCTCTCTCTCTGAGGGGTCTGTGAGGGATAGATAGTGGGCATGTAAATTTTATAAATTACAGTTTAAATCCTTAGGCTACAGTTTAAGTCACACAAAAACAACCCACTACTACAAAAGTTTTATTTATTATTTATTATACCTATTAATCAGTTTGACTGGTCATATATTCAGTGTATATTCAATACTCAGAAACAAGTCCAGTTATAAACAACATCAGCTTAGGTCTAATGTGGTCTAATGTTCGGCAACAGAATGTCTCTAATAAATAGGCAGAATATCATGGTACACATTTAAATAATGAATCTAACATTTGAATAGTTGATAAAATTACATCTGAACAGATGGGGGGGGGGGGGGGCCGGCCCGG
>JAQMYJ010000037.1:22122171-22139671 GCA_030014305.1 Clarias laeviceps
CCCCCCCCCCCCTGGTGGCTGCAAAAAAAGAGGCTTTTAAATTTTAGGAATTTTTTGTTTTGTTTTTGTGCAGAACGAAGAAAACCTGTGTGAGGTCTAGTAACCAATGTTAGGTAACACATGAACTTGTTTATGAAATGAATACTAATGGCCAGCCAGTTGTTATGTCAGATTTTTCCTCAACTGGTATTTCTTTAAATTGTTTGAGAAAAGCCATACATCACAAAAATTTGTACAGTCAGTACCTTAATATTGGAAATCAAGACATTTATGTAAGTTTTGTTCTGGTTTATCTTTTATCCGCTATTCCTCTTCTATAATTTAGTTCAGTTTCAGCAATTCAACCTCTAAAGAATGACAAAGAGAGGCTGAAAGAGAAAGTGGGAGAATCAATGATGGAGCTCATGTTTCTCAGCCTCAGATCAGATTAGTTGAGTCTTTAAAGAGCACAGGGTGAGAGTGAAGAGCAAGATCAGAGGAGGTGCAGACACATCTGACCTCTCTGTCTGTATATATACTCTCTCTCTCTCTCTAGCATTAGACACACACACACACATAGCTCACTTCCTTTAAAAAAGCCTTTCCTTTCAGACTTTCTCATATTATCACATTTAAAATCAGAATTCCATTTATGCTCCACTAAAAAAAGAAAGTATGAATCTTTCAGTGAGGCGTGCAGACAGGACTGGGCCAGAGCTTCAGACCTTTATGTCTCCCTGTAGCCCTATCATTCCAGGTTGAGTCACTCTCCCAAATTTCCTCTCTGCACTCCTCAGCTCCCATCGCTAATGTCCTCCACTACGTTGCTCCCACAACCAACAAATCTAGAAGGAAGCCGGGAGAGAATAAACAGTGAGTGAGTATTTAGGTTAGTTATTTGTAAAGGTGCTCTCAGACTCAGAAGTTAAAATTAACATCCGAACAAGCAAACGCCTTTGCCTTGACATCAATTAAAAACATGAGCTTATACTTTCACCGCCCCACAAGCAGACCTGGTTTGAAGAACACAAGAGTCTTTTAAAGACAAACCCCCACAAAAGCAGCACTGTCACAGTATCTTCTACATCAGTAAACTCTGCTATGATGCTACTGTTGCACTGTTTGTTTATGGATTTAATGCTGTATAAGATAATCAACAAAACCACAAAGTTGTTACAAAATTGCCACATAACTAATGTTTATTAAATAATCATATAATAGTAAGTGAAAGATTTGGACCTTAAGGTCATTTTTACTTGTCTTTTAATTAAATTAGCCACTAGAAAAATACAGCCCTAATCGCAGACATGTGAATTATTAATAAGGTATAGAATTCCTGCTGAGTTTGGGGATTTATCAATAATGGATAGTGTCCATCTGGTGTCATGGAATGGATGTTCCATGGAGGTTCCCGCCCCAACCCCTCACACACACTAACATGCACTCTATAGAGCCTGGTCTTCTTATATTTTTAATTTCTTTGGAAGGGGAAGTTGGGAAGAAAGCTATATGAGGACCTGCTGCTGACATAATTATTAATGCAGCTATTTAATTCTATGACTACACCTACTCTAAGTCTAACCTAAATAGTAACCAAACAAACAATAAAAAAACAAATAATAATAATAAAATTTGGCTCTTTTTTGTTTATTTATTCATTTATTTGTGTTTGTTTTGTTTTGTTTTTGTATAATAATGTCATATATTAGAACACACTTAGGACACATAATGTTATACTCACCCGATTTCTTTACTTAAATAATGAAGAAAAAAAAAAGATTACTCATCTAAATAAATTCTCTGGTCAAAAGTTGAAGAAGAGCATCAGCTACCTTAAAGTATGGAAGTAAAAATACCAGAAATTCATTACTTAAAAACAAGACACCTGCCTCAAATCACACACTGATTTTACGATAAGGACTGCCTGCTTCATGTCTGAAACGCCGGCCTTCCAGGAACTCCTTTAATGATCCAAACATGTGGGAATGGCTTTAAGTGAAGTGAGGACGTTATAGGAAGTCAGTTCCTATAATGTACAAGGACTGTTCGTGAATGATCGTGCATACAGTTCCCAGAGACAGACGTGTCTCTTCTGCAACAAGGTATCCGTTGATTTTCAAGGATCAGGTCTTCCACTTGTTGAATGTCCACAGGATCATCATTTCATTGCTGTGACCTTCTTTAAAACTTGCTTGAAGTCTTCAAATGTCAATTGGTATTACATCTTCATTTCCAATTGCGTGAATATCAGCCATAACATTACACTGTGGCAGCTCTGACCCATCTGGGCTTGGCTCCGCAGGTCCTCTGGGGGTGTGCTGTGTTGTCTGGTACAAAGATGTTGGCAGCGAAGCCTTTGGGTGCTGTGGGTTCTGGGGTGGGGCCTCCAATTTACTGGCATATATTTGATAATCAGTGTTAATATGTTAATGTTATGGCTGATTGGTGTATTCACAGAGAAAGGGAACATGTATAGGGATCAAAAACATTTTAAAAGCACCTCGTTTTCATGTAGTAGCATAAAAATAAAAACAGACTTGCTTTGAGGTTACACAGGGTACAGCAGTAGGTTTTGCAGTCTTGTTCTGATTACGTGTGGTTTTAGTAGTGTTCCAGTGTCTGCTCTTCTCCCCCACAGACAGAGCTATAAACACATTCAACACACACACAACGACACACAGCCAATAAAAGTTACTCCATAACTACTCAGCTGCAGAGACATATGCGCTGTAAAAGCTCAGGGAGAGAAATAAAAAGATAAATGACAGAGCATTGGTTAATAGGAGTTATTTATACCTGCTGTATATCACTATTCAAATTGTTTATTACTGACATTGTCTACAAATCAACTGCACCTTTACATGGTCACTTAATGCATAGTACGTAATCTCATACACACTGCTAGCAATGGCATTGTTTTGATATGTTGCTTTTATTGTTAAACAAACTGCCCATTTTTTGTGTTGATCCCACATTGTCATACACTAGTCACTCGGCAATAATCAAATGTTTTCATAAGAGCAAATAATTTGTTCAATGGAGACAACATATATATGCTAACCAGCTGCCACAGGCCAGCAATGCCATAAAGGTCTCAAATCTCAAAATATGGCTTTGGTCACAGACACCTGAAACACAACAGGACAAGGAGGGTTAATAATTTTGAAGAGCAGTAAACTGCAGGTGAGTGTAGAGAGAGGATGGGGGAAAGCACCGAAGACTATACAGGGTATTTTTTTAAATGCCTCCATGTACTGGGAGGAGTTTTCACATAGGTTTGAGTGACAAGACAATACTGGCAAGAGAAAAAGGGAAAGATAGAGAGAGGTCGGAGAAATGCGCAGCCCCAAGCCAGATGGTGAACTGAGAGAGAATAGGAGAGAAAAGGATCTTTATGTTTTTACCTCACACCTTATTTTCCTTCTCTCATCACCTGGGGCTACAAAAAGCTCAAGCCTCAATGACTTGCCCTACCCTCTACTCTCTTTGCAATAAGAAAATAAAATTCAATTAGCAGTGTCCCTTTCTTTTCTCTCTCTCTCTCTCTCTTTCTCTCTCTCTCCTTCTTGCTTGCTCTAAAATCACCAAAGGGACACTTACCGCTTCTCAGTAAACAGTTGTCCTACCTGTCCTCTTAAATAATCAATATCAATGCATTAAGCAAAGATGCCATTTTGTTCTGTGCACACTCCCACCTATACCCCAGAGCCTAAATCTATATGAGCATATGTACCTCAGTCTGGATATTGATGAGAACTCACTTAAGAACATGCCAATATCTTAGCCATTAATAAAGATAATTTATACCATAGTGCTCTTAAATACTTGATTATTATTGGTCAGAAGGTGTTGATAAAATTTTTAAATCACTGGTTTATATTAATGCTCTTATTTACATAGTGTGTTATCATTTCTAGAATAAGAACTGGTAATAATGTGGACCCATGAATAAAAAAAAATCAGTGTAATTGCTGACATGATGAAGCTTTCCATGAGTTTGATATGGTGATATTGTTTTCTTTTATTAAATTCCTTCCTTTCTGACATGGGAAAGGCACCAAGACAAAAGAGATTATGCTTTGCTGTTTCTCAGTAACATGACAAGCTGCATTTTTGTCATATAAACTCCAACAAAGAAAATAACGAAGCTAAGTAGTAAATGACTAGATGATTATAGCTGCTATAAGGTAAGTAGTAACAGGAATTAGGGAGTATCTACAGTGTTCAGGTGACTGTTATACTGTTATACTAGAAAATAAGGTGTGAGTATTAATACTTTTCATGGTGACAAATCCCTCCACCCTATTGTTGATTATTTTCCTATACACCAATCGGCACATAACACTAACACCACATAACACTTACACTGATTATCAATTATATTCCAGTAAACTGGAGACAGGATTATGGGCACCCAAGGCTTACTGTAGTTATACACACAGTGACCAAATGCCACTCTGTTAAAAAAAATAAAAATGAATGGTGGCCACTATAGAAAGGTGTTCTACTCAGTACAGCATGCTTTATATGGGGCACAGCAGGCAAAGAGTTCAAGATTGTCGATCTGGCCTCCAAATTAAATCCAATTAAAATCTGATAAATAACAATATGTCACTGTCATTGTGTTTATGTAAAATCTTAACAACAATATCTCTTTGCAAATTTTGCGTGGGTGTATGTGTCTGAACACCCATGTCAATTGCATGGTTCTTTCCTCTTGACCTTAAAAAAGCAGTGTCCTCCAATACTGGTCTTGCAAAACAGCATGAACTTCATTTCCTCAATAAAGACTGCTTATTTTCACTTTTCCCCACCCAGACATAACAGCACTCTGTAATATTACAGTATGAATTTAATCAAAAACCCAACCTAGAAAAAACAAGCTTTTTAATTGTTTGTAGCAGAGATCAGTCAGAGGACTTCTTGCCTGAGTGACCTCCCAACCACAGCCCAGAATTATTAAAACCAAGAGGAGCCATTTTGTTTCCAGTGTGTGTGTTTTGAAGGCTTTGCGGACACTGCAAAGAAAACAGCCTTTTCTCTACACTGAGCACATGGCGATGGGCAAGATTCAGAACTTAATGTTTTCCTAAGAAACTAGATAAACGATTAAAAGAGTGGGGTGGGCTTCATGACGGTTGAGTATTTGAATGTGCTTATTGTTAGTGATCTAGTGTGACCAAGATATTTTTTTCACCTATGACCCTTGTAGTGTGTGACCCCTCAGAAAGGAATAGAGAGAGTTTATTTCTGTCAGTCTGTCTCCGTCTCTCTCTCTCCTTCTCTCTCTCTCTCTCGTGTCTACTCCCACCCTCCGTGTGTCAAATCTGGTTCGTATTGTGAGACAGCGGGGCTCCTGAGTGCTTCTAAGCCATGGACATGGTTTCCTTCAGGAAAACAAGACATGATCATTGAACATCAATTCTAAAGAAACATAGCATAAGGGAAACTATGCAAAATATGGATGAAAAAAGAATATTATGGAAAGGGCACCTGCTAAAAGTAGGAATTTGGAGAGATATTAATTTAGAGAGAAATAAGATATAATAATAGGATTTGTTTTCCATGGTCAAGTCCAACTATTTACCAGTGTTTCTGTGCTCTTTCCTCATGAATCCCCAAACAACAATTTGTGGCGGCCTGGAAAACCTATTTATATAATACAAACAGGTTATAATAAGGTAAAATGTGCAGTTCCAGCAGCTCTAAATCTCTTGGGGTAAATATAAGCATATTTCCGTAAATTAGAGTGGGCAAAGTATGTTACAGGAAGTGAACCTAAATTTTGGTAACAATACCTTTTTGTTTGTTTGTTTTTGCTTTTGTCAGCCTGACACACATTTGTCACATTGTCAAAAGCCAGAGTTAAAGCTCTGATATCCTAAACACTTATTAATATTTCTTGTCTATTTTTTACTGAATAAACTACATGCTCATTCTCGACATATTCTCATATCAGATGAAAAACGAGCTATGAAGCATGAGTAACCGTGTTTACTGGTTTCACCGTTGCCTATAATCTCATACGCTTTCGTGGCTTTTGTGAATGATTTTCCATTTCCGTAAAAGGTTGGGGGTGTAGAAGAATGTCTTCCAGCCAGTTCACAAATCATCCCTCTCTCAGGTTTCAGCAGCCTGCTTGTGCTTTTGTTGGGCTGCTTACTGTTGTTTGCGAGTTCTCACATGGAGATGCCCTAATACCAGTAGCTGCTACATTGTCTCCTGAACAATGCTCTACCTCCCCAGGTCATTTAAAGTACCACTTTTCTCATTGCCCCTCCTCACAAGCTTATGGACACAACCAAAAATCAGCACTATTCATCACACGCTCTGTTATTCCACTCAGTTAGCATCGCCTTTGCCTGAAGCAGGGTTGAGAACACCGTATCTTGCATAGAAATGTCCCATGAATGATCCGACAAGGGTGAAGCAAGACATACATATAAAAACAATGTTTCCTGGTACATGAGAGGCTATGTCACATATGTGCACAGACACACACACATATGCAGACTTATGCAGGGACCGAGAGTCCTGTAAATCATGAGAGTGCTATAGTGCCCACACGCCGAGACTATTATCAAAGTAAACAGCACAGTTCTTCATTGCCCCACAGAGACAGCAGAAACACTGTGCTGACATGACACATTTTAAGAACCGAATAAGAAAGAGTCTGTATGTGAACCTTGGGGTCAGGTGCATTTGCAATTGCCGTGGGAACAAAGAAAAGGCGTGTGAACATATCTTTCACCTCTGCGGTTGAAACTGACAATCCCTCTCTCTTTCTCAGTCTCTCTCTCTCTCTCTCTCAAAAGCCCCTTCCTATCATAAAGTGCTCAGACAGCATGTGTCCTTGCTTTATTAGAAATCGTTTGTGGTCTATTAATCTCAACAGGCTAGAACAAGTGTCAATCACATGCCATTGCTAGAGAACCTAGGAGGCAAAAGACTGATGAAGATTTATATTTCTGGCATACTTATGTGGTGTTTCAGTGCTATTATTAATAATCATTCCTATCAAGGGAACAGTCGGGGTGTGTGTGGGTGAAGAAACGTAAGTTATGATTACAAAAACAGCAACAACCAGTCAGATAGGAAGTTCTTCACACCTTAACAAGTCGGTATTGAAGAAGAGCTCATGGGAAAATCAGACAGCATCGTCTCAAATACCTGCCTTCAGGTCAAACCTGAACCCGCCGTTTCCGACAGCGCATAGAAGAAAATGTTCAAAAACACCTGATTGTTTATTAAGTGTGGGAATGGGAAGCTGAATGTCAATCAACTGCCTGGAAAGCGAGTTAATATATGAAACATGCTTTTAATGCACTGCAACTGGGGATAATAAGGATGTACAGGGTAAATGTTAGCAATAATATAATGCTAAAGTATTGTATTAATTATAATGGATAATATTTTACAAAGGCAAATTTTACCAAAAAATTTTAAGTCAATTATTTCTTCTTTAAATGTTACTATTTTGTCCTCAGTGAAATCTTGAAAAAAATTGACCTGCAGTGAAATCAAACTTAATACTCTTTAATTAAGACCTACAGTACATGAAACTTACCAAATACATGGATGAGAAGTCACTTTCCATAGTGAAGCTTTTTTAAAGGAGCTGATGGTGATGTTTATAGTAAGGTGAAGTATGACCATGCAGGGTCAGTCTGTACTCTTGAGAAGTCCCTTATATTTGAGGTTTATGGTCTGCAACATCTGTTGTAATTTCTGTCAAATTGAACTTTTATTACCTGATCATTAAAGGCTTGGCAATGGAAAAAACAGATGTCTGCGGTGTTCTTACCACCACTATGTTTTTTATGGCATGGGTGAAAATTGAACCAAAGGGAGCCCCCTCTGTTATAAAATTAAGGCGGAAATCATTTCCACATTCCTAGGACAAGGGGAGCAGTATTGGTGTGCCCAGTGAGAGGTGAAGGAATGAACGTGTGAGGGGATAAAGGGGAAGTACTGCCCACTGAACTACTGAAAAAACTCATCAGAAACATATGAAAGATAAAGAAAAGGTTTATTGCTACAGGAGAGTGACTTGCTGTGAAGAGTTTCAGTGTGTTAATCAGACTTGGTTCAGTGTTGCTCTGATTTTATTGGTTAATGTTTATGAGTTGGAACATAACTACATTTTGAACACAGCTACAAATCAAAAATACAACGGAAAAAGCAAAACAAATTTGTAAACACAACACATCAACATTTGGTCTTTTTTGAATATTGCATACTTGTTGATTGGCTACATTAGGTGTCGATCTAAGAGACCACAAAAAGAAGAAGAGCTGGAGAATGTTTAAAGTAAAAGGAAATTTTAGTCTAAATAAGTCAAGAATATGATGCTTATATTCTTTCTTATTAAGGGCATTTATATGATTTATATTTATATGATTTTACTTAGGAATGCTGTCAACTTCATATGGCATTAATATAAATATATACAGTAACACTAAAAATCACCTAAAGCAATTACTCATAAGATTACTTTTTATTATAATGCATTAGGTAAATTTGTGTTAAAATATTTCTCTAGACAAATCAGCTGATAGACTTAATTAAAGTCCAGTTAATTTACCTTATCACACCCCATGTTCAATTTGCAATGAGCTAATGTAATGATCTATAAGGCCTACACTTTTCACACATTCTGCTGTTGTGTTCTTGGTCTTGCGATTGTGTTTTTAGTTTGACTTTTGTGTTCTTGGTTTCTTAATATGCTTTGCACTTACAGGTCTCTGTACATTCCTGTATTAAGTCTAGAGGAATTAATTATGCTTTGCAAAAATGGCAGAATCATTATTATCAATATGATAAAAAATAAATAGATAATAGACGATAATAGACAATAGATGACTAAAAATATTTAATATAGTCACCATAAGACAGCTACAAACAAATACATGTTTGATATTATATGGTTACAAATTCATGAGTGTTTGATTGCACAAGTGCTATAAGTATCATATTCTGAATTCTGATAGTAATTTAGATGTTGACTATCATTTCAGAGATTTTATCATTTGGAATGCAGATGTTTTTTGAAGACTGATTTGCATTACATAAAATATGATCTGGACAAGACTGTCAATTTAAAAATTCTCTCTGATATCTGTATGTGCAGTTTCCCAGGGAAGGACAACAACAATAGCTGCTTTTATTTCCCTCATAATACTGAAACCTGTGCACACTCGTTACAAGATTACTCATAAGCAGACAAATTCATGTCTGGGTCATGTTGCTTAACTACAAGCACAGATAAGCTTGCAGTGTTCTTCCTTATGCCATCAATGAACTTGATTTGACATTCAGATTTTATGGAAAACACTGGAGTCCATTCACCATAACTCTGTGAAATGCGTCCAGGGAATGATACAGGGAAATTACACCTAAAAATACACACATGGAAGTGAAGCATTGTGGTGCTGTACACAATGCCTTAGGAATCATAAGGAACCTTTTACAAATACAGTATAATTGTACTGTACATATGTCTAATATATATTTATATTTTCTTATTAATTTGCTTTTTTCGGTACTGTTTGACAATATGTGGATGTGTGCTGAATTCATGCAATAATATTACTACTTGTGCTGAATTCATGCAATGTTGCTGTACTTACACAATTATCCTAGAGCTGAATCTAGGGAAATTCCAAATGCAAACATGATAGTAACTACACAAGACTCATATTAATGTATTGGGATCAAGAGCGACAGCTGAAAATAATACACATTTTTGAAAAGTAGTGTAAAAAATAGTGTCAGCTAGTGTCAGTGTCCTATCAGCTATTTTCCTGTGCTCAGGTAGTATTCTGCTGATTTTCTCACAGTAGGCCTCCGTGTGCTTTGGGGGAAGCTTGGGGTTAAGAAGAATTCACAGCATCTACATGACATAATCCTCCCGCTCCACTTATCTGACTAATCAGCCTTTGGCGTTTGGGTACAGAATACGGATGCTTTCAGAATTGTTTATCACTCATTTATGAAAACCCTACACTGTTGACAATTTAGAGACCTATTAACAGCCCATATATTGTAAAGCAGCAATTTTACCATGTTAGAAACTTATCTGGTATAGTGGTAGCATGATTTTGAAATAGAATGCTGCCTGTAAACACTGCTTTTGGGAATGCAGAGGGTAGCATTTAAGACCAACATGAATTGTGGCCACAAAAATAATTTAAACACTCTAAAGGTTACAAATTGATTTGATTAGCAGGTTTAAGATCTGTAGAGCTGAACATATATGGTATTTTGGTATTTAATGAAATAGCTTAATTTACACAGCAATGCAATAATAAATAGATAACCACAGTTTTGATAACAAATGCATTCACCAAAATTTGTCAAATATTTGAGCTAGTCATGTTTATCTATTAATACATCCTTAATAAATGTTGACTTTAGTGGCTCCAAGGGAAACAACTTGAGTAGACAGAATGAGAGGGTTGCTTTCAATAGATCTTCGAACAGAACGAAGACGTCTTTTAGAAAGCACACGTCGACCAGGTTGTGAATCTGTTGATGTTTTACTTTTTTCTTCAAACTGAACTATTACTGCATAATTCTGTTAAACGTAAGAGGGGGTATTTCATTTCAGTCAATTCATCCTCGACAACCTCAGTCAACAATCTAATCTTTTTGAAAATCAGAAATTTATTTAGGGTTTTTCATTTCTAGGCTTAAAAATGGGTATGTTCTAGTGTGGGAAGGGGGAAATATATATTTTTAAATAATTTTAATGAAATTTTGTCATAACTATGAGTGTCTTTTTTGTTCTTGCATATCCGTGTAGCGTCGTAAACAGATTAAATGCCTGTAAACACCTCTTCACGCATACACACACACACACACAAACTAGTCATGGGAATTCCGGCTCTTTAAAGTGAGTCAGCACACTTGACTCACCTCTCACATAGGAGTCGACACGTTCGACTTCGATACTCCTTTATATATAACACATATAATATGGCATGGCTATATAATAATATTGTTAGGCTATATAATAAGCGGTAATTGTTTGTCTTTGACTAACTAGGTCTGAAATCGTTTCTTGAAATCTTACCCTACCATGTAATTAATGAAATAGGTTATATTAGCTGAAAATGCGTTTCATGAAAATCGATGCATATAATTGTTCAGTCAGTAGGCTAAGTTATGTGAGTCGGCTCAAAAGGTCGACTCATCCGCAAGCGAAACATCACCGCCCAAGTATACACACACACACACGGCGAGGGACTCTGTGTCTTGGAGCCGCATACAGGGGACGCGTTGAGGAGGAGGAGGGACCGCAGGTCGCTGGTTTATTTAGCATATTTCTTCTCAGCGCTTCTGTCAGAGGCGCACACACTGCTGTTGTTTCAGCGCGGAGGAGGGCCAAAGCTCACTCACTCGCTCTCTAATCACTCAGACAACACACTCCAAGCCTCATCTGTTGTTGACACAGCGGTCAGCCGGCGATAACGCCGTTTACTTTAAGCTTTTGTGGCGTAGATAATGTTCGGACCCGAGCGTTAGTTTACCATCCGGCTCACTACACACCGCATGTCAGCGATCCCGTCACGCGCACGGACCGTTTATTTCACAAATTAGGTACCGGTTCCAGCTGGAATGGAGACGCGACGCTGAAACCTGGTTTCTTCACCTGAGTTCCCCTTAGGGTGAGTTTTACACTGCTTTTACACACTTTATAATCGCTTTTTGCACGATTTGAAACGGCTTTAGTAAATTCCTAATCTAAATAGGCTACCTTGTATATTGTAGTTGTGTATCTCGCACATTATGTTTTCATCAAGAATAAAAGTTAAGTTTAACAGTTTAACAGTCACTCTGTCAAGTCAAATACAAGTTTAAAAGTGAAAAGAGGGAGAAAAAACGTTTTGTATTAATTCCCAGGTTTGACGAATTCCATCACCATCTCCATATTGTTTATGAATTAATTATGAAACAATCTAATGAAACGAACTGACACGCAGCTTTATCCTTAAACTGTAGAATAAACTCTAAATATTAATTTAGTTTTAAACTTTAAATTTAATTTAAGGAAATTAATGGAATTAAATATTTAAATTGATCAAAATTAAACTTACAAAGCTATTTTTAAATATCCTGTTCTGTTGAAGTGCTGAAGAAAAAAATGCACATTACATGACATACTGAAATACATTATTTTAAAATGGTCAACCTTTTATAAATAAATGATAATTAGACAATTAAGCATTTTTTTTTTTTACAAAAGAGGCTTAACTTAATTTTCTAAACCGTGTGCATTCATAGGTCAAGGCATAAACATTTTTTCCCAATGCATAACTGTTCAAAAAAAATATGCACATAATATATTTCAGCTCTGTTTATTACCAATAAGCAATTTTATTACAATTACCAATAAGCAATGTGTATCAATCTTTTAGCCTTTTTTATTCTCTCACAAAGTTCATTGTTTATGTTGTTAGAAGTAGATTTGCTCAAGTGTAATTTCATGCTGAAGATTACACCAAAATCACCAAAGAAATGTTTAAAGTCATCGAGCTAATAAGGTAAATTTAGGATGCTATGCTAAGCATTTTTCAAAGAAGACCATTCATACTTTTCAAGGTCTTCTTACAACCCCCATTTAAATACATTTTACCTTACTGTGGCTAGCACCCAAATCACTTTTGCACAATTACCCATTACATCCTTCTTTCGACACATGCGGAAAAAACACCCACACATACACATTTCACATTCAGAGGACCACATTTAAATTGTTTGAACTTGAAGGAAAGCTTCAAAAACAATGAAAAGAACTCCAACTCAAATTGTATGCACATATAAAGCAGAGACTCCTCTGGGTTTCCTTTTTTTCCTGATCAGACTACTGCTTTGAGTGCACCAGCTTTATATACTTAAAATAAATAAATAAATAAAATCTGTTTTACATGACCTTCATATTTTATTAGGAGCTTATATTTTTGGAAAGATGAAGATGTGAGTATGATATAGTAACCTGAAGAATTATGTACTGCCAGTGAACAAATAAGGCATGCCAGGTCTAATTATATTATTATTATTATTATTATTATTATTATTACATAGTAATAATAACAATAACCATTTCTAGACCATGAAAAAGTAAATGTTAATGTGCAAGCATAGAAAAGGAAACATTTAATTAAAATTTGTATTAGTTTTTATTTTATTTGTATTTGTTGAACAATATGTAAGTCAAATCCCATTCAAGTCTAACCTTCTATACACATTTTGCTTTTAGTCAAAATATCCCACAAACAACTGCTCTCTTAGCAGTAAACTGTGCCGCAGCATTCTTTGTCCTCTAACAATCAGCTCCATTTTGTTTTTCTTTCTACTCTTTTCAAGCTCTTTCTTTCGTTCATGGTTCTTATTACTGACCCTAATAAATTGTGAATAAGCTGCACAAGTTCGGGATCTAGGATCAGCGAGTGTGGAGAATGCTTCATCCGGCGTGGCCTCAGCGCCCCTTCTTATAAAAACACAAATTAATTCTTAAAATCCTCTGTAGCCAAAGGTTGCTGGAATGATAAATATTTTCATAGGAAGTGCGACTCTTCCTGACTTTATCAGCATTCATTTGCTTATTGGACGGCAGGCGTTAACCCCTCAGTTTCAAGGTGAAGCTGAAGGCCTTGAACTGCTGCTTCGCTTTGAATAGTCAACTGATTCTCTGCTTCTAGGCCCCAGATGGGAGATATCCTTAGTAGTGATGAGCAAAATGTTTAGCTGCTGCCCAACAAGTTGTTCTGGAGTGAATCTGATACGTTGCGAGAGCCGTTGTTTTGAGTTAGCGCAGTGCCACATCATTAGCCACATGTGACTATTAGTTTCAGGGCACGCTTTTAAATACCCAGCTTTTTTATTAAGTCCATAAAGTGTGAAAATAAAGCTATGGAAAATAAATCTCTGAAGTAAATTTCCTGAATTTCTCAGAGTATTTTCAGCATAAATAGGTTACTACTTTTTTCAGGTTGATAGGCTTTCAAAAAAAAAAACAATCACTGTAATTATAAACTTTTGACTGTTTTCTAGATTATAATACAGGTTTTATGTTGATTATTTGTAGCTGATCAAAGTAAAAATGTCACAAATTTAGCTTAACAGTGAGGGGAAAAAGTTTAAGCTTTCACTTTGTTCCGACTGAAAAACAAAATATTTCAGTGAAATGTCGTAAAATTACAAAATTGTCAACGGAAAACTTAGAATTTTAAGTTTCTGCATTATACATTATTAAACAAAAATTCTGCAAGACGTGTGCGGAACTTGTGGGTCCTTAGTCTCACCTAACGAATAGTGTCTATTTGTTCGATTCAATTCAAATTTATTTATATAGCATTTTTAATAATGGTCATTGTCGCAAAGCAGCTTTACAGAATCAAGTATTGTCTGTTGTTCCTACAAACATGTGGAAAAAGCCCAACCACAGAGAAGTGAACTTTGTTTTAACCTCTATCTTTGATCAGAAATGTTGTTTGATGTTGGTTTTTGGCCCTAAAGCTATAACTGTCTTCGTGAAATTATACTTCCTATTTTAAATCAGCAATATGAGCTTATACGGTTGCCGTTTTGGGGATCTTAATTTGTTTCAAATTGCCGTTGTCTTTTTTTGCAGAAATTTCATTGTTGTCACCTGACAATAGAGGCAAAAAAAAAATGGATTGTTGTCATTGTCATTTTCCTGTGAAAAACAGACAGGAGATTTGCACAAAACGATTGTTAATGATGTTAAATTAAACAGTCTGCATTCATCATTGCAGCCGTTTGTGTGTGTGTGTGTGTGTGTGTGTGAACAGGCTTAGAAGCAACAGAAATGGTCCTCAGCTATTATATTCCTTCAGGAGCTGCCTGGGGGGAGCTTTTAAACACACACACACACACACCATTCTATAATCCTGATCTGACCTATCCTACTCTTCCAGCATACTGCAGCTGTAAAACTCTTTAAGATGTGGATCTCTTCTTTTTTTCTGCCACTTTTTCTTTCTTTTTTTTCTTTCAACACCCACATGAGCATCATATTCACATCCTAAAACGATCATTATTTTATTCCTCATTTCTTTCCATACACAGAAAGAGAAAAACTGTATCACAACAAAATGACAATTCTATCCATATGTGGCTGATAATGATGAGAACTGATAACGAATGTTTGTTTTTGTTTTGTTTTTTTTCATCTCTTGCTCTCTATCTCTATTTTGTCCTGTTTTTAAAACGCTTGCAAAGGCATTGGCTTGGGAAAAAAACTTGGCTTTTATTCAAGCTAAACAAATTAGTTTGCCTGTGTAAGCTTCTTTTTTCCATTTCCCTGGCTCCTCAGCAAGTGTACACACGGGTATGTCCCTCAGGCCAAAATAAGCAAGTCATTTTTTAACAGTCGTTGTCTGATAAAGTAATATTATTACTCTGTCACTGTCCCGGGCAGGTTAGAAAGCGAGGTTTGCCAGCCTAGAGCAAGTGTATCAGAAATGTCTCGTAGTGGAGAAAACTACTATTTTTTTTCTTGCCTTTAACATTCATATTGCACAAAATTTGCTTGTGCGTTTTTCTAGTTTGTGTAAATGGGACAATGCTCTTGTATAACTGCTGCCCTTTATCTAAACAGCGAGTGTGAATTGAAGTCTTGAGTTTAAAATAAAGAGCTGCTGCCCATACAAATCCTGATCAGACAGTTGTAGAGTTCCAGAAAAGGACGATAAGCAATGGCGTTTGTTTCTCACAGCTATATATTGATGTGAAAGGACGAAGCTGCATAATTTGGAAGATATCAAAATACAAAAAAAGATCTCAGTATAAATGATTGGACACTTATCAGAATCTAATTGACTGTATCACTGCTATTCTCTCGTTCGGAATGCACCAGATGTGTTACCTGGGAACAAGACCACCGGCTGACCGAGCAGGTCCCCCCCATCTCATAAGATGGCTTCTGGGAGGTCTGCCAGCTGTCCCCGTCTTCTGCCCCACGTCTCGGGGCACTGCTCAAGGGGAGAGTGCTCTGCTGGACCGAAGCATTCTGGTGACCCGGGGCGTGGGGGCGGGGGGCACGGGTGGACAGCTACAGGCTGATGAGACAGTGAGAGGACTGAAAGCAAGGGGTCGATTACAGACAGAAAATGGGGGAAGGACCGGCTTGGGGTATTGTATCAAGATGATGGGAGTCTGCTTCTGTCCACCAAAGCTGGCATGAAAGCAGCCTTTCTACTTTCGGAAGCTGTCATGTGGAAAAGGAGAGCCCACCATGACAGGGAGCTAGTGTTACACTGTTACACACACAAACACACACACACACACACACACACACACACACACACACACACACACACACACACATCTCAGTGGCCAGGGAGGTGGCAGCCTTTGAGTTGTACATTTTTAATAACTGCACCCAATAAATTTTAAAGGTTTTGCAGAGAAAGAAAGGTGATAGTGCTTTGTGAGTCTCACATGAGGTATGCGGTGGGTTTTTTTCCTTCATTTTTTGATGTTTCAGCTGATTCCTGTTGCTTTTCCTTGGTTGCATGACAGAGTACTAAAAGGTCAGCATAAATAATTCATTAAAGCAAAACACTCGTAGGTGAGAGAGATGAAATATCCATAACCTCTGTCTTTCGGTTTAAAGCTAGGATTAACAAAGTATTGTTGTTTTGGGTCGAAAATGAGTCATCGAGCAGTAATGATGCATTACTGTCCTCATTGTCAGAGAGAGAGAGAGAGAGGGAGTTGTCAGGGTTCCCATGCTCTGCAGTGCTCTAGTGTTAATGAAATCCCCCGGCAATGAGGTAAACGCGGTGTATAAGTCATCTCAGGAGGCCATTACTGGGCCGTTATCACCCCCCACATCTGCTCCCATTAGCTGCCTAAAGAGCGGACGTGTGCGGCCTGGAGTCTTTATTTATGAGAGTCGAGGTTCAAAGGCTGCAGACGAGCAAAAGCCCAGAGGCGCTGTTCAGCCAGGCAGCCATAGACAAGTCGTGTGTGTGTGTGTGTGTCTGTGTGTGTGTTTCTACATGGTAGGCTCTGATGCATGGCGTGAGATAGAGACTAAAATTTGCCACTTACAGTGATTGTTGTAATTCATGCTTTGTTTAATATTTGTAGTAAATAAGAATTAATTAAAAATCCCCAAAGCTTAAGGTTAGCGCACAAATACTATCAACATCACAACATTGCACATTTAAACAAAGACAGAGGCTACGTTTATGGGCAAAAGTGGCCCAAATTGTTATCTGACACAAAGATTTTATTTTATTATTATTTTTATTTTTTAATAACAGTGTAAACAGAATAGACATGACACAGAACCACATGAGAATTTTTTTAATTCTGATTTAGGCCACGCACATTTGTGTTTTTAAATCAGATACAGGTCTTTTCTGTTTTGGTAATGTGAACTGAGTAGTGTGTACATTTTAAATGGATTTTATACAACCATTTTACATCAATTCTATTTGTAAAAATATCAGAATTTCAATCTTGGAAAGATGGAAGATGACACTAA
>JAQMYJ010000037.1:22140824-22168637 GCA_030014305.1 Clarias laeviceps
AAATGTCACTAACCCGCAGTGCTACCACCTGCTAATGGCCACCAATACGCATTTCAAAAATTCCCGTTATTCTGTGTCACCTTGTATGTATTAAATAGAATTTAGATACCATTAACTAATAAAATGTTTAATGTCCTTTTTTTTATGAGTTTATTTTTATTTTGTTCCTAAAAAGAAGAGATATGAATATGACCAGTCACAGTGATATACAGAGGAAGACTGTATGGAAGGTGATATCCGTGAAAAAAGGCTGCTCTGGCAGAACAGGGCTAAAGCCAGGTGAAGCGCTTTGCACTGGCCTTGCCCCATGCAGGGTTTGTTTTAGCTCAGCTTACCCCCGTGCAGAGCGGCTGGCCTGATCTTTCTCATGCCCTGTCTCTCCGGGACAGGCGTGTACCAGGAAACACGCTGCGCAATGCGAGAACTTTGCGAGGAAATCAGGATTCCACTGGATGTCCCTGACATCATTTTTCCATATATGCTGACACTTCTTCTCTTTGTTTACTGTTTTTGACTGTCTCAAGAGGCCCTTCCCACCTATCTGACTTTCTCTCTGGTGAGTCAGCAGGTGTTTTGTTGTTCTAAAAGGGTCAGAGTTTGAACCCCCCGCATCCTTGCGCCAAGAGAAGATGAGTCTGTGTTGATAACTAGGAATTTCAAGCAGCTTGTTCTTATGATGAAATGTGTGTCTTTGGGATTTTTTTGTTAGTATCCCACAGAATTTCAAGTATAGAACTTTGCTCTAAATTAACAGATTAGCAGTTTTTGTGTATAAGCTGAGCACTGGGGTAGATTTTTTTTTAGGGAAGAACTATACATGTAACCTTTTCTTAATAGATCACGTCACTCAAACTCATCTATTGCTCAATTACAATAATGAACATATTTTATCTGCCTGTGCTTCGCTCAAGCTTGCTGAAGCTGTCACATTACTGTCTCTGCACTACGGGCGTTGCTTCAATGCTGTGATTTAGTACAGAAAAGACATATCAATTGAAGATGAATCACACATGACTTTAAAACTTTTTTTTTTTTTTTTTTACAAAAAGGTCTTTGTGTGCGGCCTCACTCAAGTATAGCTTACTATATTCCTAATTTCCATGATTTCTATCAAAAAAGGCTGAATCCTTGAAATGGATATGATCCAGCCTAGCCCACTTAATGACACAGATGATGATACCTTTGCTCACTCTTGTACACCCTACATTTCCAATCCGAGGAGCAGAGTCCATATATATATATATATATATATTTTTTTTTTAGAGTTTAGCATGAAAGAGAAAGAAGATCCTAGATCAGTTAAAGGGTGAAATATATTATATATTAATTATAACTGAATCATAATGAATATATAAGCTTCTGTTCAGCTTTGGAAATTCTGTTGTAAACATTGCTTATGTCTCTGAGACTCAGTCTCAAACTCTTCTGCCAGACCAGAGGACACAGTGTCTCTATCAGGTCAGATTGGTAAAGCCCTGAGGGAGAGCCTTGTGCTTCTTCAAAGCAAACTTCAGAAAACGCTTTGTTCTGAATGTTCTGTTCGTATTTGACTCACGTATTTGGCTGTTTAATAAAACTTTAGTTGCATTTTATAATGTATGCTAAGCAATAGGTGAAAGGAAGACATGTAAAGAGATGTTAGCACTTTACAGCACCATCCCCCTATAACATATTTCATTGACATTTTGCCAAGTCACAGACCATCCAAACCACCCACATCTAGTTGTACACAACACAAAAATACAAGAACTGCAATGTATTGACTTGTTCTCGTTCCGTCTTTACTCATCAAGCTGCTGACATATCATGACGCCTGTGGTTTCCTGCCAGTTTATGCTGTGTTAGGAAAGCAACGTGACACATTGTTCTCTTCTCAGTAATATAATCTTACCAGGCAGGTTCATGCAAACAACCATCTCAGTGTTGTCTGCGTGACAGAATAATCATCATGTAAAACTTCGGTGCCTCAGACAACACTGTCTGTTAGCATATTGCCAACTGTAATTCTTCATAACAGGCAAATAAGGTCACAGACCATTCAATTAGTATACACAGGTATTGAAAAAATTAATGTGCCACGATTTATTGTCACTTTGCATTGAGTGCTGCTTTTTGTTGAGCCTGTCGTTCATGTCTGTATTGTTTCAGATGGCAAGGAGCTAAGAGAAAAAGCGAAAAAGAGAAAAATCTTCTGCTCGCTCTTACCGACAGGTTAGATTTACTGCTGTACATGTATCTCCCATATTTCCCATAAATTTGCTCTTTATTGTCTGCAAATGTTCTTGAAATGTATTATTTATTTTTTGTTCGATACATTTTTTTGGCAGGGGCTTGTTATATCAGCTTTCACTTATTCCAGCATGTACGTATTTCATATTTCATCTGCAGTTTTATGAGATTTAGTCACAACTAAATTAAATTATTATAAGTTTGTGAAGTACATTAAGATTGTTATCTTTTTCTAGTACAGTGGTCCCAAGGGTAAGTGATGGCTACGTACGGACAGACACAGTACAGCCCTGCCATCCAGCCTGCAGGCCCATACACACCCTACACACATCACACCCAGGGCTACAGTGTGCCACCCTACAGTGAGTGTTCTTCATTGAACTGGACCCTACTTCTACTGTAGCATTACCAAGGTTGTGAAGACCTGATGAAGCCAATAAAATGAATGGAGAAAGTTAAATTTAACTGAATATTATGACCCATGCTTGCTACTGCCAGAAACTTGAATATACTGTATGACTGAAAAATAAACATCATGGGAATATTCTTAACAAAAGCTAAAAGAGAGCAATGCATCTTTTCTTAGCAGGCAGGGCTGTTTTGTGAATTAGGTGAAACAATGAAAATTTAGTCGTTGTTGGCTTTGAGGTACACGACTCTCTTTTGTATTTTAAAAAATAAGTGTTTTCCTCTCTTTCTTTGTCTTTGTACAGATATTAAAACAGAAGATGGCTTGAGTCATTCACCAGGACAGAGCAGTCTGCTTGGCTACACATCCAACTTCAGTGGAACACCTCCAAGCCAAGCTCTTTACAGTTACTCCACACATGGTCAGTCGTCCAGTAGATGCTTATTTTCTCAACTATGCGTGTAAGCGTGTGTCTGACCGCCACGTTTGGCTCCGGGATAATTAATAAGACCTCTAGCGACACCGCCCCCACATATACACATACAGACACACACACACACAGACACACACACACACACATACACACATATATATATATATATATATATATATATATATATATATGCATGTATTCGCCCACACTGTATTTCTTGGCTGATAAAAGCTGTTTGATAGGTGGTTTGCGAATTCCGAGCCCACCCCCATACACACTTTTCCAGGTGCTGGCTATGGCCCATCCTGGCCCCTCTCTCTGTCTGTCTGTCTGCTATTCTCTCTCTCTCTCTCTCTCTCTCTCTCTCTCTATCTCTACCCCTCACCACACCTGTTCTCCATTAGCTGCGGTCTGGGGCCCTGGCGTCAGCCGTCTCTCTCCTCTGTTGGGGTCAAGCCCTTCTGCTGCTCCCCATCACAACACACACCCCGTTGGTGGAGTGTTTGCATGGATGTGAGTGGCACAGGCCACCAGCACAACCCCGACACTCCAATATCCTTTGTCCTTTAAGTCCACGGGCAACCATTGCCTGTCTCAACCCAGTAAATTTTATGACTGCCATTACACCATGAAATTGACCTCTCTCCACTAAGGTGATGGCTGAAGTGGTATTAGGATGTTTTCATACTTTAAGAGCAGCTTAAAATGAAGATGAAGACAGCAAAGGCAAAGTAGAAGGCATCTACAGGTCTCAGTTTGAAAGGCGATTAAAAAATAAGTACTGTTTAGTTGATCTTGTTCTGTTGGATGTTGTTTACAGTTTTTAGGGGGTCTAGTTCACTACAATGCACTAGTATCTCATGTAATGGATATGTTTCTAATAGATCTGGTCATGGTAGTTTTGTGTGACTTGTAGAAAAAAAATCTTAACACGAGACCTGATATAGCTTAAAGTAAATCACCCATGTGTGCATGTCAAAGGTCCCTTGAATTTAACTGCAGGAAAATCAGAAACATGGCTTATAGTCCCCTACCTTTCCCTTTTTGTTGGCTTCTTATCAGATTTCTCCTAGCTTTGGCATGGACATTAATCTGAAGAAAGTCTGAAAAAGGGGAATGAGTGGAGGGCGGTATACTGTATAACAACATTCACTCTCTACTGGTACTGGTGATGAATACTCTCTCAGTCAAATCTCCTTTTTCTAATCTGTTTTGATTTTTGAGTCATAATTCAATCATGGTTTCTCATGGATGTATGCGTTTCATAAAAGTCTTTGTTGTAGTATTTCTTGTGAAGCCATTCTGGTGCATTTCTGGTGCATCACTTTTAGTTTTTGGAGCCAGGAGCCGGAGGGAAAGCAGAATAAATTTCATATGCATTTCATACCACAGTCAGTTTTGAATGGTGTCTTAAAGGCTGGCTATGTGCTCCTTTTCCAGGTGGCAGTATTTCATCTGGAATTTTCCAAGGAACCAATGCCATCACAGGCTCTACGCCATTTAGTCCCACACAGCAGGTGAGTGGCTCGAGTAAGGAAGGGCATGACTTACTTTTTCTAATTTGTATATTCATCATAGTACTGCAATTAGTGACCTATAAACTATACTAACTACTATACAGAATTAATTTTAACAAATAATCAAAAAAATTAAACAAATCAAAACATGTACGCATTACTAATGTAATAACAGCAACTGTTATATTGCATGTGTCTATTTAATATTTGTATCTTTGTGTTCCTTTGTTTTCATTAGGATTTCACAGCATATTCCAGTTATGGCCAAAGCCAGTACTCACCATACTATACACACAATACACACTACAACAACTCCTACCTCACAAGCAGTAATATCAGCCCATCAGCCATCGGCACAACACTGCCCTATCAGCATCCAGAACATCCTGCTGTAACAACCAGTCATAGCCCAGAGTCCCACCCAGGTAAAGGCAATCATCAAGGAAATCACCAGTTTGTTAATTCTACTGCATTTTAATTATATTGCGTTATGTAAGAATGAGATTTTCTTAATAAAAACATGTGTTGTGTGTGCTGTGTGCATTTTGTGAAACAGGGGAGTATCATGCCCCCCCTAGCCCCCCAACCCCAGGAAAGGAGCAGGAAGGAGGTTCAGCCAGACGCAGCTCGGATGGAAAGCTGCGGGGAAGGAAGAGGGCCAATGACCCTGTACCCCCACTGGACTCAGAAATCGAGGTACACATGCTGCTCTGTGGCCTCTCTCACACTAGTCAAGCTATCATGATATATCTGACTAATAAACAAGCCACAACTGGTTTTCATCATATAAAACATATTGGTATATTCACTTTGTAGTGCTCAGGGGAAAGAATTTACTTCAAGGATCACTTGCGATAAGGAGTGAAATGAAGCATTGACTAATATTTTTGGTGTCTATAAAACATGATGAAAGCTTTTGTTTTGCCATAATCACACAGTCAGCCCACAGATGTTTTTTTGCATTTTTACTTATATATATATATATATATATTTTTTTTTTGTGTGTGTGTGTGTGTGTGTGTGTGTGTGTGTGTGTGTGTGCGCACCCGTGCCCGCAGAGAGTGTTTATTTGGGACCTGGATGAAACCATCATCATTTTCCACTCACTTCTCACCGGTTCTTTTTCCACACGCTTCAGCAAGGTACAAACCTGTTCTATTACTTTAGCTCCGACTAATGGAATGTCTCTCCCTCAGCTCTTTGACAGTAATTAGTTGTTTTGTTGTAGTGCACAAGAGGACTTATTGTACTACATGTTCATTCAGCTCACAATAATCATGTGTGTGGAATACTTTTAAAACTGACACATTAATCTGGTGCAGCTTTATTAATCATCAGCCTGTATGAAAATCAGCTGATTTTTTTCTGTTTATAATTTTTTTTGTCGATATGTAACATTAGGAGTGTTGAAGAATTTGCCATTTTGAAAGTTGACTAAATGTCCATGACTAAAGGAGCAAAATTTTATACAACAAATATGAACAAGGATATAGTGGAGATATAAACAGCTACAAAAAATGCCTAAGTAAAAAAAAAATACTGTAAAGGAACAAGTTTAAAATGTCTAATGAGAAAATTCTTATTTATATTATTCCTTTGAAAGGAACTGAATGTTAGTCTTATCATGAAAAATATAGACTTTATCTGAAAACTCAACATTATAAAAGCTGTCACAGTAAACAAGTGTTTGGCCTGTGGTGAGGCCAGAGCTACAGGGCAGAAAGCTAGTCTACAGTATGTGTTGAAAGAACCTCATTTTAATGTCATTTTTGAGGCCGAGGTGAACTGTAGAGCACAGCAGGATTTTAACTTTCTCATTAGAGCCATTTTGGCATCTCATTTATCATCAAGCACCATATATGGTCTTTTAACCTGAACACTTTTGTCGATGCCAAGCTTTTTTTTTTCTTTTTCTCGAAAACTGAATCTGAAAAAAAAAAAAAACAGTAGCTTTTGCTTCTTTTGTTTCATTACATAATCATAAAGCAGTGTATCTTATGTTTAAAAAAACATTCAATAAAACCATGTGGCATGTCGTTTTATTTTAAAAATAGATAAATATTCTAATTAAAGGAAACATTGCCTTCTCTATACCCCTAACTCGAGAGCCTGTCACACACAGCCCCTTGCTTGAACTTTGTGTGGGTGGGGAGGAAGGGTTGGATCCTGTCTTTCTTCCCTCGAGTTAATCTGACACTTACCTCTGGCTGACACCTGCAGCTTGATTAACTGCCAAATCTAAAGCACCAGTTAACTACCTGTTTTGGCCTGGCACCAAGCTACATAATTGCTCAGCTAGTGTGAGCATGCACCCTGATCTAAACTGTGAAGTTAATATTAGCATCTGCACATAATGTGCTGTGTGTGTGTGTGTGTGTGTGTGTGTGTGTGTTTGAGTGAGTGACTGAGGCCATACTGACTAAAACATGGCGTTTCAGAGTGATTGAGATGAATGCAGCTAAACTGGTGCAAAGAAATAATGAAACCTGTTCTGCCATGCTCCTGATAGTTCTGTATAAACACAGAACACAGTTCAAACTGTCATTTCAGGCTGCTAATGATCTATTTATGACATTTTGAGCAGTATAATTAAAATGAGTTGCCTCCTGTCATGTCTTAGGACTCAGCTAAAGCTGTGTCTCTGGGGCTGTGGATGGAGGAGATGATCTTCAACTTGGCAGACTCAAGACTCTTCTTCAATGACCTGGAGGTGAGGAAAAACCCCAAACCTTTGTATGGCAGTTAGTGTAGCATATATTATTACATGGAGTGCAATTAAGTGCATAAGTGTACATCTTCCATTGTTGCTCGGGGAAAAAACTGGTGGGAGGTGAAGAACTTTATGAAAAAGACATTTTAAGGTCTTTTTTATTTAAAATATTTTTAAAAAATAATCTTTTATTCTGGCACAATCTCACTTTATATTCAGGGTCGCAGGGACCTGTAGCCTATCCCAAGAGGCTTAGGGCACAAGGCAGGGTACACCCTGGACATGGTGCCAATCCATTTCCGGGCACACACACTACGGGCAATTTGAGAACGCCAATTAGCCTAACCTGCATATCTTTGGACTGTGGGAGGAAACCCACCAAGCACGGGGAGAACATGCAAACTCCATGCGCACAGAGACGGGCATCGAGCCTGGCCGGGAATCGAACCCAGACCTTGGAGGTGCAAGGCGACAGTGCTAACCACTACACCACCCTCTGGCACAATCATATTAAACAAAACTGAGATCATTTGAAAGCTGCTTGGAGGACGCAAAATAGGTTTAAGCTAGAGACAAACTTGAAATATTTTAATATACTTTAACCTTTAATAATGAAGGAACATTTAAATCATACCAAAGATTCTGTTCGTTTAAATAAATTGCTTTGTCTTTTTTCCCCCAATTCTTTCCTAAGAATGTACAATCTTTTACAGTCAATTTTACATAATGTTTATACAAGACTAGAAAGTACAATTAGGAAAACATCCCATATTTATTAAACCCTGGGAATTTGCTTTATGTGAAGATTTCTGTGAATTATTTACCAAAGGGAAGTTCCTGTTTTAAATACAGAATGACATTAAGTCAGGGCATTGCCAGAATTCTTGAAAGGACTTCTTTGCTTTTTGTCTCTTTTTATCTGTTTTGAAGCATTCCTCTGCTTTGGCAAAAGACAAAGAAGGGGATTAAATTCTTCAGAGGAGGAACACAAACTTTGAGGTGTTAATTATGGGTGTGTGGCCAACTCTGAAAGGAAAAATTTGTCCTGGGGAGGAGCAACAGATTAGAGGGGACCAGGGTGGGAGAGAGAGCGAGAGAGAGAGCACACACAATTATTTTGTCGACAGGTTTTAATGACACCCCTGTGCCCTTTTTGGGGGTTGGTCCCTGAAAGAGTACTCACCTCTAGTCAGAGCCATTTTTCACTGTTCAGACACACCTAGATGATTTATCTTATCTCCAGTCACCTCTGTCAGTCTGGGAAGAGAGAAAGCAATGACAGGGGGAAAATGTTCTGATTGATGTCTTGGCACATTTGTTTATGGCTTAAAATATGTCTTTTCTGTCAAAATATTTAATCCTTTATTTTTACTTTAAGTATTATAGAATACTAATGAATATGTCTGTTATTACATTTTTGGGTAAAGCCAGTTTTTTTGAGGTGTGTGTCTATGTGCAGTGTTTGAAGAGGCCCGTAGAGATATGAGAGCAATATGAAGTAGTGTCGGCCCTCAGACCAACTGAAATATGAGAACAGCTGCAAAGCAAGAAGCAAGAAAGAGTGTGTGTCTGTGTGTGTGTGCAGAAGAGAAAGAGAGAGGAGTTTATTTTCTGCTTTTGGCAATGCAGTGCTACTCAAGAGTATGGCTAATATACATTGTTGATTTAGACTGTCAGGTTTAGGAGGTTTGTTGCTGTCCTTTTCAGGAATTGTTCGAAATAGATTTTCCCTTTCCCAGGTGTTCGAAGTGCCTGAATGTCTTGGGTCTTAGTAGCTTATTTCCAACTTTTTGTTGTCCTTTTTAAATATTTCTACTTAATCCATCATTCCCCCAAGGCTCTATAAAGGGCAGACCTGTCCATACACTACATCGCTTCTCACCTGAAGCACATCTACCATGTTAACATATCCACTTTTCTTTAATTTTACAGGAATGTGACCAAGTTCATATCGATGATGTGGCCTCAGATGACAACGGACAGGACTTGAGGTAAGGTGGTTCCCATCATAGTGCTGGTATAGTCTCACAGGGAGACTGCTGTGGAGTGTATTAAGATCTCCAATAAAATGAATGATATACCTCATAAAAATGGCCTGCGCTTTTTCATGCCGCATACCATCGCCATATAAGGAATTATACCTATTGTTTTTTAACATACTTTGGAAGCGATGCCTGTTTTCCATTGCTTATGTTTAAGATATGCGTTTTTATTATGTCACCAAAAGTCTTCTTCTTCTTGTTATTGTTATTATCATCCTCCTATTTCTAATCACATTATTCAGAAACTAATGGGCCAAGAGATAAATACAACACATTGATTTTTTAAGTATTTGTTTCTCCATTTCTGTTTGTTTAAATTTTTATTCCATTTATTTTAGAATAAACAAGCTACCAGATCCCTTAGCAACTTCCTTAACCTCCTCAAATTCACTTAGATTTTTTTTTCTTTCTTTTGAAATGTGAACGGGTTTCCAACCATTGTATTTAACCTCGATAGTAAATCAAGTAGTAGAATAACCACGCTGTTGTTCTAAAACCACAAAGTGAACTTTTAGTTAGAATCTTGAGTTGCACCGGATCTGGCAAATCTTTCACTTGTCTGTTTTTTTTTTTTGTGTGTGTGTGTGTGTGTGTGTGTGTGTGTGTGTCTGCAGCACATATAACTTTGGAACAGACGGCTTCCAGAGTCCGGCTGGAGGTGGTGCTTTGTGTTTGGGCTCGGGAGTCCATGGTGGCGTCGACTGGATGAGGAAGCTGGCCTTCCGCTACCGGCGAGTAAAAGAGATCTACAACACTTTTAAGAACAATGTAGGAGGTAAGCAAACAAAAGAATTAATATTGATTTTAGCTTTCAACAACATTACAACTAATTGTATGTGCTAGACAATTTTAGATTTAGATTTTGTTGTTGTGGGTTTTGATTGGCAGGTTTGCTGGGGAGTCCAAAGCGAGAGGAATGGCTTCAGCTGAGGCGAGAAATGGAGGTTCTGACTGATCTGTGGCTTACGCAGGCTTTAAAGGCTCTCGCTCTTATTAATTCCAGGTGAGAAGGACTCACAGGGCAAATAAATATATCAAGCCAGCATTTTGAAGCACTCTTTTTTTGTGTGCATTGTGAGAATATTCCTAAATTTAAGTTAATTTGCATTTAATTTGATTTTGAATGACTTATGTTTAAACAAAATTGGATTTATTTCTAATCTCTTTAAATTCAGAAATGATGTATGATTGCTAAAATAATGAACACTGCTGGCTCTGCTCCCTTCCTCAGACCAAACTGTGTGAATGTGATGGTCACCACTACACAGCTGATCCCAGCTCTTTCCAAAGTGCTGCTGTACGGTCTAGGGGGAGCTTTTCCTATTGAGAACATTTACAGTGCCACCAAAACTGGTATGTGCCCTAATGCTCCATTAACAGGAAACACATTTGAATGAACATGAACTCTGATGGAAATGTGCGTTTGTATTGTGTATAATTTTGTTCAGGTAAAGAGAGCTGTTTTGAGAGAGTGACTCAGAGGTTCGGGAGGCGAGCTGTGTATGTGGTAATCGGAGATGGCGTGGAAGAGGAAACTGTGGCAAAGAAGGTAAGATTCAACAAGCCTTGCAAAACTATAAATACATCATGAAATCCTAATTTTAAGATATTTGAAGATTCTGTATCCTCCCTATGAAAGTCAGTTATAATTAAATGAGCTTTTAAATAGGTTCATATAGTTGTTAGCATTAGATTAGTGATTAGTTGATGGCTATATTGTGATTTAATATTTTTACAGAAAAACATGCCATTCTGGAGGGTAACATGTCGAGCAGACCTGGAGGCACTGAGTCATGCACTAGAGCTGGACTACCTCTAGGGGGCAGAATCTCAAACCGTTTCTCATTTGAATTGGTCAACTAAAGCCACATGGCCAAGGCAAAAACTGCAGGACCTATCAGCCAGGATGGACTAAAATATGGGAAATATGTTTGTCCCTAATCAATAAAAAAAAAAATCTTTTCCCTTTTTCTTCTGTCGGTAAGAGCAGGTTTATATGATGGCGCATTGCACTGGAGACAAAAATCCGTTTAAGACCAGAGTGCTTTAAAGGACCACATAAAATTTGTGGTTATTATTGAGACTACATGACTTCAGGACAAATTTGTGTGTATCAATGTGATCAGCTTTTGGGTGTGAAAATAATTGTTTTCTATGAATTCACAAGCAGCTGCTGCTGTCTGTTGTAGATGAGACTTATCCATAACTCACTCAGAGATTTATTTAGCATCAAACCTTTATGAGGGAAAAAATGTGTTGTGTATTTTCAGTCTAAATCTTATTAAAATATCAGCTTTTTTTTACAACTGTGAATTTCAGTGAAACTCTTTTTAAAAGATAAAGCACAATTAGGGGAATTATATGACTGAAAATCAGTTGGGAAATATGTAGATAAACCAATTTTAGTTTGTTTTCTGATAATTTCTATCAATAATGCAATAATTGATTATATTACTGATTCATATACTTATCCATTATTTTAGGTAAACCATCCTTTAGGTAAAAATAATTAAAATAAATGTGTGAAAATGTGTGATATTCCACTCAATTTAATTCTTCCTCTAAAGTACTGTATACTATTTAATAACACACTTTTTTAAAAAGCCAGTGCAAGATAACTACATATCTATAACTAATCCCAAAAGTAGCCAAAGTGTAAAGCCAAATCTATTGATAAAGGCAACAGTCATTTACGTAACTTATGAATATTTTTGTGAGGTGATTTCTCAAGCACTAGAAAATATCTCCTTCATTACTTTTGATATGCCTGGACAACAGTGATCTGTAATATTTGTTATTGGATGTACATTTGATTTCATTTTTCTTTCTATTAACGTTACTTAAGTTTATATGTGTGTTTCTATCCTGTATGGAATCTGTATGGTTGTCTTTTGAATTGCATGTACCTTTTACACTGCCTGTCCTCCTCACTATTATTTGTATATATGGTTTTATTGATGATTTGTTTTGGGCCAATATGACAGAACAATAAAAAAACAATAAATTAATGAATTGCTTCAAAATCAGTTAAGTGGCATGCTGTCTAATGCAATTACAGATCAGTACAAGTGAGACAGTGGGTAGAAGATTATTTTTAATTGTTCACAAAATGGATGTTGAAGTTTCTTTGTTTATAATCATCGAATCATTACTTTTCTAGAATTGTGTACTAGAAAGACAGGCACTACTAGGTGTGTTAAAAGGACGAATGAGTACAATACAGTATCTTATTACAGAGGCTGGTTTTAGATACAAGTCTGCAGTATCCAGGTTAGATTATGCACTGAATCAAGGGTAGATTTATACAGTACAATGGAATGTTTTGTAGTTAAAGCTGAACCTGAGTGAACCTTTTTTCGTTAGTACATCCTCAGCGTGGGGAAGCATTTTGTTATTGTGTGAAATTTTTAAAATCCGATTCCTACATGCTCACTTTTTGAACCTATTTTGTGACAAAATCTTCTGGTCAAGAATCAGAATAGAAACTGAGGCTTACAAGCGTCCCAGGGGGCCTGGAGCCGATCCAAGGGAACTAAGGACACAAGGCAGGGTCCACTGTGAATGGGGTGCCAACTCATTGCATGGCACAAGTGTGAACAGACACACACACAATATGGGTAATTTGCAAACACTAATAAGCCTACAATATATGTCTTTGTTCTGTTGAAAGAAACCTACCAATCACAGTGAGGACATGCAGGTCCTGAAGAACTCTGAAGTAGATATTCAAACCCCTGACCATGAAAATGTGAGGCAACAGTGCAAACCACTAAGCCGCAATAATTACTTGAAGTGGGTAAACATAACTTATTTCTCTTTCCAATATCCTGCTCAGACAGAATAGTTATGTCATACTTGATGCAAGAATTTAGTAAAACATCTATATTATATTAATATAACAATATAATGTACAATATATTATTAAAATATATAATCCAGAGTTTTTTTGTTTAGTTTTTTGTTTTACTTTTTTTTCAGTTCATAGGTAAGATCTCAAAGCACCACATAAGGATGGGTGGCAGCAGCAGTTATGATTGTCATAACATAAAGTACAGTGTGTCCATGTTTGTTGTACAGTATGTGCAAGTAGGTGAAATGTATGTAACAGCACGAGGATCACAACAGTGTCCTCAGAACAAACTTGATGATGGAAGTAGAGTTGGAAGTGCCTATAAAGTCATAGGTGCACAGCAGATGGTTCAGGACACAACCCTGGGTGGCTCCAGGGCTGAGGGTGTTTGCTCAAATCCATCCATACTGCTTGTCGTCTGCTAGAGAGAAAATTGAAGATCCACTTGCACATAAATGGGTAGAGTCCCAGGTCTTTCAGCATGATGGTAAATATAGAAGGAATCGTGTTAAAACCTAAGCTGTAGTTAACACCATTTTTAAATGTAATTTCCCATCCCAGATGGCTCAGGGCTGTGTGTAGGAAGTATGCGATACATCATCAGCTGATCAGTTTGCATATCATTCAAACTGTAGTCGATTCAGTGTATCAGGTAGTAAAGAGATGATAAAGTCTCTGATTTTTTTTTCAGAGCACTTCATTGCAACTAGTGTTTTCAGACTATTTAGAATATCTCTGGTTAACAGTGCCAATATTTAACACCTATGAAATCATGTAAGGGTTCAAATTAAAATGTAATAAGAAGAAATGTAATGGAAGAAATAGATAAGTAACATTTGTCATTACAGTATTTGCAATAGTACAGTTTCTGTCTTTTAACAGCTGCTATGCTTATGTCCTTCAACTTCACCTTTGTGTCACAAAGATTTCCAAAAAGAAATAGTATATCTTCTTCAGTATACCTTTAGGTTACAATCCTAAGTAAATGTGGTACTAACTTAAACACATCCTGTTGAGTCTGGTTCCTCTCAAGGTTGCTTCTTATAGTCATCTTAGGGAGTTTTTCCTTGCCATTGTCTCCCTCGCCTTTTTTCATCAGAGAGAATCTGATCATTCTGATTCATATATATTTTCTCACACATTTCATATACATTTTCAGAATTTTATTGAATTGAATATTCCAGGTAACTAACAGTCAAATTAACAGTGATAATTTTTTGATTGATAAAAACACAAAACAAAGAACAAAGAATTAATCAATCTAAGTTAATTTGATTTATCTGAAATCTGGGGGATTAAGTTGCTGTAATTCTACAGTATGCTAAATGTGCAGATTGAGTGTCACTACTGTAGTCCATTTGTGTAATTTTGGATCTTCCACCTTTAAATCAGATGTATCAATAACTGAAGATAAACCTTTGTAGCATTCTATTCATGTATTCATTGTCCATCAGCATGCAGACAAAATAACTTGAATGACGGACATTATTTTAATGATCAATGGCGCCCTCTAGTGAGTGGCTCAGTTGTTATCTTGTAAATGCCCATGAAATTCAAGAGTTAATGGTTTAATCGTGGAGTCACTGCGTCAAAATCAGATCACATGACCTACTGTGCTATTGACAGGAAGTGGGCAAAATTCTTTTCCAAAGAGTCTCTACTGATGATTGTACCATGAAAAGAAAAATAAGTAGAACTAAATACATTTTATGAGTACTGAGTACTTATTTATTTTATGACAATCATAAAATATTGTATTTTATTCCACTCAAAGGTTTTTCTTATAATTTTTGTTTACAGAGTTTTAATGAATCCATAATCACGTAGCCGGTCAAACCATGATGTCTGCTAAAACTCATTCATAAAAGCAACACCTCTGGTAACATACCTTTACCACCACTGTGACAAATAATCGTTGGCATGGTGGTTTAGTGGTTAGCACCTTCTCCGTACACCTCAATGTTCCAAGTTCAATTCCCGCTTTGGGAGTTTGCATGTTCTCCTCATGCTTGGTGGGTTTCCTCCAGGTACTTTGGTTTCGTCCCACAGTCCAAAGACATGAAGATTAGGTTAATTGGCGTTCAGAAATTGCCCTTAGTGTGTGAATGAGTGCGTGTATGTGTGTGTGCCCTGCGATAGATTGGCACCCTGTCCAGGGTCTACCCCGCCTCGTGCCCTAAGTCTCCTGGTATAGGCTCCAGGCCCCCTCAATACAAGATAAAGCGATATAGACGATAAGTGAGTGAATTTAAATGAACTGAATGGAACTGAACTAAATTGAATAAGCTCAAAGCGACAATGCAAGGCATAGTTTAGTTCCTTTTCCCTCATAGTATAAGTGCAATGTTCATACCCAAGCTTGAATAGGCATGCAATAGGTTGTTTTTCTTGAATATTGTTTAGTAAGAACCTAATGCAATGTTCAGGTCACCACAGATCATCAAGCTTCCTTGTCATGAAGATTAACCTAACACCAAACTTATTGCAAGACCAACCAACTGAAACCTCAGAGACAGAAATGAGTATGGAATTGCTATTATTGTAGGAAAATGTATTTGGCCTTTTTCCAATAATCAAGTGTGTATACAGGGTGTGTGAAAATTAACCTGGCAATATTTAATGGCTATAGAACTTTATTATCACTGGAGTCTCCCCATTTTGCTCTTGCTGTGCATGCATGGTTAGACCAGCATTTGCCGTTGGTTGGGATGACGCAGACCATATAAATGGCCTTCAAGAAGTCCAGGTCTCACTCCATGTGAGTTTTTCCTGTGGGGCTAAGCAAAGGAGGAGGTGTGCAGGACAAAGCCTCACACACTGGAAGATTTGGAGGCACAGATTCAGGATGTTCTCAGCAATATCCCAAATGACTTTCTTCAGAAGATTGGCTTTCATTTTCATATATAATAAAGTACATGTACAATTTGTTTCAATAAATTTGTATTGGAGATATGGATTTCATTAAAATTTTTTAATGTCTAGTTACTTTTCACCCACCCTGTAGAGAGCATCAGTGAGAGATCATTAGGTACATCTTGATAGTATTGGGTTCGACTCCCTTTTGCCTTAAAAACTGCCTTAATATATGTCTTCATAACATATATTTAACAAGGTGCTGGAAAAATTTCTTAGAGGTTTTGCTCAAAATTGACATAATAGGATCATACAGTTTCCTGCTGCAGATTTGCTGGTGGCACATCCATGATGCAAATTGCATGTTCCAACACATTCCAGTGGTCTAGTGACTGTGAAGACGTGAGAGTCATGTTCAAGTAGGTCATGTGATTGGGCATGGTATCCTGCTGTAGGTCATTAAAACAACAAAAAGATCATGGCCAGGAAAAATACTCAGGTTCGAAGGGGTCCAAATTGTGCTAGGAAAATATCCCCCATACAGCAATCTGAACAGTTGATGCAAGGCAGGATGATCTTTTTTTTTCTGTTTTTTTATGGCAACTTCTGACCCTTCCATCTCATTGTCGCAGCAGAATTTGAGACTTATCAGATCAAGGAACATGTTCCAGTCATCTACTGTCCAATTTTGTAGGGCCCATGTGAACTGTAGACTCAATTTCCTGTTCTAAGCTGACAGGAGTGGCACCTAGTGTGGTCTTCTGCTGCTGTAGCCCATCTGCTTTGAAGTGCTCTAAAGCATACCTCAGTTGTAATGAAAAGTTATTTGAGTTCTAATTCCCTTTCTATCAGTGTGAATCAGTCTCGCCATTCTCCACAAGGCATTTTGCCCAGAGAACTGCCACTCACTGACTATTTTTATTTTTTCAATTATATATACAGATATATATACAGATGGTTGGGCGAGGATCGTGGAACTTCAGCGGATCATCTTGATTGTGCCTACATGCCTAAATGAGTAGCTGAACATTTGTACCTAATGAAGCAGCCAGCGACTGTAGTTTAAAATTTGCTGCATTTAATTTAACCTAAAATCAAAAAAAAAGAAAAATATTTCTACCTAAAATCACAAAATATAAACAACTATCGGAAGCATTTTATGTACCAAGTACACCATTAAGAATTATCTGTAGGCTTTAGCGGCCATTAAACAAAAAAACAAACGCGAGTACTATGGTATCCAGCCATATTTTTTTAGGAATGGCCACCCTAACACAACAAGTTCATGTAGAGTATGTGTTATGTAAGCACATTTGTTATGCTTTATGTGTTATGTAACAATTTTATGAGATGCGTAACTATTATTTTACTAACTCTGCGGCTCTTGGCAACATGACCACACATTCACAAACACTCTCATACACACCCTCGTAAATGCTATCATGTGTTCTACCTTGGATATGTGTCAAAAGGTGTACAGGATTACAGGAACTTAGCTGGAAATGATAGCCACATGCCCAGTACAGTCCTGACCAAACTCTCATGACTGTGTTCTGGTATGATTGCACAATCTGCGCAATGATTGTGTCTGCAGAATTAAAAGTCCTGGTTTGCCGTGAGCACCTCTCGCACATATGGATCCTGGCAAGTGTAGATGTTAATACAGAAATGCTAATGAGGAAAACATAAACAAAACTTCCAGAGGTTTGTTTTGAATGCATATTTACAGCATTTGGTAGATGCACTTATCTCCATCATAAAAAAATCCACATGCTCGTACGAAGATGTCAAAGAGTATTTCGCAAACAGTCACTTAAATAGTTACTGTATGAGAAACATCTACAGTTTAACTCAAAACATATTTTTTTTCTTTATAACTGATGCAATTAGCAATAATTAGCAATAAGAAAAATTCAATAAATAAAATGAATGAAACACACACATACGCGTGTGCACACATAAACTCACACAATCACTGCTTTCTAACAGAGAGAGAGACTCTGGAAACTGGATCTTTAAAAAGGAACCTATCTAATGACACTTGCTTTAACTTTACGCGCACGCACACAGGTAGTCACAATGTTATAATAAATAGTACACGCGGGCACGGATGCTGACTATATGACTATACGTGCACCGAGACTGAGCATGGGAGATGATTACCCACAATCCTGCAGCTTGGCAGACAAAGCGCATGCATACTACTTGCATGTCAAGACCTCGCTCGTTTATTAAGTTAAGATTTTGCTCCTCTTGCAAAACACTTGCAGACCAAGTTACTCGCAATCCACTGTTTACTCTTCATACTACTTTTCAAATTATTTGCCTCTTCAGCACTATATACAGTATTATACAGTATGGCAAAAATCACTTACAGCAGATTATTTAGGAATCTTCTAAGCAATATACTGTATATGGTTTACAAACCTCTCAAAATAGAGGAATAGTATTGTTGTGGGTGCTGGTTAATATATAGGATACAAGTATGGCAGTCAGAATATACACAGTATAATCCCCATTGTTGATTTAACAGTTTGAGACCAAATGGACTCATAAAAACACTGCTGGGTGTTAATTTAACACTCCAAGTGTTATTTCAACACTTCTTTTTCAATTTTCTTTGTAGGCTTTATTAGAGATTTTAATAAGCGTGGTGCAACACCTGAGGTTTTCTGGAGCAACTTAGAGTTAAAAACAATTTTTGTGGGCAATACTCAGTGGTTTCTACATGTTCTCCCATGTCTGCTTGGTTTTTCTTCCCCATTCTGAGATCATAATAATTATTTATTGGCAGCGCTTAATTTACGTGTGACTGGGATACCATCCAGGGTGCACTCCTGATCAATGCCCATTAACATTGTGAAACAGCTCTATATAATGTACTGATACCTACATATAGAGTCCTTAATTACACTGGTGTTAAAATGCTTGTTTTGAATTATTTTCTAATTAAATACAATAATTGTAATCACAAATTACATTATATATTAAAACAACCTGAGAAAAAAAGTTTTTTTTGCTTTGATCATAGTTTGCAGTTGAGCTGGCATGCACTGCACACATGTGTGCAAAAGCTTATGATCTGTTTTAGCTCAAATCTATCATAGGGTAATCTGAGTTTATCAAAAATATTATACATGAGGAAAATCTGCACAAAGCATATAAGATGATCAAAATCACACATAATAACATTAAATAATCAAGGACATAAAGTAAAAGTTTGGGTATTTTAATGGTATCCAAGCAACAGTGAAACGCTGCAATGAATGTATTCGTGTAGCAGGGGATTATATAGAGAAATAAAGGTAGTTTTTAATCTCATTCCTGTGCTTTCTTATTCTGCACAATCAACCACTAGTCCACCCACTGATTTTAGGACATAGAAGAAAACCAACCAACCTACAAACCCTCTAAGATTCACAAAAATACATGTGAAAGGTCTTCCAAGATCAGAATCCAAAGGAGGCCCTATGCTACTTATACTACTTGCTGCACCATCATACTGTCTAAACCATGACCAGAAATATTAAAACAAGACTTTTACAACTGGAAATACATCTACTGAATTTACATGAATTTTAGTATAATTTAGATTTTTAATTTCTATTTTTTACAAGAAATTTGTTCAAATTGTTTGATGATGCAACTAATTCATCTCATTTTATACCAATTCATATATATATTTACGACTTTTGTTTACCAACCAATGATCAAAAAAGAAATTTAAATACACAATGTACCATTGATGACTCTACAGTGGATTTATGGCTACAAACTTCAAAGTTCTAGACTTTAGCCGGGTCATGAACCCGCACACAGCCCACTAAAGAGGTTGAAGGGAGCACGGCCTTGGGCACCCAGCGCTGACGCTGCACATCAGCCATGAACACGCCATTAACATGTAATACTTAGGAGTTCACTCACTCCAGTGCCCTTGCTGCACTCCATGAATCTGAAACGTAGAATGTTCCATAAGGCACTGTTCACTGTTCTATGCACACATTAACACACATTATTCAAACATTGAAGGACAGTGCTTGAAGTCACTTCATTAAAAAAAATGGACAGTAGAAATCACAGCTACAGTGCGGCACTCTGTGACCTCTGTCATTGCCAACAAATGGTATATAAAGTTTTGAGATGTAATTTACTTAATGACCAAATACTTATTTTCCATCATAATTTGCAAATAAATTCTTTAAAAATCCTACAATGTGATTTTCTGGATTTTTTATTTTATTTTGTCTCTCATAGTTAAGGTATATCTATGTTCTCATCTTTTTAAGTGGGAGAACTTGCATAATTGGTGGGTGACTAAATACTTTTTTGACCTACTGTATGTTTAATAGTAATTACTTAATTTTTTAGTTTTGTTTTTTTTTTGTTTTTTTTTTGCCAAGCTGTGATGTGATAATGAAACACTGAAATTGTTGTGAGACACAAATTCTACATATTGACAATTCAGGTTTGAACCCAATTGAAAAAACTTTTATTCTGAACTGAAGAAATTGGTCTGCATGCAACAATAACTAAATATAAATGAGCTTGAAATGTTCTGCCCAAGTGGTCCAGGTTCCCCTACATGTCGTATAGCATTTCCCCACCTATTACAGTGGAGGCTTTACCAAAGACCCTTGCTGTAAGCTTAAATTATCAATAACTGTTGATACAGTAATTGTTGAAAACTCAAGAAGAGTGAAAAGTGGAAAATGCTGTTTTCAAATGTTATCAACATGGACACAATTGTCCTACTCCAGAAGTTTAGATATATCAGTCTAGTCAATGTGTAGAAATAACTGATTTAAATGAATCTGAAAATTAATTATATACAATGTAGACCTGCTTACATTACTGTCTTTCCATCTAGACTGAAAATGTGAATAAAACACCCACTTTGTCGAACCAATAAGATTTCAGTTTCATGAAATCACACCTCATATCTCCCTGTGCTTTCTGTTTGGCTTGGGCTACTAGCATGTCATCAAAGGTGGACATGTGTAATGTGGACAGAGTAAGTCCGGATCAACAAGGAGAACAAAAAATTAACAAAAGGAGAACAATAAAGATGATCATATGTACATGTGGTTTACTGTTATAAATCTTAATTGAAAACAAAAAAAAAAACAGTTGAGAACATTGAAAAGTGACCAGAGAGTGAGGTAGAAAGACAGATAGAGAGGGAGAGGAGGTGGGTTTTGTACGGAGGGAGGGGGTGGTATGGGTATTTGTTTGTCAGAGGTTATACAGTGCATGTTTTTGTCCTGTGATTATTCACTGTGGTTGTGTAGGAGTGGGATGCTGGGGTTCAGAGTTCATAACACATAATGTCCCTTTGAACCTGACTTTTGGTCCTTATCCAGAAAAAACTGCCCATAGTCCCTGATGCTGGCCTCTTAAAACACATAGCTTATAACATCACACACACACACACACACACACACACACACACACACACACACACACACACAAACACACGTGTTATCTCCCATTTCATACAGTACCCGTGTGAGAGATAAATTCAGGGACCTTCAAATAGTGTAATAAAAGCATAAATGTCCGACCAAAGGTGCCAATAACAATTAGTAACCTATTTATAAAGTTTTCTTTTAACCATATTCATACCAGATGTATGATGTGCAACAATCACAAACATGTGCAGTCCTGAACTGAGTGTCTACCTCTGCAACATCCAGGACCTCATGAGTGTAGCAACCTGTTGTGTCCAAATGTTCAAGCACACTGACCTCCTTGCCATATCAATACAACCTTGGCATAGTCAATGGCACCACTAGCAGACAGATGTTGTAATGCTGCCTTTTATATGGCAATATTGAGCTTGGATTTGCAAACAGCCTACAATGGAAGCCATCCAACAGTGTACAAACTTTGCCAGACATTTATTTGTTGATTGGAACATTTCGGCCAACACTGGACATAGATGGCTCTTTACCTGTTTGGACCTGCTTCTGGACTTGTTTTGCCCCACTCTATGTTTTCTAGTGAGGTCTCAGATTGCTCAAGCTTTTGACGTGTGTATTTACGAGCAGATTGTGCAACCACAAATTCTTCTGCTTAGTAAAAAAACCCACAGGAAACTTTTTTCCATTGCACACCAAAACATATACTGCTACTGGATGAAAGGGTGTTTCAAAGGAATTCCCCTTAATACAGCTTTGTATATTGCCCTGGAAAGTTTCTATATTTCCTTTGAGTTAGATGTGGAGGAATCTCTCACTCACTCACTCATCGTCTATACCGCTTTGTCCTGTATTCAGGGTCGCAGGGGCCTGGAGCCTATCCCAGGAGGCTTAGGGCACGAGGCGGAGTACACCCTGGACAGGGTGCCAATCCATCGCACGGCACACACACATACACACACTCATTCACACACTATGGGCAATTTGGGAACACCAATTACATGTCTTTGGACTGTGGCAGGAAACCGGAGGAAATCGTGGAGGAATCTTATTAGTTTAAAATCAAAATTGAGGTACATATGAGGTACATTCTGGTAGATCTTGGTCGTTATACATTTTCCTGCTCTGCACACTGACCGGGAAATTTGTCACCCAGAATGCGTGTACAATGTAAATAATCCACAACCCTTGCCAAATTCCACAACACTTGTTTAGTGGTTAGCCATATGGCTAGTTCTGCTTAGCCAACTATTTCTGGGGAAAGAAAAGGACTCACAATATCAGATTAATGCTGAAAAATGTGTTTTTCAGACAAAACATTATCAAGCCATGTTTTTTTTTACTTGGTTATGTTCTGTTTTGCCTTTCTTCTTTTCCTGCCTTAGTCAATGCTGTTTGTTGATTGCATGACCTTTGCATGAATACTGTCTATGATTTTGAATTATGTTTGTATACTGCTCGACAAGTATAATTAAACCCTGTTGACCTGCACCTCCATCATCCTCTGCATATGTGACAGGAAGTAATTACATGAAAGATAAGATCAGATAAGAATTCAACAATCACGACACATACTCTACATTACTCGTATTAGTATAGTATTAAAGCCAAAGATGCGTATTTTTCCCTTTTCTCATATCAGACTGCAATTTAACCTGTTGAAAGAATAAATTGATGCAATTGTCTTTTAAATGTGTTTTAATCATGCTAATAATTAAACAACAATTTAATAACACAATTAAAAAAATATAAACAAATGTAATAATTAATTATAATGTAATATTTATTATTGAAATGAATAATTCCAGAAATCAACTTAATAAACTGAGATAAGTTAATTGGATTATTGTTTTTTTATTTTTAAATTATTGACTTAGTTCATTTAAAACCTCTTACCAAACTATATGGTAGAGTGTAGAGTTATTAACATCTATCTCAAAGGTTGTTAAATTATCATATTACAACTTTCACAACCAGACTAATAGGCAAATGCAGAGCTTGTTTTATGCTTTAGCTGATAATAGTTGCTTGTATGTACAAGAGTGTAATAGCCAGGGAACCTTCAGATTATTAAGTTTGATGCAACAAACTCGCCTGACCCAGGGTTACAGAGTGCACAGAGGTTTCCTGAACCTGTCACTCTTTCCCCATGTCATCAAGTTACCAACAAAACACAAAAAATGTTTCTCATAGTATATACCAGATATTTTAAATTTTAAACTAAATAATTACTTGTATTTTTACCCCCCAACCGAAAACAATTGCTGTAATTTTTACAGGAAAATTTTGACAAACATTTCCCACATTGTAATAAATTGTTTATTTGTAACGACATTACGATGAATTCTTTGATTGCAAAGTTATATAATCATTTTTAAGGTTTTCACTAAAATAGTTTCTTTTGGAAAACTGTGTGATTGATTTTCAGTTAGTGCAGACTGATTTTATAGAATGAGAATGATATTGTATAGTGCACCTCCAGGTCGAGGGTTTGATTCCCGCCTCAGGTCTGCATGCATTCAGAGTTTGCATGTTCTCCCCATGTTTGGTGGGTTTCCTCCGGGTACTCTACCGGTTTCTTCCCACATTCCAAAGACATGCACATTGGGTTAGTTTCCAAATTCCCCGTAATGTGAGAGTGAGTGTGTGTGTGCTTGTGCCCTGCAATAGATTGGCCCCCTGTCTAGGACGTACTCCTCCTACTGCCGTGGGTCCCTTGGGATAAGTCTCCTGCTACCCTGTACAGTGTAAAGCAGTATAGAGTGAGTGAAAATTGAGCTTACACAACCAGGAATCTAAAAAATATACATAACTCAAGTCCCCCAAACTCTGACTTTAATACCTGATTTCATGTAATTAGTCACAAATATATAAACTAAACATTACATATGGCAAAATTTGAATTAAACTGGGACACTATAATATATTAGTACTAAAAAGTGTACAGAAGTATTAAGACAAAAGTGAAATTTTATGTTTCTAAAATAATGACAAATCAAGATAATAAGAGTAATTTGTTGTTTTATGCAGTGAAAATATTATACAGCAATTAATATTTAGAATGAAGTCATTTATTCTTCAAAACCTGATGGATCCAGCAAAAAGATGTCTGCAGTACTCCGGTGGCACTTGTTCAATTCATGCCTAGCTGGCCTGACTCATGCCATGATTTATTGCTTTCTGAATATCTTGTGCAAAAGATGATATCTTGACTACTACTCTTTTATTCACCACTGTCCAACAATGTTTTTTTTTTTAGTTTAGGTCTGGAGATGACGCAGGCCATGACTCCAGAAACAGAACACCTTTGTTACATAGCCAGATACATGTATGTCAGCCACATAGGTATACAACTAATTAGTGAAATCACCTGTTTTGTGCACAAGAACAACTAATACATTGTACATGTTGTCTTAATATGTTTAGCCTACACTGTATTTTCAAGTACGTTGCAAACCTTTTGAATATCTCTTGGCAAAAAATTAACTAGGTGAAGATCATCATGCTCAGAACATAGTGTTAGAGGCATGTACCCTGTTGACCAGATGTCCAGTATACCCTTGTCAGAATATTTGTTTTCACAGCAGTCACATGGTATGATCAGATTTTAATGTTGGCTAAAGGTGTAATCCATTAATTCTTAAAATGCACTGCTTCCCAATTTAGCTTTTATATTGTGAAGAATGCAATGTATATGAGACAAGGCATTAAATCAGCGTTGGCAAAGAGTTGTGCATGAAGTCACATGTCTGAATGTACCAGTTGTCCTTAGTGACACATTTTAGTTTACTGCTGTGTTTTGGTAAATGTCCTAATGTTGAAACAGTAACCTCAGATACAGCTCCTCATCAGAATGCCAAGCAGAGAAGAAGAAAAGTAGCTGATTTGTCATGCTGCTATTGATTGCACTCGTTGAACTATTGGCTTAGTTCATTTAAACCTCTTACCAAACTATGTGGTAAAGTGTAGGTTTATGAGTTCATCCACATCTAGCTCAAAGGTTGGTAAATTAACATGATAATATCACTTTCACAATCAGACTAATAGGCAAAAGCAGAGCCTGTTTTATGCTTTAGCAGATAATAGTTAGCGTGCTTGTATGTACAAGAGTGTAATAACCAGGGAATCGTCAGATTATTTCCCTCCTCCCAAGTTGTACGCAGCAGACTGGACTGACCCAGGGTTATAGAGTGCATCAAGGTTCCCTGAACCTGTCACTCTTTTAAGTTACCAACAAAACACTCTCTACAGACAATACATAAAATATATTTTAACTTTTAAATAATGACTTTTTACAGAATCTTTACAAAAAATTTACAAAAAAACATTATAATAACATTACGATAACATTACAATGCATTCTTTGATTCTTTGCACAGTTGATTAGTATTTTTTAAACTGAAATTTGCTCTTTAAAAAAAAAAAAATGTGGGATTGATTTTCAGGTTTGACAAGGCAGACTGATTTTTAAAAGTGATAAGTATAAATACAAGCTATAGAATAGTGCAGTGTAGTATTGTAATGTAGAGTCGTGTAGTGTATAAATATAAAATAATATACGTGTAGTGTATAAATATAAAAGTATAAAATAGTAGCTAGATTAATGAATATGCAGTTAGTATTGCACATGCTTCTGACATGATCTGGCCAAAGTTACCACACTGCAAATATTTAATAGCGATTCCCCAATACACAAATGAGGGAAATCAGCCACCCCCAAATATACTGAAATCTACCAATCAGGATTCAAGCTCATAAAAGAGCTCTTTGAAGTGTATCTTACCCTATTCAAGCAGGATTCAAAGTAAACCATAACCTGGAGTATTTTTCAATTTTCAAGATTTGATATGTGATTTATAGCCAGTGTATTATATAAATGGCTGACACATAATGCACTGAAATTCATTCATTACAGCCTGTAAGTGTATCTATAGGTAAGCTGAAAAAAGTGTGGAAAACGTTAGCAGCCATTGTCCTGTTATCTTGCGGGATGTGTGTATGTGTGCATATAAGCTATGTACTCTCAGTAATCCAGACCCTCTGACGTTAGTTTTAGTATGTGTACACTTTAGTATGTGTTTGTCTCAATCATTACTGCAAATCTGCAAATTCAGACAGATCAATGATTGGGTTGATGAGGAAAAGGAAAGAGCCAGATATAAGCAATTCCTTTACTAAACAGGCTGAAAAGGCAACAGAATTCTTTAGACAGATTGCTCAGGGTGATATACCTAGCCTGGTATATATACATACGTACATACATATATACACACACACACATATATATATATGCACACACACACACACACACACACACACACACTCTTAAAAGTGAGTATGCCCCTCTAATTTTAGTATATCTTCATTTTAGTATATATGTTAGAGTATGTGCAGCTTGTATAACAGTATAGATTTACTGTCCTCGGAAAATGACAAAAAGTGAGTACATCCTAAGTGATAACAGCTGTACATCTTTAACCATGCCATGCAAAGTCACATGTCTTATTCATCATGCTTATGTGTTTTTCAGTGGCCAAGTACAGTATGTCTTCAGACCTGAAACTTTCACTCATGTATAAAAAAGAACTCAAGGGAGTGACACTTATGGTTGAAGCTGTTCAGGGGAAAAAAAGGCTTTAAATAGTTAGGAAGTACTGTATAAAGAATGGATTGTGGATCATTTTTTTTAAAAATCATGTCCGATGAGTACAGATTTACCCTGTTCCAGAGTAATGGGAGCATCAGGGTAAAAAAAAAAAAGGTGGAGGAAGTGATTCATCATGCCTAATGCTACCTGAATATACTGAATGAACATGTTATTCCATGTCTATTTTTTCCCTGATGGCACAGGTATAATCCAAGATGTAGATGGCAGGACTCATCTGGCTCAATTTATGAAGGAATGGTTCATGGAGCATGAGTCATAATTTTTACACATGGATTGGTCACCACAGAGTTCAGACCTTAACCCCATTGAGAATTTTTGGGATGCTGTGACATTGCAAAAAGTAATCAAAGCAAAAGGCAATACAATGAAATGTTAGAGTGTGTGACTTTTCTTTTGGGCCAGGCAGTGTATACCCACACACACATATTTAATATACAATGATCACCCAAAATATTAAAACCATTAACATTAAAACTTTCATAAAAATATGAAACCTATTGGCTTGTATTGTTTATATGATGCATCTATTTTTACATCTCTTTATAGGAATGACCCTGATTGTGATGTATTGAACAGTGCATTTAACAGTGAGTTTACATAAATACAGTTATAAACTCAGCAAAAAAAGAAACGTCCCTTTTTCAGGACTGTGTATTTCAACAATAATGTTGTAAAAATCCAAATA
>JAQMYJ010000037.1:22170629-22201039 GCA_030014305.1 Clarias laeviceps
AGTGAAAACTCATTGCTTAAAATCAGGAGTTTTAGACACAGATTTGTGCAGTTTTATAAGAAAACAGCTGTTAGGTTCTGAGCATGCTGGAGAATATGAGTTCTTTTGGTAACTTTGTCACACTCTCTCCTTTCTATTTTTATGCACAGCCCACGGAGCATAGAGAACAGCAGGGAAAAGAGCGCAGGCCTCCGACCTGGCCTCCAAGCTCCTCAGATCCCAATCCAATATAGCACCCATGGGATGCGCCAGACAAACAAATCCAATCCATGGAGGACCCAACCCATAACCCATAGCATTCTAAGGATCTGCTACCAATGTCCTGGAGCCAGACACTATAGCACACCCCAGAGGCCTGCAGCTCGTTGGGGCCAGAGCTGCCCTGGTGGCACAATGGGGTTCCAAAACCAAGATGGTTTTAATGTTAATGATTTTGACATTATGGATCATCAGTGTATATTATACATACATCTTTATAATGTAAAGTTAAAAGTGAGAGTTAGATTGCTTGCATGTATCATTATTTGTCTTTCATATTAAGGTGCTTGCTTCATAACCTTTTTAAGTAAATAGCATAAATTGCTCTAAATATATAAATTTTTATAGGTTTGTAGTTAGGTATAAAATAATGAAGTTATGTCATTATCATTTTCATGGCTATTTGTAAAACAATGAATTAATGTAATATTATTTTATATTATAGTCATCTAAGAACATAAGTTTAATATAAATATTTATTTATATTAAAGTATTTGTTTAACATGTTCATACATGGTGGTGTGTATCCATACATACATATAATTGATACATGTCAGTTTGACAACGAACTTAGTGACCCTGTGTCAATCAGCAACAGCAAACTTGAGTCATGGTTCAGTACTCTTGTGCATGCACTCATTCACTCTTTCGCAGGTTGAAAGCCTCTGAAGCTCTAATACTTAAACCTTCTGAGAGGTAACTAGTCTGCAGCTTTACTATAAAAATATTAGACTCTTGGATGAAATGAGATCAGCAGTTCTGAACCAACAACCATGCCATCACACTTTTTCTTAATTCTGATGATTGATTTGAACTTTAAGTAAAGCTCCATGTCTGCATCTAGCAATGCTCTGCGGTCATATGATTGCTGCAATAATAAAAATTATATCTCACAAGCCTTTATGTTACCTCATCTTATCCTCACAAAAACAATACCTTAAAAAAAAACTAGGGTCTGAAAGTCACTCATTCTGATGCAAGGCTAAATTTGTGAAGAAGGTATCATAGACACCTATAGTACACACACATAATGTACACTATTCAATATGTTATCATCAGAAAAAAAGTTGAACAATGAGAGGCTGAATGTTTGTATCGTTTAGAATTCATTTGGTCATCAGCACTGATTAGATTTTGGTATTGATCAAGGATCAAGATCATTGCAAGATCTAACGTCAATCTTGTTTTTTATCCATTCATTAATTCGTCAGTGAAAAAAAAATGTCCACTTATAAGCCCTTAAAAGATATACTATGATTCAAGCATACACTCCTAAACAAAATCTTAAGACCAGGGAAAATATTACAAGTACTCACACTCGCACTGTTGTGGGTATATTTGGGCTATGGTCTTAAACTTTTGATCAGCTGATGACCAGCCTGTTTTCGTTACATTGCCTACTCTCTATTTTTTCTGTTTCCTGCTCTTGTTTCTTCTTTTGGCATTTTAAAGAAGTACTTTTTTACAGACTTTTTTATTATTTTTAATTCTCATTTGCGATACGATAATTCGGGTACACACAGATATGAATACTACGAACACGCTAGGATGAAACCAAAGATCGAAACTATAGGAAAATAACTGAATATGTAATTTCTAAAACGTACTCCGTCCCTTTTGACAAAATGACAAGACATGCTTCTTTAGATTAGGATAGGATACTTTTCATTGCATTTTTGGTCACAAATTGTATATGTTTTATTGATACTAGAGAGATTCGGGAAATTCTGCACCAATATATACGAATTCTCTCTCTCTCTCTCTCTCTCTCTCTCACACACAGACACACACACACACACGTAAAATAAGTAATGGTAAGTATATATTATGTTTCTCAATGTCATAATTAAGAGGTTCAGAATCCCCAAACTCCTGTTATGTGAACGCTAGTTTGGGTCAGTTTTATTTTTTGGCGCAAGGACCACATTTGTGAAGGTTAATTGGGATAGGATACAAATTAAACTCTACATTTATGTGTACAAATACACTCACATACACACATACATAGATAGGTGATTACACAGGGACACAGAGTAGACTATGACAAATATTTGCGCAAACCGATGGTCGCATATTTACATAGCGAGGAGATAAGGTTGTGCTAATCGCAGGAGCCAAAGCGCATCAAGCGAACCGCGTCACCTTCCGTGTGTTTATTTATATAACAGAGGGCAAGGGCACTTCCTCAGTCCATGCGGGGTCATTCGGTGCCCGCAACGTAAAACCTTAAATGAGTAGTTGGCTCGTGAACTCTCTCTCCCTCTTTTTTTTTTTTTTTTTTTGTTCATGCCCTGTTCCTGATTGGTCCCGCGCCTAACACTAACGCATACTACTAGTATATATATTGTAACCCGAGCCACGAATTTAAGATAAAAGCAGCTAAAGAACAGCTTTACGCACGAAGTAAAGTAAAGGAGGGAAAGCAGAGATGAGAGCACAGATTCAAAAGGCCCCAGCGCAGATCCTGGAGGTGCTGAAGAAGAAGAAGTCGGTCGGGCTGCAACACTGCAAGCCAACATCCTCGGTGTGTGTGCTGGACGCGAAGGATGCTGCTGCGCCTTGCACAGAACACACTTTCCAGTCCATCCCAGGCCCAACCAACTGGCCCCTGCTGGGAAACCTCGTTGACATCCTGCGCAGAGGAGGCTTACAAAAACAACACCAGACACTGGTACCTATTATTATTTTAATAGTATTATTTTAATGTATTAATATTTTAACAATCTATATTATTATTATTATTATTATTATTATTATTATTGTGATAAATGTTTTACATTAGAGGTTTTAATAACGTTTTATTATTATTATTATTATTATTATTATTATAAGCATAAATGTTTATATAGTCGTTTTAATAAAATAAAAATGTGTTGTTATTTTTTTAAACTACTTTAGATGGATTACCATAAGAAATTTGGCAAAATCTTTAAGATGAAAATAGGTTCGTTTGAATCAGTGAACATTGGCGCGCCTTGCTTGCTGGAAGCCTTGTACAGGAAGGAGGGAAGTTATCCGCAGAGACTGGAAATTAAACCATGGAAGGCATACAGAGACCTGCGGGATGAGGCTTATGGACTTCTCATCTTGTAAATATTTTTTCTCAGTATTCTAATATCCCCCCTAACTGATATGATTGTTGAACTGATACTTAAATTGATTCGTTTATTTTATTAATTATTATTAAATCTATCTGCAGAGAAGGAAAGGACTGGCAGAGAGTCAGAAGCACATTTCAACAGAAACTCATGAAGCCAACCGAGGTTGTGAAACTCGATGGGAAAATTAATGAGGTTGGTAGATGTACAGTATATGCGCGGAAAACATATCCGTGGTCAATATTTTATCTTTCATCAATGTTAAACCTTTAAACAACTATTAATATATTTGTTTTATTCTTTAAAGGTTTTAGCTGATTTCATTAATAGGATTGGAGATGTTAATGTGAACGGGAAGATCAATGACTTGTATTTTGAACTCAACAAGTGGTCCTTTGAAAGTGAGTTTTTAATATTTCATATTTAACAACAAATACTTCGTGACATATTTGCAGCTCATCATCCACTGCATGCTTGTTTGTTTTATGAATACGTTTTAATTATTAATTACATGTATAAATGATATTATTATTAATTACATTAGTATCTATATTAATATTAAGCCTTTCCCTTGTTCTAGCTATTTGTTACGTTCTCTATGACAAACGATTTGGAATTTTGCAAGAACACGCCAATGAGGAGGCAACTGACTTTATCACCGCGATAAAAACGGTATGCCGGTTATCTCATAAGTACAATGTAGTTTATCTGCACATTTCAGTAACACAAACACTGGGATAACCTTTTCTCAACGTTTGTTTGCCATATGTGTAGTTTGCCAGTCAGTTACTCAGTTCAGTAGGGCTGCATTACATAAGTGGGTGTTACGTCACATTTTGTGTTTATGGGATCTGTAACATGACTCAGACGCAATTTATCTTCCTCTATTGGTTTCTTGGTTATGGGTGTCATAGCTCAGTGTCTATGTGTTAATTTGACTGTCCATTAAAATAATCCTGGATTATACTTGATCTGTGCCAGAATTCCTGTCATAACATGGTTACCCATTTCATTTTCACTTGTGCAAATATATAACCTGTGCAATGTTCCTTGCTTTACAGATGATGAACATGTTTGGCAGAATGATGGTAACTCCAGTCAGTCTGCACAAGAGCCTGAACACAAAGACATGGCAAGAACACACAGCTGCTTGGGACCGTATTTTTAATATAGGTACAAATTCATTATTAATACAGTACATTTCCTGCCAGGTGATGAGATATAAACTTAGAACTTTCCTTGTTGATCATATTAGTTCAGACTTTGTTCTAGTTTTATAGCTTGTGAGTGGGAGGGGACAGAGTGAGTTGTAGTAAACTGCATGACCTAAGTGGAGCAGGAATGCAGCAAATATTTGTAGTAGTGGGAAAATGGAGCAGGCCAGGGAGAGGGTGGAGGAATACTAAACTTGTATCACCATAGTACTGCTGCTGGGCTGAATTAATTATGCATATAATTCTAACATGGTCTTGTTTTGGCAGTGATTATTGTTGTACGTCATGGTAAATTTGATTCATTAATTTATACAGTTAGACTGACAAATATATTTTTTTCTTTTTTCAGCAAAAATCTACATTGACAAGAAGTTGAAGAGACAATCAAGTGGAGAAACTGATGGCTTCCTTAGTGATATCTACCATAACTGTCCCCTCACCAGGAAGGAGCTGTATGCAGCAATAACTGAGCTCCAGATTGGGGGTGTAGAGACAGTGAGTATGAGTATTATGAGACTTATGTTATGTCTCTTGCTGAAACTTTGTTAAATTAATATAACTCCATAAAAGGGTTGACCATCAATAAAATCAAGACAGATACAATTTAAAACATAATTATTTAAATACATTTAAGCTAAACTTTTGTATGGAGGTTTTCTCACCCATATTTTATTGGCTTGTAAATTTATAAGATTTGTAATTTATTAAACATTTAAAAGATTATAATTGGCCAAATAATCTGATAGACCTTTTGATCTTTAAAGTTTTGTGTGCTTATTATTATTCACCCAAGTCCAATAAATGTATACGTTTTGCGCAGTTTATGCACTTTGTTGCATAAATGACACCTTCTACACCGTTTATAATGACAAACTATCTTCTTTTATCTATGCAGACTGCCAACAGTGCATTATGGGCTATTTTTAACCTCTCACGGAACCCCCATGCCCAGGACAAACTACTGAAGGAGATCAGAGAAGTAGTGCCCCCTGGACAGGCTCCATGTGCTGAGCATATTAAAAACATGCCATATCTCAAGGCATGTCTGAAGGAGTCTATGAGGTAGGACATGCTCTTTATCACTTTTTTCACTTTCTAAACAAATTGTCCGCAAAGTTTTAATCAGTGTGGAAAGAACTGTCTACTGTCTGTAGTTTGGGGTAGAATAGTAATAATAATAATAATAAAAAATGTATGGCAAGAAAAGTAAAATAACGGCAATAACAAAACAGGCAAAATGTATCTAATGGTTTTTGTTTAACAAAGAAGGAAACTTTAATGTAATTTTGTCCTATTATGATTCATTTTATAAAGCTTAACTGGATCTGCAATGTATGTCAGCATAATTTCTAAACCCAACAGATTCTGCCATTTGTTTGCATGGTTGGCTGCTATTGTCCCAACAAAAATATTAGATTACAGTCTAGTTTAATCTGCAAATCTACACGATCAAAAGACAGAGGGGAAAAATGTTGATGTCAGATTTCCCTGAAAGTTTTAATGGTAAAACTAATCCCGCTAACATAATGCTTTGACAATCAAGTCATGAGACAGAACAAATGTTCTTACACATTAAGCAAGAATAATACTTCCACAAGGCTCTAGGAATGTTGGTGTTTTGTGAGATCAACAAGGTTTGATGTACCTATGACATACTAATGTATGTTTCTTTTTTGTTCCATATGAAGAGTTTCACCCTCCATCCCCTTTACAAGCCGAACTTTGGACAGAGATACTGTGCTCGGGGAATACAGTCTTCCTAAAGGGGTAAGAGCCTTATTGCTAATGTTAGTTTTGCACTGCCATCTACAGACTAATTTCTATCATTACAATTACCTGTCATTTACTTTGTTAAGGCTCATAGAAATGTGTTTATTTTAGTTTAATACAATATATCTATAAATATTTAATTAAACACCTTTGGGACATTTGTCATATTAAAGTATTTGGTTCAATTGCAGACCGTTCTGATGATTAATAGCCAGGCACTGGGGTCTAATGAGGAGTATTTTGTCAATGGGAAGCAGTTCATGCCAGAACGGTGGCTCGAGAATAAAACCTCCATCAACCCATTTGCCCATGTACCTTTTGGCATAGGCAAGAGAATGTGCATTGGTCGTCGCCTGGCTGAGCTACAGATACAACTCACACTATGCTGGGTAAGATCCTACTGTTGCAAATTTAGATATTTAAAAAATAAATAAAAATGTGCTAACATTTACTTTATTTCTTTTTACAGTTAATTCGTGATTATGAGATTGCAGCAACAGATAATGATCCAGTGGAGGCCATACATACAGGAACACTGGTGCCAAACCGAGAACTTCCTGTGGCTTTTATTCGTCGATAAGGATTTATCCATTGATAGAAATATACTCCTAGAAGAAATATAGATATACTCACATTTTTTTGGAAACAAAAAATCAGGCAAAATCTTTCATGCATTTAACATTATATGTGTTTTTACTTTTTCAAAATCATGTAGGAACAAAAAACTCCATAGCCTTTGGTGAGAAATAATCACAAGGCTTAGTTTTGCTGCTACACTGCTGCTAATCTGATTATTATTATTTAAGATATACCTCAAATAATGAATTTTTTAGTTTACATTATAACATGATTAGGATAGACATAAATGTACATACAGTATATAGCATCTTCCATGTTATATTGTACTCTAGTATAATAGTTTCAGTTTAGATAACTAAATTGAGTCATTACAAATCATAATGCTGATGACATTTTACCTATAAAAGAATTATTTTGTAAGCTGACATTTGAAATACTATATTATCTGTATTATATGCATCAATGTAGTATAACATTAGAGTACCTGTAAAATTGTGTAAACTATGTAAAACTTGGAGAGTCTGCAAATAATGGTCTTACTGTATATAGTCCTACTATTTCTATATAGCAATTACAATGCTAACAATATATATTTTTTAAATGCATCTGTATGCATCTTTTGGAAAACAAATGAATAAATAAAGCATTATATATAAAAAATAGTTCTGTGGTGAGTATATAATTTACATTTTGCAAACATGTATTTGCTCATCTGGCATTCAAAAGCAAGAAAAAAAAAAGAGTTGACCAGCTGACCCAGAATGCTACAATGTACATTTCAAGCCAGAATAAACTAAGCACAGTGCACACTCCTAATCCTACTTCCAATAATATAGTTACTCTACGTACATATTACTCCGTAGCACACAAAATAAGATATGTTACTTATCTATTCAGCATGGAATGATATAGTATAATGCATGTAGTAAAATAAATTTTAAATACATTTGCTAAGAAATGTGAAATGAAAATGGTGAGTATTGAAGACAAGAGTTCTGTCCATGAAGATAGTGAGCATTTTAACATAGGAGGTGTATCTATGAACAGAAGATAAACCCAGAGGACAATGAGAATGGCCTAAATACCTTCTTATGTTCGTGAGTCCTTCAACAATCCACAAAGACCATATGACATGCTAATCTGTATAAATCACAATTTCCTGGTGCCATCTTATTGTGTTCCTACCACATTGGAGCAATTTTTGAATAGCAGCAAACTTACAGTAATTATGAGAAACAGGCACACTTTTGGAGTTGGCTATAAAAGTTTTCAATGATGATTTTTGCCCTCATACCACAGAAAAACAAAATGTTAGCCATATATATGTATGTTAGCAAATATGTGTTCGCCTTAGCAAATATATTCTCACCCTCCACACTCTTCATGACATCATGGCAGTGGAAGATGTTGATCTTCAGGACCATGGATAGCAACTGCCCCAGCTCTACTAATGGGACTGTGACTGCTACTAAAACATTTACATTTAGGCATTTGGCAGATGCCCTTATCCAGAGCGACTTACATTTTTATCTCATTATACATCTGAGCAGTTGCGCTCAAGGGCCCAACAGGGGCAACTTTGTGGTTGTGGGGTTTCTAACCTGGGACTTTCCAAACTGTAGATCAAGGCCTTAACCACTGAGCTACCCAATACCTAACTGCGCCTGAAGCGGTGAGCCTGAAGCAGTGGATACTAATGAGAAATAGGGTAAATAAATCAGCGCTAAAGAGAGACATCAAAAAATGTGGAGACATGTTCTTACTTTAAAAAAGTTACTTTTAGAAATGTATCTGGTTTCATGTTATTGCATTCAGTTCTCATGCTATTCCAGGCCAGATAAAAGCATCAATGAAAGTAGTAGCCCCTGCACATTCTTGATAGTAAAAGGGTCCATGGAAAAAGAAAGCCTGTTGCTCTTAGGTCCCCTGAGACCCATGTTTGAAGTTATATACCAGAAAAACATTGTAGGCTATTAACAACATAACCCAACCTGGAAGGGAATATTGTATAGAGAGTAAACAATGTGATTTTATGATTGCCGGGACTTGCAATCTGGCCAGGGTCTGACTGACAAACTGGTGAAAACATTGCCATATTAATGCTCTTGACTAAAAAGAACACAAGAAAAGGCAGCACTCCCAAACCAGCCAGCTCCTACAATCATTAAAAAATCTCTTATAAAGGGACAGTACACTGAGTCTATTTGGTCAAAGCATCCCACCAAGCTTTTAGAAAAGGTTTTTATGTAAATAAAACGTAAATGGCTTTTCAGTCTAGTCCCTGTATCTAAACAATTTCAGAGGAATGTTTTTAAATCACACAGTAACATATGAATCATTCAAGCATAAACTAAAACAATTTAAGGCATGAAACACTGAGAAATCAGTGCAGATGATCACAGATGATCCCGCTGCTGATTAGTATACTGGTGATACAGAATGCTGTGTGGTTGCAACTGACAAGATGGGAAATTAGATTGCTGCTGAGGTTGGTTAAAATTTTAATTTGTATCATTAGGCACAACCTGTCAAAGTCGAGGTCTCAAGGGTAATTATTAAACATTTTAATGTTAATAAGGGTAAGAGGAAGTGTCCACAAAATAACAATTTTCATTCTAGCTACAGTTCTGAACCCTGTGGCACAGTGACACAATGACAGTGACAGCAGCTGAGAAATCTCAGGGGTGAAAAAGCCCAGGTGATGTGCAGTCATACTGTCTTGACTTTCTCCCTATGTGCTTTAATAAAGATTGTCAAGCTTGTGCATCTAGTAATGTGAAAATATAGTAAACAAAGATTTGGTAAATCTTAAATCGTTTTTAAAAGACTTTAATTCATAATTTAGTCTCAGGTTGGTATTGACATTGTTCTCATATTTCACTTTGGTACACATAACTAATAAAAAGCTGACTAATTAGATTTGCATTAACAGTTGACAGCCAATGAAGGCATGAAAATGTTTAATAATTCAGAGCAACAAAATTGAGAATTTACACTTATTCTCTCATTGGGCAAATTTGCCATCCCTCAATAAATAACACCAAAAACATACAAGGATAAGCTGTTTATCTGTAAAAACACACTGGAGTTCAAGGACAATGTGTGTGTGCAAATGCTTTCTCAAATATGTGCTCTTCACTTACGGGAGGAGGGAGGGCTATCAGCTGACAATTCAATGTCATGATGTTCTGGTATTTCACAACGTTTGAACCTGGTGCTTTGAGAGAAAAATACACAAAAACATTGCCAATGATATAACATCAGCTACAGTAACTTTGGCCCTGGTTTCTCAACATTTCTTTGCCCTGGACACACACACACACACACACACACACACACACGTGTCATTCACCTTAGAAATATGTGTGTATTCTAAGTCAAAACAATCTGCAATAAGTAAACAGTGGCTTCCAATGCAATGAAAGTCAAATTACTATTTACTACGTATTATAACTATCATATTTACAGCATTTGATTTTTGCCGCAATTAAAACCATGCAGCTTTGTCTGTTTAATAAGTAAACAATATCTTTAGATTAATAACAATATTATTATACTCATTTAAAATGTCAGTAAGTTAATTGGTAATTATATGTTAGTCACCTTCATATGCACTGTATAAACCACATAATGTAACGTTTTAAATATTATTCCTTTCGATTTATTATTTTTTTTAGTAGTAAAACTGGTTCTACCGCAGCACTCAAAGGGCACATGCACTCTGTGACCACTGTGTCCTCTATAACCAAGCCTTAAAAGTGAGTGCTATGCATCAAATTGAGCAACACAGTAATATTAGTAACAGTAAATGTATATAAGTATAAAACATACATATACAAGCATGAATATTACTCAACCATTTAAATAGCAGTAAATTGCTATGCGCAAACAAGAAAACCAGGATTGGGATGAAACAGCTTTGTGGCCATAAGAAAACCACTTGTGTGTAAGACCACTCAGATCCCTTTGAAGGGATCATAAATTTTGGCCTTTGGAACCATGCAAAGGAGTCCTGTAGCCTGATGAAGGGAAGTACATGAAGCGATGAACCCATCCTTCATTGTGTCCACTGTATGACCCTCCAGGCAGTGGTCTAGGCTTAGCAACATTATGTTTGTACTGTAGGCTTAGCAACATTATGTTTGTGTAACATTATCATTATACCATCAATAGATTTTTTTCCCTCGATGACATGGACATATTCTATGATCTAAATATCAAGATTCATTTGAAATTAAATTGTGAAAGAATGAGTATGGGTGCATGAGGAATCATTTTGACACATGAATTGGCCACCACAGAGTCCTGACCTTAACCCCACTGGCCAAGATCTTGGTTAAAACTTAATGCAACTCAGGACCAAAATAAATTTCCCTAAGTTTTTCAAAATGATTCCTAAGTTTGTCAAAACAATTCCACAGTCAAAAATAATGGTTGTCCAATATATAAAATATTAGAGTGTTCAATTTTAAGTTGAAAGAGTACTAAAATTTTCTGCTCAAGTAAAATTACAATAACTTTGGTTAAACTTATGTAAGTAAAAGTAAAACTCTCATTCTCAATTTTAAAAAGTTAAAGTAAAAGGTAACTCATTTAAAATTTACTGAAAGTAAAAGTTACATAGTTGCATTTTTAACAGAGAGGGGGATTTTGATCTTTCCTGTATAGAGCAAAAAGGACAAGGGGTCTCAAATGGGTTGTTTTTAATTAAAAGGAACACCTTTACAAATTAAAGTGCAATAAAACATGTCGACACAGGACATTTTTAAACAGAAGGACTTTCAACTGGTTTTGCACCATAACAGTAGTGTTTAAAAAACAACTATGGATTATGTGATCAAGGTAAGGTGGACCATGACATACCAGCAAAATAAATTAATTAATAAGATAAAACAAAATAAAATATTATACAAACATACATACATGGTATATACTGTAGTTAAAAATGGTTAAAGAACAGCATGAAAGGAATAAACATATCTGAAGTCCATGACGTTTATTAAAGATTAAAAGATTTTCTGAACAATTCAATTTTATTTTATTTGTATAGCGCTTTTAACAATTGACATTGTCGCAAAGCAGCTTTACACAATCAAAATAATTATTTAACAATCCATCATGCATTTCAATGAGAGAAAAAATTAACATGATAAAAACTTTATCATATAAATATTACATCACTACTTGACTAGCCCTATAATAATATGAATGAATGATTGCAACACAATTTTATTTATTTATTTATTTATTTATTTTTCTCACTTTGTATTTGAGGTCTTTTGACAACATTGGCAGGTTGCGGATCACTACACTTTAAATATCTTGTATGAATGTATCAATGTTGTTCAAACTTTAACTTATGAACTGGATGACATGCTCAAACCCCAAGGAGGATTACATAAAGATTTTGTAACTCATGGAGTATTATATGAATTTTAAGATGACATGGTTTTCAGTTATAAGCTTGCTATGGAGGAAACCAGTATTCATGGTGAGAGAGACCTTTGTCTAGGGCTTGGATGGTGACTCTGTAGACAAACAAAAAGAAAGTCTAACTACCCAATATTAATCATTTTGTTAATAAGCATTTGTCAGTGTCCATGGATAGTGTAGCAACGAGTAAAGAACTGGAAAAAAAAAGGGTTTGCCTGACCTCTGCTGGCAAAGAGCAAAAATGCCATATCGCATCCACACCTACAAATGATATCACTATATTGACAAAAGTATTCGCTCTCCTGCCTTCATATGCATATGGGCCTTGTTTGGGCACTGGTCATGTTGGAAAACTAAAGGGGAATCCACAAACAGTTCCAATAAAGTTGGGAGCATGAAATTGACCAAAATATCTTGGTATGTTAAAGCATTAAGAGTTCCTTTGACTGGAAGTAAGGGGACCAAGCCCAACTCCTGAAAAAAACAACCCCACATCAAAATCGCCCCCACTACCAACTTTACACTTGGGACAATGCAGTCAGAAATGTACCGTTCTCCTGGCAACCGCCAAACCCAGACTCGTCAATCGGATTGCCAGACAGAGAAGCGCGATTTGTCACTCCAGAGAACACATTTGTCACTCCAGTCTCCACTGCTCTAGTCCAGTGGCAGCATGCTTTACACCACTGCTTCCAATGCTTTGCATTGCACTTGGTGAGGTAAGGCTTGGAAGCTGTGAACTCCATCCTATGAAGCTCTCTACGCACTCTTCTTGAGTTAATCTGAAGGCCACATGAAGTTTGGAGGTCTGTAGCTATTGGCACTGCAGAAAGTTGGCAACCTCAGTGCACTATGCATCTCAACATATCGTTCCCAATCACTTCCACTTTGTTATAATAACAACAGTTGACTGTGCATTATTTCTTAGCGAGGAAATTTCAAGATTTGACTTATTGCACAGGTGCCATCTTATCACGGTATAACTCTGGAATTCACTGAGCTCCTAAGAATGACATTCACAAATGTTTGTAGAAGCGTTCTGCATGTCTAGGTGCTTGATTTTATACACCTGTAAAACATTGGAACACCATAATTCAATGATTTGGATGGGTGAGTGAATAACTTTGGTGATATAGTGATTAAAGGATAACCAAGGCCCATGTCTTGCATGTTGCCTTCATGCACTCAACAGTTATTGAAGCAGATGCTTTGAAGTGGTGTAATGGGTATACTGTAAGGGCAGTTCTGAGTTCCAGCTGAGTACACGCATGTGCAGTTTTCTCTTACAGATTAGAAAGCAACAACTGCATGACCAAAAAGCTATTATCTAAAAATTAGTCTACACAAATCTGGCATGCAAAGCAATACCAAATTATTTAGGTAATATCAAATTACGTGAACCAAGTGTAAAACATCAGTTTAAGGAGAAACCGCTGAAAGTAATACTGCAACCTTTTTGATAGTGTTACATGGTGCGGATTGGAGAGCCGCACCACGAGATGTAAAAGTATTTATAAGAGTCCTAACGCAGGGCTTCAGAGGAAGTTGTGAGAGTGCTTATGATACGCACGGGAAGACCTTCCGGTTTGGAGATACTGTAGCGTGGGGTTATTAATGAGCTCCAAAGGAAACAAAAGAAAACTGAAAACACAAAAAACAGAGCTCCGCCCTCTGCGCGAGACCGGACGGGGCTGTGAAAAACAGAAATAAAAAACTATATCCTCTCGGGGCCTTCGCCTTTACCAAGGATTTATGAGAGACAATTAGATGTTTTGCTCTAAGAATCTAAAGTAAGAGCGCACGCTGAACTGAGGCGTGGCTCCGGCGTGTCTGAGGGGAACTCCGCGGGGTAGCAGCCGGCAGATCTGCCCGTTCTGACCAGTGCAGAGTATTTTTGCACGGCTCTGCCCCTCGTCAGACCGAGTCGTTACAGATAAAATATATTTGATTGTCATTTCTGTCCTTAAGATCAAATTTATTTCCAGCATTGGCAAAACATTGGTTTTGTCTGTCAAATTTTAGTTCCTGAATTTCTGTATTTGTGTTTTATTTCTGCCATATTTGTCTACTCCACTCATGAGTTTCATAATGAGACAGTGAAAAATCATATACTATTTACTACATACTATTTAGTAGCATGGAAAAGCTGCTGCATGGTAGTGAAAGATTGGGGATTTGCCCTAACTTTCCTGGGATAGGCTCCAGGCCGCCCGCGAGACAATCATCTACGTTCTACGTGCTTTTCATCCATTTTGTTTGGTCTGTAACACCATAGAAATAATACTCAGTGTAAAAAATATGACCTTGCTAGATCATTAACCTCCAGACAGGCAGACTAAGTGTGGTGAGAGCTTCAACCTAGGGACACTCTAGTGATGTATTCAGAGTGCCTTTCTCTACATGAATGATTGTGCTTTAAAATATAGCACCAACATTTGTCAAATATGCTGAAGATAATACTTGGTTCTCAAGACTGATCACTAACAATGACAAATGGCAAAAAGTCATTGCTATCAACCTAAAAATAATCCAAGTAGATCATGAGGCCTCTAGCAAATCTGTGAAGAAGTCATGACAGACAATTCAGCATTTTTATTATCAGAGTGATATCTGAAGAAAGGCCCAGGACACTTTATATAGAGAAATCTAGGAAGATTTCAGAGGACCTAACTTGGGCTCTCTGCTCTGATATGATATGATGATGCAGAGGACAATGTGCATCTTTACTACTGTCTTCTAATATGATTGTAAACATTTATGCATCTGAAAGCATAATAGATACGTCTACACTTTAAAAAAAATACCTACAGTATACTGAACGTGGCACTACTTTAAAGCTTTTGTTGTATTGTGTATATTGGCCACATACTGTAGCTCAGGAATTCAAACGTCAAAATAGTGTATAAATACAAGAATCACATATCAAGAAGTTATATACTTGATATAATACATGTAATATACACTGAATATACTTTTATTGTTATATCTTTTTAGAGCATGTCTATTATAGCTATTTTTTGGTATTCACTGATACTCTCCCTTTCACGGGTTTAAAATATGTCTCACTGTGCTTTTAAAACACAATGCCAACACTAACTCTGTGAAATTGTATTAAATATGTATATACATAACTGTGGATAAATGGATATTTTGCTATAAAGTTAATAATGTTTAAGGAGTAAAATAAGTCCTTTTGAAATGTCACGTCATTCTATTATGTTGATTAATTTTTTGTTACTAACATAATAGTCCTTCAAATTACTGCTGTTTTATCTTAAGAGCATTTGTTGTATGATAGGGTTAATGTTGTCACTAACAGCACTAATTGTCACAAGACAATATTTAAGCTCATGTGTAAGCCAGTCAAACTTTAACTACAACAATTTATAACTTACAAAACCTTTGACCATTTTATATGTTTTTATTATCTTAACACATAGAGCCAGGACTTTGGACTTTAAAAAAGACTTTAAAATATTTTCATTTTGTTTTGATACACCTAAATCACTTCTGACATATCTTTATACATATCAGTATAAAGATAGTTCAGTTGCTGATCACATTCAATAGATAGCACCTGATGAGATGGGATAGCTGAAATAAGGTAGGTAGATTATTGGCATTACAACTGTCCCCACTTCCCATTCTAGTGTCTGTTGTAGTGATTGCATATGGAAACAAAATTAGGCAGAGACAGAGGACTGTACAGTAAGGGCCAATATAGAGGAATGTAGTAGGAGACTAGTCCATAATAATGAAGACTCATTTTCCTGGTTATGTCCCATAGTCACATGAAGCATCACACACAGTGGGCACAGAAACACTGCAGCACTAAAGTGATTGGCTCTGTCACAGCTCATGAATAGAGGGAGTGGTGGCACAGAATGAAAACAGAGCAGAGCACACCTTGCCAGCAACGAAAGGCCAAAACACAAAGCAAACAGCCAGCTTCCATCTGGTCATTTTCTCTGTCTTGTATCTGGATTGTACTCTGATTAGATTTTAAGAAGTGCATTTTAATGGATACATTTTCACATGTAGCTAAAATATATATCTGGTCATACAAATTAAAAACATGCTAATTATTATGCATTTATCATTATCTTTTTATTTAAACTTTCAGTGTTGTTATTTGTTTGTACATAGTTGTTTTATGAATAAGATGGTAGCCACATAAAAATGGGATAATCAACTTCAGGAGGGTTTGGGATGCTCAAAAAGGAACTGTAGATGTGATAGTTTGGGGCACACAATCTTTTGGCAATATAGTGTGTATGAATGAATAAATGGATTAAAGATTAAAGGACTTTCTCCATTTTCAGAATCGTAACTCTGATCAGCCTGGCCATCCACCATACTGCTGTACTTCGTGTGTGGGTTTCCACGAGTGTAAAGCCCATCTTAATGTAAAGGGAGATAGCTGCCCTCTGATGATAACTAGTTTCAAGCACAACCTTTGAGAACCCTCGTTCCTTACAAAAGTCCACAGCTACTTTCCCCAGGCGTGACCCGACACCAGCGTGTCGGCACTTAGAAGACACATTCATGCGGAAAAGTTCGCCATACTTTCCCCCAATGTCATTTGGAATCTTCTTAGCCTCCACAGCCACCATTCCCACCACTAGGGGTCGCCCATTTATCTCAGCTTCTGCAACCCAGAAGCAGTTGTTTGGGTTTTTAAGGTAGAAACCTGTAATGTCTTGCATGTCTGTGCGCAGCTTCAGTCGGACATATCCAGCATAGAACTCATAGCAGCAGCAGAACAACACGCCAATCCAGGATGCTCCAGCCAGCAGAGCCACAACAACTGATCCTCCACTTAGTATGTAGCCAGCAATACAGAAGCAGAGAGTCAGAGAAATGTGGACTGGCTGGGAAATGGCATGAATAAATGCAGGAAAAATGTGTTCCTGGATTCCATCTTGAAATATTGCTTTCACTGCTTCAAAGTCTGAGAGCCGGAATTTTCTAATCACAACATGCACTGCGATAACAGCATATGTAAAAGAAGAAGAAGAAGAAGAAAATACACACAAATGTCAAATTGTTTTTATAGATGCATTGTTTATGATATTAAAAGAAAAATATACCAAAAAACAGCATTTATATCAATCTTGATAATTAACATGTACAGTGCCTTGCAAACGTATTCATACCCCTTGAACTTTTTGTTACGTTACAACAATGTGATAGACCAACACAAAGTGACACATAATTCTGAAGTGAAAGGAAAATGATTAAAGTTTTTCAAAATTCTTTATATTCTTTAAACATTTGAAAAGTGTAGCATCCATTGTATTCACTCCCCCTGAATAAATAGTTTGTAGAACCACTTTTGAGTTGTGTCTCAACCAGCTTTGCACATAAAGAGAGTTAAATTTTTGCACATTCTTCTTTGCAAAATAGCTCAAGCTCAGTCAGATTGGATGAAGTGAGTGATGAAGTCTGTGAACAGCAAAATTAAAGTCTTGCCACAGATTCTGAGTTGGATTTAGGTCTGGACTTTGACTGGGCCTTTCTAACACATGAATAGGCTTTGGTCTAAACCATTCCATTTTAGCGCTGGCTCTATATTAAGGGTCGTTGTCCTGCTGGAAGGTGAACCTCCGTCCCATGTTTTATTCTAAGATTGCCTTGTATTTGGCTCCATCCATCTTCCCATCAACTCTGACCAGTTTCCCTGTCCCTGCTGAAGAAAAAAAAGCATCCCACAACATGACGCTGCCACCACCATGAACAGTGTTAGTTTTCCGCCACACATAGCGTTCTTCTTCCACATGTTTGCTGTGACCCCACATGGCTTGTCACAAACGGTAAACAGATGTTTCTTTCAACAATGGCTTTCTTTTTGCCATTCTTCCATAAAGGCCAGATTTATGGAGTGCATGACTAATAGATGTCCTGTGGACAGATTCTCCCTGCAGCTCTCCTACAGCTCCTCCAGAATTACCATGGGCCTGTCAGAGTTTGGTAGGTGTCTTTGTAGGTTGGCACTTATGCCATACTCTTTCCATACTCTTTCCATTTTTGGATGACGGATGATGGATGCAGTTGTGCCATACTCTTTCCATTTGGGATGAAACACAGTATGCTGTGAAATATTCCAAGCTGGGGATATTTTTCATAACCTAACCCTGCTTTAAACTTCTCCACAACTTTATCCCTGACCTGTCTGGTGTGTTTCTTGGGCTTCATAATGCTGTTTGTTCACTAAGGTTCTCTAACAAACCTCTGAGGGCTTCACAGAACAGCTATTTATACTGAGAGTAAATTACACACAGGTGGACTCTATTTACTAATTAGGTAACTTCTGAAGGCAATTGATTTTAGCTAGGGGTCTCTGAGTAAAGGGGACTGAATATGAATACATGCATCAGATATTTATTTCAAAAGCATTTCAATTCCACTTCACAATTATGTGCCACTTTGTGTTGGTCTGTCACATAGAGTCCAAATAAAATAGATTTAGGTTTGCAGTTGTAACGTGACAAAATGTCAAAAAGTTCAAGAGGTATGAATACTTTGAAACGGTACTAATCCATCATATGGCACACAGTACAGGCAATTCGGGAACCTCAATTAGCCTAATCTGCATATCTTTGGACTGTGGGAGAAAGATATGGGAACAACGAAAATAGAACACCAGATAATAAATTAGCATCTAAAACACTAATTAGTAAATTTGTCAGTATAAACATGCAACACACATGTATTTAATGTGTTTCAGGATGGAGTTCTCTTTTAATGCAGTACAAAAGTGAAGTCGTGTCCCACATGAACAGGTATAATGCAGGTATTAATTTTAATTAATAAATGTCTTAACCATTTAAAGATGGTTAAAATATGCCAAAACAAGTAATACATTTACACAGTTAAATTTATTCCTAGTGTTGATGTGAAACTTTCAGAATTTATAGGAGTCAGAACTAGAACAAGTTTTATAATGGGGAATTTGCTGTGTATTAGGATTATACACAGTAACACAAACCTGCAACATGATCTACAGAAATTTATAAATACATGATGTAAAGCATAAAGTCCTCTACAACTACACTCTCAGAAACATATGCACATACATAACTCTACATGTATTCGTGAAGTCGTAGTATCAAGGTAACGTTATGTAATTTGTGTCTTTAGTGGTAATGAAGGTATAAAGCTTTTTAAAAAATCCACAGTAAAGATACAAAAAGAGAAGAAAAAAATGACAAGAAAAAATACAGTTTGGTTGTAAGAAAACTTTCTATTTTTGCAGCTGATAAGTTTAACAACACTGGAACTTACTTTTGGTGTACTTTTCTTACGGTTCCCTGTTATCGCGGCGCCGATTTGAACAGTCCAAAGTGCGAAGAGTAAAGACCGCGAAGACTATCAGTACCACCAAGCCAGTAAGGTTTACGTAGCAGGGCAATGACGTCACTGCGTACGGGGCGGTCCCGTAACAGCACCATCTTGGTTGGCAAATGTCAAATATTTTTGTGAACAAAAAACTGGACACACATGAACATTACATGTTTGTACGTGGCTTACCCTACTTGTGGCTTACCCTATCGGTTTTGTGATGCTTTTCGCATGCGCGCCCAGTAGAAAATGAACGAATCACTCTCTGAGACTACTCATTCTTCTTATTCTCCATCTAAGTGAAATATTCTAATATTTTGACATACTTGATTTTTTTAAATTTTCATTATTAAGTCTTTATTTTAAGTTCACTTTGACCTGTAAGCCATAATCGGGAAACTGAAAAAGGCTATTCAGCTAAATGTAATGAATGTAGAATATATACAAGCGTTTCACTTTTTAAATTCAATTATGAAAAAAAAAATACTATTCCACTATATTCAAATTTACTGAGATTTACTGTAAATCCCATCTTATATTTCTTTCTAAGATTTTTCCATTTCTTTGGTGCCAGTAAGACTGAGACTTCCAAGCCCATTAATTAAGGTTAAAACCCCGTTAAAAGTGTATAGCACTTATTCAAAATTAAAGACACAAGATTATGTCACTGCAAATAACTTACTCCCAAACACCCTTGGCTGCCTTACACCTCCCTGTGAACAAATGTTCATTTTGGCTGTGGCACTGAATAAATTTTGTGGTTTGCTACTGGCACTCTGAATTAATATTTAGCAGTTAAATATCAATACTATTATTGGTAAACTTTGCAATATTAAAGTTTAAAGTTATTTGTTGTAATATTGAAGGTACACAGCTATGCCAGACAAACATAGCTCCCTACAGTAATACTGAGAAAACTTTCTAACTTTATGGTATCCAAACACTAATGAAATGCTCAGATAAGTGTATTAGTTAATTAATGACTGATGAGTAGTATTGCTTTACTTTCTAGATAAACTATTGTTCAGTTCTCCTCTACACTGTTTACAGTACCATTTGGACTAAGCAGTTGTTCTCTCCATGGTTTGAAATATCACTCAATATGGCTGAATAACCTGTACAGTCCACGGAACGTCTAGACATTAAAACATACCAAAAGTGAATTCTCCCTTGAAGGCTAAATGTCTTTCTTTTGACCTCCACTTGGATTAGTTTCATCCTGATTTGTTATTACCATCCATTGGAGACATTTCCTCTCTAGTGGAGATGTTAATCCAATGGAAACATGAATACAGTGGAGGCATTTCTTACCCAGTGGAGCCTTTTTCTGGAAAGACATTAAGGTGGTGACATTTCTTGTCTGGTGGTGACATTAACCAAGTGAAGATATTTCATGGCAAGTGGAAACATTTATAGTGTCTACACATTATTTCCAGTAGAGACACTTCCTCTCCAGTATAGACATTTTCTATCTGACTGATAACCATGCCATTACAGTATATACCCTGCCTGGCCAACAAAATCATCACTTTAACGGGTCAAATTATTGCTCTGCATCAAGTCTTCTTCTTTGTCTTCCAACTGTTCCCTTTCAGAGGTCGCCACAGCAAGTCATCTGCCTCCATCTAACCCTATCCTCTGCATCTTTCTCTCTCACACCACCTAACTTCATGTCATTTCTCACCACATCCATAAATCTCCTCTATGGTCATCCTCTAGACCTCTTGCCTGGCAGTTCCAACCTCAGCATCCTTCCACCAATATATTTACAACCTCTCCTGTGAACATGTCCAAACCACCTTAATCTGGCCTTTCTGACTTTATCTCCAAACATATAAAATGGGTTGTACATCTGATGGACTCATTCTTGATCCTATCCATCCTTATCATTCCCAAAGAGAACCTCAACATCTGCACTTTCTTCAGTTCCACTGTCTCTATGCTTGAGAGTATCACTGGTCTTGAACACCTTTCCTTTCATTCTCGCTGATACTCTTTCATCACACAATACACCTGACACTTTTTTTCCATCCATTCCAACCTGACTGCACACACCTCTTCACCTCCTTTCCACACTCTCCGTTGCTCTGGAACATTGACCCATTAAGTCCTTAATGTCCTGCACCTTCTTTTCCTCTGTTTCCTGTAGCCTCACCATTCCACTTAGGTCCTTTTCATTCACACACATGTATTTTGTCTTACTGCAGCTAACCTTCATTCCTCTGCTTATCAGAGCATACCTAGACCTCTTTAGATTTTCCACTACCAGTTCCCTCATAGTCCATGGAGACTCCTGTCTAACCTCATCTGTCATCCTGTCCACCACCAGAGCAACCAAGAAGGTGCTCAGAGCCCATCCCTGATCCAAACCAACCTCCACCTTGAACTCTTCTGTCACACATAGCACATCTCACCTCTGACAGCTTTCATACATATCCTGCACCACTCTAACATACTTCTCTGCCACGCCAGACTTCCTCATACAATACCACAGCTCCTTTCTCAGCACATTTACATTTCGGCATTTGGCTGGCACCCTTATCCAGAACGACTTACATTTTTATCTCATTATACATCTGAGCAGTTGAGGGTTAAGGGCCTCGCTATATGGGCCCAACAGGGACAACTTGGTGGGATTTGAACCTGCAACCTTCCGAACCGCTTTCCAGTGCCTTCCTAATTAGCTGTACTTGTCCAGTCAACTGAAAGCACCCCCTGATCATCTAGAACCTGTCTCGACTCCTCCCTAAAAACTACACAACATTCCTCCTTTTTCAACTTCCACCACTTTGTGAAGGAAATCTGCTCCGTCTTTGACCTCTTCACCTTCCTCATCACAAGGTCATTTTACACACCACTATCCTGTGTTGTCTCACTACACTCTCCTCTACCAATACTTTGCAGTCACTGATCTCTCTCAGATTACTTTGGCACAAGATGTAGTCCACCTGAGTGTTTCTGCCTCCACTCTTATATGTCACCCTATGTTCCTGCCCCTGCTGGAAGAAGGTATTCATTACTGTAATTTCCAGCCTCTTTGCAAAATCCACCACCATCTGTCCTTCTGCATTTCTTTCCTGAAGACCAAACCTGCTCATCACATTCTCATCACCTCTGTTCCCTTCCCCAACATGTCAATTAAACCATTAAAATCTGATGTTCTGCATCACTTCATCTAACTAACTCAAGAATTTCTCCTTCTCTTCTACCGTAACTCACTTCCTACCTGTGGGTACACCCACCTTCAATTTTCAGCTTCAAACTCATCTCCCTATCTGATACTCTTTTCACCTCCAGAACATTCCTTACAAACTCCTCTATCAGGAAAACTCCTACTCCATTTCTTTTTTAAATCCACACCAGAGTGAAGGTTGCACCAGGGTAAGAATCAAAAATGCCCACTGTACAAGTCTCTAATGGGTGTGTTATGACCTGGGGTTGCTTCGGTTGGTCTTGGTTCTGGAAGCACAAGGAATTATTTTCACACATGGATTCACCACACTGTGCACCGCAATAAAAGATAAATGCAATCAATGAAATATTGGAGCAAGTGACTTTTTTTTTGTTTTTTGTTGGCCAGGCAGTGCACTTCTCTTGATCATGTACAGGATAAGTGTTATAGAAAATTAATGTTTACTGTAATATCAGTTTGCTTAATTAGGAGAAAACAAAATCCTTCATTCATTTTCGATACCGCTTATCCCGTTACAGGGTCATGGGGAGCCTGAAGCTTATCCCGGAGACTTTGAGCACAAGGCGGGGTACACCCTGGACATGGTACCAATCCATCACAGGGCAAACATACAACCCTGAACCATGCTGCCAAGCAAAAGGCACTTGTGAAAATAAAGCAAAAGAAAAAAACACCTTTTCCATATTTGCCTGCAAAAACAATATAATAAACACACCTAACAAAAACTATAGTTAAATTATTTTTAGAAAAATCTTTTTGAAAATACAACGTATATTTGGTTGTTTGTCTGAGGTTGTATTTGCCTAATACTGAGTACTGAGATTATTTTATTATGTTTTTATACAAAAAAAACATAGAAATAAAAGAGGAGTACAAACTTTTGAACATGACTGTATTCTGTATTTTATTTTATATAATCCTGATATACATATGTTATACTGCATCACAATGAAAAGCTGCTTTCTCCCATGATATCTTATTGTGTAAGCCACAAGGTACTTTTGACTTGTGAAGCATAAATGTACACTTACTGTACCTAGAAGCTGGGCTGAAATTGGAGTGAGCATAATGTTTTGGCTTTTCACGCTTGCTTAATGATTAGCAGATTCTGTCTATAGCTAGTGGATAATTGCAAAGAACACATTACACAATTACAGAAAATATTTGAGATGTTGCTAACTGTGTATCCAGAAGGATTTAGTTGTCTGGGTTAACCCTGCATTCCACAGTTCAAATGTGTATCATCTTAACCTCCTGGATAAACCAAATCCCTCCATTTTGAAATTGAAATGTACTAAACAAGTCTGTTTTGTAAATCACAACTTAGATTATACTTTCACCCTCATGCACAACCATTTAATGTGTGCCTAATGTGTGTCACCAACAAGTAATGGTTGACTGATACATTCACAGTTCAAGTCATAAAAATAAAATTTATTTTAGTCCATGGTTAACAAGTCTGTTTTGTAAATCATACCTTAGATTATACTTTCACCTTCATGCACAACCATTTAATGTGTGCCTAATGTGTGTCACCAACAAATAATGGTTGACTGATACATTCACAGTTCAAGTCATAAAAAATAAAATTTATTTTAGTCCATGGTTAACAAGGCATGCATTTGAGGGTTTAGAGGAAAATCAGATGTGTGAAAAAACACAAAACCCACTAGGAATACTATGCTATACTATACTATACTATATTATACTATAACAGTGGCTTTCAGCTCCGGTCCTGGAGCTTTATTTAACTTATGAACTAATTAACGGTCTTTTGTTAATTCAAGTGGGAATGGTAGCAAGGAAAGCACAAAAATATGCAGGGCAGTGCAATATCCTCTAGGAATAAGGCTGTGAACCATTATACTGTACTGCACTGTACCATACCATACCATACCATACCATACCATACCATACCATACCATACAATACCATATTGTGTATCTGCATGTAGTTTTATGTAATGTTAAATGTTTCTGGAGAGAAGACATTCTATTCCAATGTATATAAGCAATATAGAGGACTTGACCTAATTATTATAATTAATTGATTTTAAATCTCGCCTTAGTGTTTAACATTAGATCAGGTTATAATAACTTATAAGAAGGCAAAGGAACTAAATGAAGTGGTCAGCAAAGACTTAAGTTTCAGCCTACTTTGGATCCATTTTTATTCATCTTTAATGAATGTTTTTAAACATAATTTGTAGCCCTTGTGTGTATTTATACATAAAGAAAGTTCCTAGGGTCTCGCTGATTAAAAAACAAAACAAAAAAAACAAATACAGTATGACAGCCAGAGTCTCCAGAAGAGCTGTAGCAGATGCTCAGCAAAATCTACCTGTAAGTATTCTTATAAAACTGCACAAATTATACCGGCGATTACTGATGTTTTTCTTTCTTTCCTTTTTTTTTTTTTTTGAAGCATAGTCCATTTTATTAGAAGCTCATGTCGACCTACTCATTCATGCAATTATCCAATCAGATAATCCTTGAGCAGCAGGACAATGCAGATACAGGTCAATGGCTTCAGGTAATGTTCAGATCAAGCACCACAATAGGGGTGGGGGGGTGGGGGGTGGGGGGTCTCAGTGACTCTATACAGTCTCAAACCATTGCATACCTACTGTATATAACTGTTGTATACATCTTTAAGTGTAAATACAATTTTATTACTTACAATTTCAAATAAACAAAAACCTTTTACAAGTATATATTCCATATATATGGGATATTCCATATCCCAAAGGAAATTCCAGATATACAGTACAATATACAATCTTCCAATTTATTATCTATATGTAGCTCACTGGTATGCATATTCACTGACATGTTTAACCATATTGACGCATCCTCAGCACAACAGTGACACTGATAGAGTGTATCAAGTGAAATCATGCTTCTGAAGATTTTAATAGGCACTGGGTAAATTTAATGCCAGCTCATCTCCATTTTTGGTACTGCATAGAGCTGTAAAATTAAAGAATCCATCTCATCTTCACATCCTATCAAACAGAATGCTGTGTTACTTATCTCCTGGGCCTATTAGACTGTTGGCTGAAAATTTCTGGCTGGTGGACTATTCTTAAATCAGCAGGAACAAACTGTGAAAAGCAACAGACAGTCTAGACAGTAATTGTACACTAGCTGATAAAATGGCCTGGGAGTGTAGGTGTAGCTAATAAACTGGCAGCACTTAGAAAATGCAAAAATGCATGTTAAAATAAATAAAAACAGAAGGTTTCAACAGTTGTGTCTCTTTTATATTACTTGTACAATTTCAGAAGAAATCCAACCCTCTGCAGGGCATATGTGCACAGAAATTAACACCCAATCATACAGTATAGGCAGTTTGGAAATGCCAATTAGCCTACAGGGCATGTTTTGGGCTGTTTGTGGTAACCAGAGTACTCAAAGAAACTTTCTTCCTTTTAGTGGTATTTTTCTACTGTGATCTTTACTTTTAGAATTATATGACTGGTTTGGAAAACACTGAAGCTAAAACCTATTACTGGTTCTATTGATTTAGGGAATTAATTACAGAATATTATTCAGACTAACATTTATGACTTTGTTTTGAAATCACATATCAGTATAAAGTTTGGCCAATATTTTCACATTCTCACAGAAAATTCATGCCAGTCTTTTATACCAAACATTACTATATGAAGACATCATGAAAAAAGTTGAGCCAGAGATTGTATAAGGCAAACACTCACCGCATGACACAGCTATTCCATCACCTTGAATATTACTGAGACTTCAACAAAATAACTGCCACAAAATTACCAGTAACAATGCAGCAGAAATATAATACAGTAAGATTAAATGAATGGGTAGTATGGTGGCTTAGTGGTTAACACTGTAGCCTTGCACCACCAAGGTCAGGGTTTGATTCCCGCTTTGGATGTTTGTGCATGGATTTTGCATGTTCTGCCGTGCTTGGTGGGTTTTCTCCAGGTGCTCCGGTTTCCTCCCACAGTCTAAAGACTTGCAGATTAGGCCTGCTGGTGTTTCCAAACAGGGTGGGAACTTCCCTGGCGTTCCCCCCCAGGGTGTACCTCACCTCGTGCCCTAAGTCTCCTGGGATAGGCTCCAGGCCCCCCGCGACCCTGTACACAGAATAAAGTGGTATAGGTGATGAATGAGAATGAGTGAGTAAGAGTGGTAGGGTTAAAAGATGCTCAGTTGGTTGCAGTAGTAGTTCACCTTGTCTGTGCTGTTGCACTGCAACATAACGCAAGTAAAAATTTATCAGCAAGATCACCGAATAAGAATGTATTGTTGAGTTAATGTAGGTCTTGTAAACAGTTTAAGGCCTAAAACAATCAAAATGTGATTTAAATTGTATTTTTTTCCCAGTTAGTTTTAACAATCCTTAATGGGCATGTTTTTGGAATATGGTAGCATAATTACTTAGTGAACACATGGATTCATTCATTCATCTTCTACAGTACACTGCTTATCCTGTACAGGGGCGCAGGAGGCCTGGATAGGGCAGAGGTGGGAAAACCCACCAAGCACGAGGAGAACATGCAAACTCCACACAGACCGGAGGCAAGAGATGATGATGATGATGATTATTATTATTACTATTATTATTATTATTTTGTTGTTATTGCACATGCAATTAAAATTAAATAAAAGTGACGTTTATTATGTATTCGTATAATTTTTAGAGATTTATTATGTTTTTGTCCTGTGATATTCTGTGACTGCAAGAACAGGGTCCCAATCCATCACAAAGCAGGCACACACACACACACACACACACACACACATTTTGGCCTAACCTGCATATCTTCGGACTGTGGGTGAAAACCCACCAAGCACAGGGATAACATTTAACTCCACGCACACAGACCTGAGGAAAGAATCGAACCCTCAACCCTGTAGGTGCGAGGCCTCAGTGCTAACATCAAATGTTTTATTTGATGTTTTTTTTTATTGATTGATTTGTAGGAAAACAAAGCAAAGCCAATGTGAAAATGCAACTGTGCCTGGTGTATCTGAGTTCAGGCTGTGACTGTGGGGTAATGACGCGCGTGTCAGTCTTGTAGCTCTGTCTGTCTACGTGTGTGTGTGTGTGTGTGTGTGTGTGCGCGCGCGCTCCTGCCGGCGCTAGGACCACGATACGCAAGCGGTCCAAGACACCGGTTGATGAGCTGCTTGCAACTCATTCAAGATCTCATGCAACGACCATACCGAGCCCGAGAGCCGCAGACGGGGAAAATATATATAATCGATTTGTTTATTCCAGTGAATAGTCTTCTCCCTCCACATCTAGAGTAAGTTAGAGGTTTAGGCTCTCGGTGTGGGTGTCGCTGTGGGTGGCCGATCGGTAACATCTGCATCCGCAGCGAATTCCAGCACCGAGCATCGCCTGAGCACCATGAGCCAGAGGTTCACAGTCAGCGCTTCATCCAGGAGTGACGGCGAGCTGGGAGAAATCAACCAGCTGTTCGAAGGGGACGAACCCAACCCGAGCTCCTCGGACAAAGAATGCGCAGATGACCTGGCTAAAGGTAGGATGTGGAGTGTTATATCACACCTGTGAGCGCGCAAAGCGAAGCCGCCTTCATGCACTGTACCGTTATCAGTGTGTGTGTGTGTGTGTGTTTGTGGGATACGTGTGCAGAATTCCAAGTGACACACAGTGACTGCATTTCTACATCTACAGGTCCTCCCAGACTCATTTCATGCTGCACTATATTGAAATAATAATAATAAAAAAGTGTTGGCTCATGCAAAATATCACCATCATCATCATCATCATCATCTCCTTCTAAATATTTCCCACTTTATTAATGCACAACACTTTCCATTGTGAGTGCAATACATATGTGTCTACTCAAGTCTTTTCTTAGAAATGATCTACTAATAAAGATCTCTAATCTATTTAATACATGACTATACAATGATGTTGTCATGTACCTACAATAATACCTGCAATAATATCAGCAGTTCTGTTGCTAGAATTGTTTAATGTTAGCAAATCATAATAAAAAATGCCCAAAAAATAGCACATTTTGTTCCATAGTAGTTTGTGACGTTGATAAATCCACAAAGATGGATGATGGATTTCTATTCAGACATATGACCATGTAAAAAAGGTGACAGGGGTGGATGCTTCAAGCCTATGCTATGCATGGAGATATGATACTGTGTCTCTGACAGGCTGAGTAACCTTGCCTGGTGAATCTCTGTTTCAGTATAGTGCAACCTGTGCTGTTCAAGCGAGTGTGGTGAATTTCATTGTATGGGCCATTTATGTAGTGAATCACAATTTAATATCTTCCATTATGTGGATTATTTCACTTGTCATAATTGCCCCAGATGCCTCAATAGACAGGACTTTCTCTAGTTCAGAACTGTTTTAACTGACAGATACAGTACAAAGTTGTGCAGAAGCAACATTCAAATATAAAATCCACTATTTTATTGTGGCAAAGGGTTTGCCTTATTATAGCATTTTATGTGTGTGCATATTAACCAAAAGATACCTTTCAATAAAGAAATATGATATATGTTCACAGTCACATGAGCCACTGAAAAGTGTTACATTTGAATATTATATTTCATGAGACATCAGTTTTATTGACTGAAATGACATATGGTCACAATTTCCTCCCAGACTGTCAGACATTTCCTCATCATACAGAGAGCCTTCTATACTGTAGTTTCAGTCTGTTTTATAACACTAGCGTGCCGGAAGCCTCCTCGGCATGTGTGTTGGCATAACAGCAGGTTTGTGTCTCTGCAAATGAGAGAGACTTTTACAAGGTGTGCACGTGTAGTCACCTAGATACTGCGTATAGCCTTGGTGAAGCACTTGTCTTCAGTTCAATCTCTGACAACGTTTCCATGGTAACAGTTGCCATTTGTTCTGCGATTGGTGGCATGCTTGGTCTGGTGTAAGGAGATGATAATACAGCAGAAATGGCATTGCTTAGAATAATCGTCTTTTTTAAAACAAGTCGATTATTATTCCTAAGGTTTATTGTACAATAAATAGACACAGTGGGGTTCCTCGTAAGATGCCTGCAATTCTGTGCCTGAGTGTGCAGAAAAGAAAGAGCAGAAAGCTTTGTTTATTCAACACAGTCATATATGTAGAAATGGTAATCCCTTGCAGAAAAGCATCAAGGCAACCAGGTATTTTTACACTATAGATGATCTTGTTTATATTGTGTACAGGAAGTGAGATCACTGTATTTTTTGAAGCCACACAGATAGAGGGAGCTGCTGCTGTTTTCACTTTGCTTTGTACATACAAGGTTGCAGCTGAGTCTTGGCCTAAACTTATAGATAAATACAATTACAGTAGGTTCCTTCTGATTAATGTTAGCATGTATAGCATAACATTAAATACTGCTGCAAGCAAGGCTATTCTGTTTACTTAATGAGTGACTTACTGTTACACCAAAATTATTGGCAACATTCATGAAAAAGATATATATATATATATATATATATATATATATATATATATATATATTATATATTAGTCTTATTATTTTTTTTT
>JAQMYJ010000037.1:22210044-22227784 GCA_030014305.1 Clarias laeviceps
AAGATGTTTTGTCACGTTGAGGTGTTGATTCTTTCCTCCTCTCACCTTGTTTCTTCTGCTCCGTACAGACACTTGTGACGAAACTACTTCCTTTGGGACTAACTATTTTGTACTTCAAGTCAGGAGTTTTGCCTTTCTTAGCAACGCTTGCAGTGGTTAGCTCCTGAATGTCTCCAAACAAGGGGTCATTCTTTACTTTGGCTTGATGATCAATATATTCCACCAGGTCTGAAAACCTAGCTCTTCTGCCAGACATTTCATAAATGTCATATGCAACATTTCACCAACTCTCTCTCATTTTGTACAGAAGTTTGGAGATGATCACCCTCATGTTAGTAGGGTTGTCCATTTCATCCATAGTGTTGTGGCATCCAGTCAAGAAAAGAGCATATGCATTAAGCATCCTCCCATCCTCTGATTTAATCTGAGGCCATTTTAGTGCCTTTTCAATGTACGCTGAAGCAATTTTAAGTTCGTCACCATAATGATATTGCAGCAATCTTCTTGCCTCTCTATATCCACTTTCTGCTCTCATATGCCCACAACCCTTTACCAGGTCTTGTGGTTCCCCACTGGTATATTGCTCCAAATAGAACAGCTTGTCCCTAGCATTCTCAGTTTTACTGTCAAAGGCTCGCATAAACGATCTGAAGTTAAGAGGATCACCAAGAAATATTGGGACGTCTCTTTGGGGTAACTGAGACAGATTTTGTTGCTTTACCAGCATTTGGGTGATCTCGTTTTGCCTCTTCATTATTTGAAGCACACCGTCCTCTGAATCTTCAGGTTTTGGAACATTCTGGCTGACATGCCTGACAGCAGGCTTTGGTTCTCGCCTGGTTGCAGGTTGAACGTCAGAGTTCTCATCATCAGAATCCTTTTTAAGTCTCAACCTCCTTTGATCTACTGCATGCTTTGGCGGAAAATATTCTTGCGTCGATTCACCAGTATTTTCATGTACATCGTAAACTTTCAATTTTGCATCAGAAATTGCAATTGCCGTCTGTAGCTCTAATTCCTCCAGTTTAGCTTTCAGGTTCATCTCTTCTATTTGTAAAGCTTGTTTCTTTTTTAAAGAAGTCGCTTTGGCCAACAGAGCAGCTTTTGCAGCCATTTCTTTCATCCGCAAAATTGAACTTCAACTGGTAGCTGAAGATGCAACAGAAGATCCAGCTGACGAACCTACTCTGGTATTTTTCCTCACCATTGCAGCAACTTCCGAAACACTATCACCTGGTTCAATGTCTTCGTTTTTTGCAGCATTTGCATCCTTTACGTTTTCAATCCACTGTTCAGTAGCAAGAACAAATTCCCTGATTTTCGATGACTTGGGTTCAAACCAGATATGCTGATCATCTTCCCTTTCTTCATCCAGCAACAGCTCTTGAATGTTATCATTTAATTCAATGAATTCCTGATACAATTTGTTGAGCTTTGTAAGCAGTTCTTCTATCCTTTCCACATGTTCATCATTCTCTTTGAGTTTATCAATTTCATTCGTGTGAATGGTAATTTGAGCCATTTTTGCCTTTCTCAAATTAACTTGTCTGTTTAGACGCTCTTCAATCGCTTTATGCGTGTACTTGACCGCCCTCTTGTGGCCATCCTTATCTGACTCAGCAGTTTCTTCTGCGTCATCCATGATTCAACAATAATTCGAGAACAATGACTTTCAAAACCTAACCGTAAAGTACCTTTTCAGTTGTAAAAAGAGTCCCATTTCAAACTGCAGAAGGAGGTTTAAATGCCTTAAACTGTCCCAAAATATTCCAGGGCAATATGTGCGCAATACTGACTTACTTTCACTTTCGTCCGTCGCCATAATTTTGAACGTGCCGTTCATACATCACAGAATGCTCATAAGCCTTATAATCCTTTTCGATAACAACTGCAGCATCAGTCTTGGTAATCCAGTTTCCACTTCGCGTAGTTCCATTGTGGAGAAGTCTTTTGACTTATTTGTAATGGCGATCTACTCGTCTCGGTTCTCCGCCATTTCCATAGGGGATCGGCACAAAGGATTTGACGCGTAAAACCACAAACTTGTGTAAAAGTTTACTTTTCGTTTTTCAGGATACAACAAAATCAAACTTTAGAACTATTTACACTTCTTCAAGCTTCAAATTAAATATGGTTTCAAAGAACGGTCAAAAGACTGTCTAACACCAAGCCCCTTCCTTCTTCTTCAACGGACCCTACGTATACGTATTACGTATGGGACTAAAATCAACCTATGAAAAGTATGCAATACAAATATTACAGAATATATAAAATATATATCAAATAACAATAACAGCCATTCTTAATACAAATAATATTATAGAAAAATATTAGAAATCACTTTCTTTATGGCTCTAACAGCTGCTCTAGTTAATAGTTGATGGCTGCACTGTAGTGCTTTAACTAGATGTTCAGGGAAAATGATTAAAATTGTAGTAAACTGGAAAAGACTTACTGTGGGGGTGCTAGTGTTCCCTTTTTCATAGAAGTGGCCTGTGCCACAATGCCACAAAGACTGGCCAGAGTAGACTTACAGTACAGCCTCCTCTTTTTTTAATTTTTGTTGCTCGACAGAATTTAACCTGGTCTGAACCAACTGTATTAGTTCAGGGTTCTCTGTGTCAGGAACTGAGCTCACCAGTTCCACAAGCTCTTCCAGGCAAAAGTCAGCTTAAAGCATCAGCTGATTCCACCCAATCTGAGTGCATACTTGGCGGTGTTTCTCAGAGCAGCTGTGCTCTCATCTCTTTGCCCTCAAGAGAATGGTCAAAACACTTGTGAACAAATCAATTAGCTTGGCATAGAAAATTAAAGTTTTATCACCCTGGATCCAGACAGTGGTAGGCCAAAGCAGCACTTTTCCCAAGTGTAGCTTTAGGAATAAAGGTATTTTCTGTTGGTTAAAGACTCTCTCGACGTAGGTAAAATCACTGAACTAGAAAGCCTTTGTATAATGATGTCTCAGTTGAGTGCTTGTTGGGGGAAGAAACTAGAGGGGAAGAACTACAACTGATGTCTATGCAGAAATGAAAGCTTACGAGAGGGTGATGGTCAGTATGTCAGTTTTGACCAGACACTGTTCATGTTTTTCATTAACGGCCTTCCCGGTGGCAGTTTTCTTCTTTTGCTGCATCCATCCTGGAGAAATAGTAATTTCTCATTTTTTTAAATATTGAGACAAAAACCATAGTGGTTAAGCACCTTTACTAAAAACATGAAAAGAAATCCAGTGTCATACAGTAACAGCTGCTAAATTGTATTTTTTTTTAATTCTTTGTTAGTATATCAATGTATTATTGTAGTATACTGTATACTGTATATATATATTGGAACATGTTGACTTTTGGAACATAGCATGTATTTATTTAGCAGTCAAGAAAAGTGCTGTACAAAGAATTTTAAAATGTCATTGTCTTAACGTCGAACACTGAAAAGGTAACTCTATGAATCAAATTCTATGCAAATAATAATAGAGCTTGTTTTTACTTCCATTCTGGTTTTTGTTTTCACCTCATTTTCAATCAGCCTCAACACTGGCTTTCATTTTGACGACCAGCTGCCAGGTCAGGATGTGCTGCCAGAGTAACATTGTTGTTTTATGTCATGTTTTATGTTTGAAGATTGCATTGTTATCATTGGCCCCTCTGCCAGAACTGTGTTCCAGGTCAATTGCTGCTTGAATACAACTGAGACTATTACTGTATTAGGCATGATAATTATTTGTCATGCACAATGAATTGTTGACTAGCCATTGCTTCCTCACAATGGTTGTGGTGGTTTTTTGTATGCGGCTAAGGCCATGTTTAGACTTAAATGAAGCTCTTGCAGCTGTATAATGACATAATGGTTGACAGGTGATTGAGATGTGAGGCTAACGGCTATTGTCTGGTACCTTATCTGCATATTTCAGAGGAGTAATTTCAAGTCGTTCTGTTGGATTGAGGCAGCGCTGAGAATAGTCTCACTTCCTTTATCACACTTCATCCCACTCTTTATTTTTTTAATTACTAAGAGCCTGTAATTTGCATTCAGTTTTTTTACACAGCAGATTTCAGTTCATGCCGCACAATGGCTGTTGATTTCATATGTAAATTCTCATTTGTTCAGATGAGCTTCAATCTATGTGCTCTGATTTTATTTTTAAAACATTAATGCTGCATTGCATTTTCTATCTTGAGCATCTAGCAGAGATTATAGCCTAATAAGATTCTATTTTGACTATAAGTCAAACCTTTTGTACTACTTGTAGATCATAAACCCTTTAATATATATAAAGCCTCATTGAAATCAGTTGAGAAGTTTATTAAAAAAATACTTCTGACTTGTCTGGAGGATAAACGGTGTAAAAAGAATTGGACAAACCCTCTGTGATGTCACCCATAGGTTTTGAAGTTCAACTGTGTGAGTGTTGGTCATTACCATCTTGGTAGGAGTTGACTTTCTAAACCCCCGTTAATCCATAAATGGGCATATGGGTGAAGTAAACAGTGGCATTTGTCAAATGTCATATTAAAAATTAACAAATAATTTTCATTTAACTCTTAGGTGCAATTAAAGGGTATGCTAGATTAATAAACCAGTTAAAGATTCCACATTCACTTCATGGAACTGTAAACAAAACCACTAAACATTATTAACTGGCTTTCAGGATTGAAAAGAAAATGCAATGCAGCATTAATGTTTTAAAAATAAAATCAGAACAGAGAATTTGTCCCTGTTGTCCCTGTTGGGCCCTTGAGCAAAGCCCCAACAGGGACAACAGGGACAAATTGGCAGTTGTGGGATTTGAACCTGAAACCTTCCTAACCATAGTTAACCACTGAGCTATTCCTAATCCTTTACAATTATCCAGTAAGCGGTCTTGTTGCAGCATAACACTGCAGATACATGTGCATCTTTGAGTACTAAAATGTATCCATTGTTGAGAAAACTAATAATATATTATTATATATTATAGTAATAACCACACAAAAGAGCTGGCCAATAAGGAAGAAGCATTGTAAGACCCGCCCAAAAGCAGTCACCTATAGGAAAGCAGCAGTGTATTGTAACACCCCACCTAAACTCATCAACAAAACTAAAAATCTGAACAGCAAAATTTAAAATAATGATCAGGGAAATGAAAGAATGTTGCAATTAATTGTATCATATAGTCTATTTTAATTCATATGCATATATTCATTTTGTTAAGTTATTTTTATATTTGTTGACACAAACACAAACCCTGATTCCATATAACCTTATGAACATGAATATTGAGCAGAGACATTTAAAATTCTTTAATTGTAAAGTCAATACCCAATATGGTGTAACTATACATTTAAGAGCTTGTACAAAAATCACAATCTTAATTGTTTTGGCAGATCAATTGAAGAATAGTTTTGATTTCTTTAACATATGCAATCATGCACACATTTCGAAAAAATCAGAAATACTATTTCTGTTATTTACTCAGCACAGTGGTGTAGTGGTTAGCACTGTCCCCTTGCATCTCCAGGGTCCGGGTTTGATTCCTGGCCAGGCTCGATTCCCGTCTCTGTGTGCATGGAGTTTGCATGTTCTCCCCGTGCTTGGTGGATTTCCTCCACCAAGCTCCTCCACCAGGGTACTCTGGTTTCCTCCCACAGTCCAAAGATATGCAGGTTAGGCTAATTGGCGTTCCCAAATTGCCTGTAGTGTGTGAATGAGTGTGTGTGAGTGTGCCCTGCGATGGATTGGCACCCTGTCCAGGGTGTACTCTGCCTTGTGCCCTAAGCCTCCTAGGATAGACTCCAGGTGCCTGCGATCCTGAATACAGGATAAAGCGGTATAGAAGATGAGTGAGTAAGTGAATGGCCACATGCATAGATCAAGTGCTGAGAATCTAAAGGAAACAAAAGTGTGAAATGATGCTGAAATTGCTTTTATACTAAATATTACATTTTTGATAACTTACAGTATAAATGAAGACAAGCGAGTCATGGCTGCACTTTAAGTTGACACATTACTAATAGAGCATGTACAACAAGACCCACATGTAGTTAAAACTACAGACACATTGCCACTACAAATACTTTAACAAGCTTTTAATTTGAGGTCTTTCCATGAGTGTAACTATGTTTTGGGAAATGCCAGCAAATTGATTAATTACATCATCCACATTATGTTGCAAACCGAAGGGTTTGCCTGCAGCCTCATTAAATTAGCCATTTAATTGACTGTTACAGCTGGTACAATGTCTTGTACTACGTACATTTCCAAATGCCACAATTTTATTATTGTACTGTGATCATACTTCTATGTGGGATAAATTTGTGTGTGCAATGTATTACCTAATTATAGTAAGTGGCAGTTCTAGTTTGTATGTCGCCCTAGGCGTACTTCCGAAACAGCGCTCCACCAATAGAAAAAAAAAAAGAAAAGACTTTGCTGTAACATTTTATTCAGAAAACTGGAACAAAATAAATAACCATAACATTTTAACTATATTATATATAATGTAGTTGCAAATGTTATGATCATTTATTAAAGCCAATGCACCACACCTCGCCGAAAAAGTCAATGCTGGTCATGATAGAAAGGCACCAGAACACCTAGTGCACCAGAGCTCACCCGGCAGACAAGGAGCTCAAGGCTGCTCCCCCAACTTCTAAACTCCTTAGAGCCTAATCTGATCACACATGGGATGCACCAGACATATCAACTCCACAATTCACATCACCCAAAGGATCTGCTGCCAACGTCATGGTCTCAAACACCACAGCACACCACAAGATTCTTTGTGGAGCCACTCCCTTACGGGCCTTATAGCCATCTCAGTGTCACAAGGAGAACCTACACAATACTGGGAATAGTGTCTTGTGTTGTAATCTTATATATTATTTGATAATTTCTCTATATAGTAGGAGACATGCAAAACTATTCAAACTTTCACAATAGCCAAAAACAAATCAACCATACAACGTTCTTGATAATCAAAATTTCTTTCAGCTTAGTACCTCAGAAAAGGTGCCAAGAAGGTTAATTGACCGACAAGGTGGCATGAAAAATGTGACATGCAAATGTTCTACGCAAAATCATTCTGCAAACGTTGTCATCATTCTGAACCATTTTTTCCCATTTTTTTTCACTTTGCAGCTGTAGCAGCATTTTTTTTAAATGCACTTATAGAAAAGACAAATACATCATTGACATAATCATCTTGCGTTTCATTATACTTTGTCCTTTACGAATCCCAGTAAACAGTAAGCGTAAATTTCCAGCTGATGGTTGACTTTTTCTTGATTGGTGATTGAGGATGTTACCATTACTCTCAGGATCGTAGTAAAGAACCGGTAATGATTCTCTTTAACAAATTTTCACCTTCCTTAGTGTATCGGTTCAAATATTGTTTGCAGATATCCAAACACTTTATCCATACTGTGCATAAGTCTTCAGTAAATAACAGGACCCGGCACTGTTACAGTAGATGGTGTGGGTTAGAGAGCCGCACCACGAGAGGTAATAATATTTATACGGGCCCTTGTGCAGGGCTTCTGAGGGGGTCAGCGAAATAGGAGTTTGTGCTTATAGCACATGCACGGGAAGACCTGACCGTTAAGAGATAGCGTTAACCTGAGACTGAGAGCGCATGCTAGACTGATGGTGTGCCGCTCTCTGTCTCTCAATCACACTTCGGCTGGAGCTTTTGCCTTTGTCTTGCTCTTTGATCTTTGGCTTGCTGTGCGCTTTGTCTTATATTTATCTTTGGTCCTGACACCTTACCGATGCTACCTAATGATCACACAATGTGCGCAGGTATTAGACCCCTTAAATAAATGCACCCACAGGTGCAGAGCGTTCGCACTTATTGTGCTTACGGCACCGTCGCCTGGAAACTAGGTAGCTGCAGCTGTGCCTGGTTAGAACTCTGCGGATCTGCCCGTTCTGAACAGTGCAGGATTTTTTCCCACAGTTCTGCCATTTGCAAGCCCCGCATTGTTAAAGGTACCCCCTCAGACCACAAAAAACTAATCACAGCACGCTGCTTTTCTTCCATGGAAATCACAAGTGGGGCATCTATTTTTTTCTCGCACCGCAGTTATAAATGTAACAGTATCCTTAAACGGAAATCACCTAGATAGAAGTTTTAATTTAATAAACAGATAATTTTTTATCCTTTTATATACTTATAGTTTAGCATGTCCCTAGCGTCACTTACACTGAATGTCTGCTCCAGTAATGTAAGAATATAAAGAAAGTAGGAAATAAAATGCAATGGTATGTTATAGAATAGTAATTAATCACATATTTCATTTAACTTATAATGGAGAAAATTTAATCCATCAATATTATTCAATAATTTAAGTGCAATAAATGTGCAATCCTGCAATAAATGTTAGAGATCTCATTCATTCAATATTTTTTTATAATTATTTTTCAAATAAAAGTATATCTATACATAATTTATAAAGGTCCATCAGCATCAAACAATTTTCATAATTTTGTAGCTTTACATCAGCACAATGGATTTGACATGAAGCAATCACAATGTGGTTAAGTTTAAATTTTAATCAGCTTTAGTTCAAGGAGAAATAAAGCATTAATTAATTAGTAATTACAACTTTATATTACATATAGCATCTAGAGACCATCAACATCAAGGGAAGTCAAGGGCACGTTTGAAGAGGAAGGTGTTGTTAAGGCCTACATTGTCAAAGCTTATAAGCAAGAGACGCCTTTTAAATTATAAATGTTTGGGACCTTTCTTTATAAAAGGTCAGGTTAGATTTATCTAGGAATGAAGGAAGGAAGGAAGGAATCTAAAAAAAAGCCTGCAAAGTTCTGGGATAAGATTTATGTGTGGTTGTCAATGGAAATTTGTCACTGGTGATTATTGATGAGGTGACAAGTGATAGAAGTAGCAGAATGAATTCAGGAGTATATAGTGCTCTACTTTCTGATCTAGATATAGTGCTCTAGATTCTGTCAAATGCAGCTAAACCAATCGAAAAACCGAGTGATCCAATTCATACCACGAATGCAAGCCCAGGGCTTTTGAAGACAAAGAAGTGCAATGTTATTAAATAGCAGAGGCAGTTACCTGCTGTTGAGCTGTTTTTTTTTAGTTAATGAAACTAGAAAACTGAATACAGGAATCGCACAAACAAGCAGCAACAGAACGCAGCTGAAGTAAAGGCCTGGCAAAAAAGTTCAAGGAGGACACTCAGCATGTAGTGATGTCCAGGAATTCCCAACTGAAGGTAGCAATCTTTAGCATCCAAGCATTAAAAACAATAACTATAAAAATGGTTGTAGGGTTGGCACACACCCTTATCCAGAGCAACTTACATTTTATCTCATTATTAGCGTAAGTACCCGTTGTTGACCCGTTGTAGTACTCTTATGCTTTACATTGTATATCTGTGTCAAAGGTGTGTAAGACTCGCTTTGTAACATGCTCCCGTTAACTTGTTCGGCTTACGAACGAGTTCAGTTCTGGGAGCATGTTCGTAAGTTGGATTTGTTCGTAAGTCTGACAAAGCGAGGCATATACACCTTTGACACAGATATACAATGTAAAGCATAAAAGAGCCAAACACACAGGTTTGGTGTTTTGGTTCCCCATTATATTCTTGTGAGACTGCATCTTTAAATTGTGAGGGGAATCCTCGTGACGCAGTGGGGTCAGCTGACCTTGTTTAAAGGCAGCCCGGGAAGACGTCAGGGAAAGGACAACGCTACATGGTGTTTAATGCGTGCTTGAACAGAGGCCATTTAATTTCAGAGCTGTACTGGACTGTAAAATTCTGAAATTAGGATTATTCATAATCGGAACAACTTTAGAGAACAGCCATTTTCTATCATCGTGCTCCCGAACTGATTTATTAAAACCGGTAAGGCTGACTCATTTCTCCAGCACCCCCACATGCACACACATACAATATACCGGATATTTTATACATTTACTTACACACTGAAAATATTGTATATAATTGTAAATATTGGTATCTGGTGCACTGTTATGTCTACTGTATTTTTTATAATACCTTTTATATTATAATACCTTTATAATACACATGAGCTACTTCCGTGATTTGTTCACATCTACAAATGTTTGTAGATATGCGGTCCGTTCGTATCTGCGTAAATGTGTAATTCAAATGTTCATGAGTCGGGGACTTACTATACTTCTTTAATCGTCAGCCAAATACACTCCCTGCTCTGTAATCTGAAAGTGAGTCATGGGATATCGAAAAAGTAGATCGGATAAAGATTAAGTTTGATTTTTGAATTTATTTTAAATCTGCTGTAGTGACGTACAGAGCCAGAATCCCCCCCCCCCCCCCACATACAAAAAATTGTCCTCTTTTTAAGGCATCTGTGATATTAATTTAGTCACTTTTGTAATAAAGTATAGAAGAACAAGAAATACTTTGTAGTGTACTTTGTTCTTTTTTTAGAAGAACAAAGTATAATGGAACAAAAAAATTATTTTATTGCTGAGAAAATTAAACAAATATATTTGCAGTTTAATTTAACTATTAATTTAATTAGGTTATCACTATAATGTATTGGTAAGTTAAATAAATCAGGCATGTGGCCTTATTTAACTTGTTATAATAATTTACTTTTAGAAAAACTACTTTTTTGCAGAAATCAGTCTTTCAGCCTCTTTGTCTGATTGTAACTATTAAACTCATTTACTGGAGTTCATGCCCTTCTTACTGACTGTTTTCATGCAGAGAGAGTCAGAGTATATACAGTAGTTATTTTATTATTTATTTATTTATTTTCTTTGCTGCTGTTGCCAGTCTTATTTCATGATAATAAAAAAGAAACATCATTCAGCATCGGTGACTGCTTTAAGCTAAAAATGATACACATCATGCATACACTTACTACAGTACATTAGGAAGCTGACTATTATTTGCATGCTACACGCAGTGATGTTAATATACCACTAGGGAGCATACCAGCAATTATGGCTTACTCCTTGACAATGCACTGCAAGAAAACCTGCTTGTCACTGATACTGTTCTGTTTTCACTCTAATAATGCTTTCCTCAAAACCTTGTCTCACATGGCATTGTTATGATAATAGCTTTCATTTCATGCAATCAGTTTTCAAGATGTATTAGTGTACACAATCTATATAGCTTAAAATTCAACATAAAAAAAAACTGGTCCTCATCCATAGTCTATACAGTACATAGCATACGTCCTTGTCTTATCACCTTAACTACAAACATCTAGTAGATATTGTTTACATTAATTGTATTTGATATTGTGTGAATGTTGAAGTGCAGTTTAAGCACAATTTGATCATTTTAAAACAGCAGGGGGCAGTTGTGTACTGCAGAACTAAGTGGTCTTTGAATGCCATTGGGAAAAACATTAAAGCGTTTCTCTGTCTTTCTTTCTCTGCATCTAAGCTGGATATCAGGGGTTTGGTAAGGCAAGGGGGAAGGAATACCATCAGCATCAAGTAAGCTTGTTACGTAATGCAGTGTCTGTGTAAAGAGAGAGGAGCAGGGTGAGGAGAAGCACTGGCATGGAAATCAAGGAAAAATGGGGTGAATTTGCACATTTCTGCCAAATGTATTTGATATGCTGCAAATGGTTTATTTTGACCAGTGGTGCAGCTATGTTGTAGGTATTAGATGGCAAGTGAGCATTTCTGCATTCCATGTTAGAAATTTTTATATTTAATTATATTAAAAAGTGTTAGACTTGCTTTCCCTCATTTATTTTGGCTAAAACAGGCATTTCGAACCCAGGTCAGAAAATTAAGCATAATCAATCTGCATTTTTTTTATTTTTTATTTTTTTGCTTTATGTTGTTTAAAGTTGTCTTGCTCTACCAGTATGTCCTTTTTTAGTATAGATATTACTTTTGGTTTCATCATGATTTCTGGTCACGGGTTATCAGAGATCCCAAGAACCATTGCTCTGCATCCCTTTTTTCTGAAGCTGTTTTGCAAGCTCCAAGTATTCTTCTGTCAATCTCCAGATTGTCAATTTTAGTTTTTGCACTAAAACACATGTTCCATGATACAGTAGTAGCACTGCTCTTCACACATGACAGCAACCGATCAGCTCCAGATCTTCAGTAAAATGGGATTGGATCCAGATGGTGTTGTTTAACCTACAGCAGCTGGAATCAAGGCTTAGTGACAGCATTTTTAATCCCCCACAATAGCGCAGGTGAGAGATACAGTATTTCATGACAGCAGATGATATGAAAGCCTTTAGTTTTATCTAATGCTTAAAGACAAAAGGAGGGTTGCATAAGAGAGGAGTTTTTTACTCTATTTTAGTCTGAGAAATAGATGCCAGTGGCATTGCAGTGGGATTGCAGACTATTAACTTTAAGAAGACCTGGAGGTGGGATACTGTTGATTTCTTTTTTGCAACTCATGCCATTACCACAATACCAACATCCAACATGACCTTGTTAAGTCAGCTTGCAGTTTTAAACAAGTAGCTATTTTGCCTGCCTTCTCTCTCTCTCTCTCTCTTTCTCTCTCTCCTTTTCCCTACTCACTGTCTATTCTTGTGTCATTGCCTGTGCCTTCAGGCTTTTAGTGAAAATGGAATAGCGGTGAAGTGAATGTAAATGTAAAGTGTGCAGGGGGGAAAAATATTGTGTGCTGGATTCATGAACATGAACTAAAGGATACATGCTGCTGCTATACAGAATGTATATGCTTGCTTTCTATTGGTGGGCCCAATGTTTGCTGAGAAAAAAACGTTCCCCACACCATTACACCATCACCACCAGTTTGAACTGTTGACATACGCCAGGCTGGCCTGTGAATTCATACTGTGATTTGCAAATTCTGACCCGGAGATTTGTGTGACCCAAACATCTTTGTGGCACAGCAGAAATCAAGTTAGATCAGACTAGATTATTGTTAAGTTCAAAATTGATGAGTGAATTGAGATCTGCTCGCTGTGCTTCGACATGCTGGTCGATCCCATGTCGATTGAGATGGAGTGTCTGAATGTTTTCTGGTTTATTCACAGCAACAAGAGGAATAGAAGTCCTACACCATTTCCTGATTGAATACAAAGTACTGTATATACGTGTCATGTCATGTATTCATCCACATGTTCTAAAGAAATCCAGGAAGTATTGCCATATGAGGAAGAGCTCATTGACAGTGAGAGGCAAGGGTGGGAAAATGACAGAAAACACTAACAGTTATGTTTTTCCATCTCAAAGTGCCATAGAAATCCCAAGAGAACATAAAAAAATTGTCATTACCATTGTAGGAGATCATACATCTCCAACAGTTTAACAGCTGCACAGTGGAAAAGGTGACTGCAGGTCTCGGTGCCCGCATGCCAAACTGCCAGGTTGCACATAAAATGGAAGTAATTAGGCTCTTGGATGTTATCAGTCATGACACTGTGGCAGATTAAATGCTCTAGAGTATTATTAATTATCAGGTCAGGAATATTAGTAGTACAAATTGAAGGTGGGATGAAGTGACTAGTCATGGGAAGTTTGAATCACTTTAGTGACTCGTTTTTTTTATCTCGTTCATCAAAATTAAGGAATCTTTTTTTAAATCATTTAGTTCATTTCATTGTTTTGATCAGAAATAAAATAAAGCAAAATGTTACATTTTCAATAAACGGACCCCCAGCACGTCTACACACACAAATTTTGACTATAGTTCCAGTAATGAAAATATTACAATGCAGCTAAGGACATATTATGATAAACAGAATGAGCACCTCTCATATCTTCTGGTCCGAATTGTTCATTCTTTCCTCATGTGACTCCCATAGAGGCTATGCGGTGCATTACACAGGAAACAGAATTGAACGGTTCTTCTCAAGAGTCTTCTAGTCCGAGTCGTTCGTCCTTTCAAATCTATTGCACTGCATAGCGTCTATCGGAGTCACGTGACAAAAGAACGAATGATTCGGACCAAAGGACTCAAGGGTAACTACTCACTTCTGTTTCCTGTATATAACTTACAGAAGTCTTGTAATGCTTTACGCATGCGTGCCCAGTAGTGAATGAACGAATTACTCTCTGAGACTACTCGTTCTTCTGAGTCACATTAAACACTCGTTCAAAAAGAACGACCCATCACTAGAAGTGCTAGCATCCAAGATGTAAACATTCTGCATGTAGAAAGAAAAATACCGTAAGCTCCACTATTCTGTTTATCCAGAATGTCTGCACAAATCCTGAGTGGCTGGGGTTGATGTAAGTTATAACTGGTGCTTCAAGCACAGAGAAAGATAACCTATAATGCAAAGTGGTGCACTTACTGTACCAAATCAGCACTAAAACACTTTGTATCCTTGGCGTTTTCATTTTTAACTGTTTTTTGGCCAACCGACACACCGCCTTAGCCTCTGGAGATGTGTTTCTGTGCGTGTTAGAAGGTAGATAGTGCATTAATCTCCCTGAACAGGTTAGCTGTGAGCTCCCACTACTGTCTTTTCTTATCTGTCATATCCCCAGCTTAAAGGTCACATCTGTCAGCTAAAGGTCTCTTTTATCCACATTTAATACACACAGAGAACAGTACAATCTCTCCCATGTGCCTGTTTAATATTACAAAAGACCATTCCATTGGCACTTGTCTTTAAGAACGAAATTTAATAAATGCACTATGATGGTGAATTAGCGTAATACAAATGATAGTAGTGAAACTGTACTTCCCTTTCAAGTACTGCGATGAAGAACATTCATGTCGTGCTGGGTTTCCTTGCACACATGACTTGTCTCAGCAACAAGATGACACAGTTGGCTTCCAGCTCGGTTACAGAAGGCTGCTGTCTTTGATGGATCTTTCTGGCATGTCCCGTTTCCAGTAGATCCATAACTAAAAAGCCACATTCACACATATGGAAGAAAGTCTGCGGAGCAAATGAACCCGAATGCATCATCAGATAGAGGAAGTTCCTTTCTCTAATATGATAATATGGTGTTGGCGCCTTGATATGATAATTTTGTGTTGCGTAGTTCTATTGTCTCTTGCCTCTGTTTAAGGAGTCACGTGGCGAACGTTAAGAGTGCTAATGGTTAATTTAATTTATGAATAATAGAGATAGGCCAGCAATTTTTTATACATATCTAACACATTCTTAACTTTGTTTAATTAATGCATCATTATATAATAACTTTAGTACTGTAATTTCTTATTTTTTTTATTTGTATTATAATACAATCACTAAAACTGTGGTTCACTTCTGCAACGGAGGTAAGTGAAATATGAGTTTGCATGACGTCTAAAGAGAGAGCAGAATAGCATGCTGTTTATTTGGTTGTTCTGCAGAGGTAATGATCGTTTCTTTTAATTGAAAGACTTTGAGCGTGAAATGCACAAACGTAAATGATTGGAACGTTGGGAACCTAAACCCTCTTACACCTGCCAGTCCACAGATGGAGAAGAGATGGATTGTATTCCCTGCTCTCTCTCTCTCTCTCTCTCTCTCTCTCTCTTTCTTTCTTTTTTTTCCATTCACAATATTGCAGACACAAAGGCTTTGGTACGGCATATCTCTCTTCCACTGCTTCCCTGCCTCTGCGCAGGTTAACTACAAAGCTACCAGGATAAACCCGCATCACCAGTAAATTTGCATAACAAAAACCTTTCACATATTCTTGAAGGCAGAATGCAGGAGCGACTTTAATATTTTCATTCTCATCCTAATTTGCATATGAGCCACATCAGTTTCAGAAATACATTTTGTTGCTCTGCACCTGAGATGTTTGTCTGCCCATCAAAATGGAATATTTCTCAGGCTTATTTCAAAAAATATATAAAAATAAATAATAATAATAATAATAATAATAATAAAACTCTTCAGCTACATATTATACATGGACCATTCTGAAAATAATGCAAAAGAGAGCATAACTTCTTTATTAACTGAAACAGGTGGTAGAATAAGAAAATGTTCTACTCAACATAGTCACAAGCAATGCATTTGCCCCAACGTTGATCCCAACTCTTGAATTTCCCACTGCTGCGTTCCATTGGCAAGAAAAATGTGCATAAATGGATGACAACATTAGAGAAGAGAAAAACCAGCTCTGAAGATAAACCACATACAGATGGTACTCAAGCGGTATTTTGGTTTTACCGCCACGCCTCACGGTGGCGGCATTTGGGTTTGTGCGTTTGCTGGCTTTTACCGCTGAGTGGAGCTATATAACTATAGACTGACACCTCGGGCATCAGTTCATTCTCTCAAGGATTAATGAGCCGCAGCTCCTTTAGAGCTGCACGTAGTAGCGGATAAAATCAAGTGAAACATTGTAGTTAAACGAATTCATAATCACAGAACTAAAATTACAGTACAAATGTAGAATTCAAATTAAATTAAATCTTATTAGGATTGAATTTAAGCAAAGTAAACGTTAACACAGGAGCCTTTAGATTTTATCCTGTATAATTAGAAAAGCTACGCATGTAGGTTTTTTGTCATCTTATATTTTGTGTTCTTTAAATTTGTAGTTAGATTTATTAACTAAAATAAACGAAACTAAATGACCATGAAAATTCAAACATTGTCAGGACGTGCTTCTGCGTCAGCAGAGTCAATGTGTCTTTGCATTATTATAAGAATTAAATAGGCTGTTATAATCATTATAATGTTCTTTAATAAATAATGAAAACGTTTTGACAAATTAAATTTTAACATCCAGCACCCCCTGGATGCAGTGCCGGTCCCTAGCCCGGATGAAATGGGAGGGTTGCATCAGGAAGGGTATCCGGCGTAAAAAACCTGTGCCAAGTTGTAGTGCGGACTGGATAGTCCGCTGTGGCGACCCCTTGACGGGAGCAGCCGAAAGACCAACAACAACCCCCTGCGCTGTACCACCGCCGGCAAAACCTTATAATGTAAAATACAAGTGAAACATTAAATGAATTTACAATCACAATACTAAAATTTACAGTACAAATTTAGAATTTAAATTAAATATGGGCATTTCTTAGTTCCATCAAATTTAAGCAAAGTAAATGTTAACACAGTGAGCCTTTATATTTTATCATGTGTAACACTCGCGTAGCCAGAAAACTCTGGGTGTGCATCAGAAAAAGTGGCTGAGCCACAGGTGTTGTCAGATTAATGGGCAAAAACGTTATAATAAAACTATATAAGATACATAGCCTTTATAAGACTCTTATAAGTGCACGTACAATGACAACAAAACGTTATGATTTTGTTAAATAAAGAAAGTAAACAGGGATACATCGCTATTCTGTATCGGTTTCTGTGAACTTGAGCGCGTCAGAAAATGAACCGAAACTCTGTGTATATTGTATATATCGTGTAAAATATATACTTACAGAAAGCGAAATGTCTGCTTTTATATAAAAAAAAACAGCTTATGTAATTCGTATAAAACATGGATTACTGGCGCACCTACTGGTGCGGAGATGACGAGATGACATTAAAACGTTCATCACAGCCGAAACCAAAGACATCAACTTATCAATGAATTATTAAAATGGCCAGTCAGTTTCCTTGCTGTTTCCCCCGACGCATTCATAATCATTAGTCTACTTCTGCCGGTGCTGTGTTAACCCCACCCCCATTAAAACGGCGTATTTAGAGAAAGGTTCGCCCGCGAGAGGTTGTGTGCGCACGGTCCACTACACAGCAAAAATATGTTAGTATATTATGACTGAAATAATGTTAGTATATTATGACTGTTTCGCACAGCACCGCAAAGACAGCGCTTATTTAACACGTATAGATTTGTGTTTGTTGTATTTCTGGGAAAGAGAAATCTCTTATAAAT
>JAQMYJ010000037.1:22227884-22237950 GCA_030014305.1 Clarias laeviceps
CACACTTTCACTTTTCATCTCCCCTTTGATCAAAATGCTCCCGATATGAGCCGACACGAGCAGCTTTGTTTCAGTCAGAATATTCATAAAGAGGGGCGACATATACAGTACTTGAAAAGTGAAAGCGTGCGCGATGTGAGCAGCTTTAATTAATAATAATTAAATAATTATTCAATGCTGGACATAAACAGCAAAAAGCACGATGATTATTATTCTTTTGATTATTATTATCATTTTCTTTTCATTTTTCGTAATTTTCTTCAAGCCGAGGGATTAATTTCTTGTTTGTGAGCAGTTACCATTTCAGTAATATTTATTGCCAGTTTTCAGTACTGCGTTAAACATGTGGACAGTCTGAACTTTGATTGCCTTGTATATTTCCTTTTATTTGTATGGAATACAAACAACAATCTTTAATCAGTCTTTAGTGCTCTCAGTTCACCTCCCTCACCTCGGACATCTCCAGACATGTTTGCTCAAATGACCCTTTTTTTTTTGCCACGATTTTAGAACATATGAAACAAACATGGCTATGAACTTACACTTTTCACAAGAAGAATAAAAATATTTTGATCTGTCCATTCATATTTGAAGTTTCAATTTTCATAGTCTACTTTACTTCCATCCTCTGTTGCACTTTCATTTCTGTTTGTTCTGCTTACTTTTCTCAGGTGGCATGTTGGTACAGTGGGTAGCGTTATCGTCACAGTTTGATCCTGAGCTCGGGTTACTGTCTATCTGGAGTTTTGCATCTTCTCCAAGTGTCCACATGTGATTCCTTTAGGATTTTGATTTTCCTCACAATGGACAAAACATAATAGGTGGTTTGGCAATGATGATTTGCTCTGCCACCAACCAAGAGTCCCAGATTCAAAAATATGAGTCAATTATTATATTTTTTAATAACAGCAGACACTCAGTGTTTTTGAGGATGACCTTTTTAATACAGTATTAAGTTGGAACGTGATGCTGGTTAATGGCATTGCATGGTTGTTATAAACTTTGATTCCTTTAAATAATTTGATAAATTCTGATATTATGATTGCAACAAGGATCAGTCAATATTGGCCATATTCTTTGAGTGAAATTGTATGATTCTATGACTCTGCACTCAATGAAGGAAATGATCTTGGCATGCAATTCTTTGTGGCTTCCAACAAAAAACATGATAATAGGTAGTGGATAAATCAAAAACTTTATTTTCCCTACTTAAAAATTAGTTACACTAGAATTACCCTCTAAACACTAGGGCACTGACTTAACACTTAGAAAAAAATGAGTTTGTTTGTATATGTGTGTGCATACATGGTGTGTTGCAATGTTTTGTACATATTTTTTAATAAACAAAACAAAGAAAAAGTTGTTGCTCTTTTATATGTTTATAAACTGCCGTTCTAAAAAGAAAATTGCATCAGATTACTGTGTCTTCTGGGCAAACTCTGGTCTTTAGGTTTTATTGTTTCACTGCTTTGGCTCTCTAGGGGCTCATCAAGTACCGTTCGCTAAAGCTGATAAAGTAGTGGATTGACCCTTAAGATGGTGGTAGGGATTTCCCAAAGGGGACATATTGAATACAAATGCACCAGGCCATGTTAAAACACAGCACTGAAGTAGGGTGAATTACTTTTTTCCCTTGCTATAAGTTTTACCCTACCAGTCTTAGGAAGACTGAGAAAGAGCTGAGGGAAATAAAAGAGGTAAAGACTTCATGTTATTTTTTTACCTTCTTTTATTCTTTTCTTCATAGACAGCTATTATATACAATATTCCACTAATATCCAGGGCGGCCAAAAGTCTACATCCTTGGGCAGTTTTTTAAAAGTATAAATGGCAGCAAATGCTTAAACTGATTTTGAGGCTTTTGTTGTGTATATGCAGAACACAAGGACAATAAAAAATTCCTAATGGATCAGAAATGATGTTGCTGCTGAGATTATTTACTATGCTGCCTCATTTTAGTTGTTCTGGGCTGATTCCCATAGTCTATTTACATCAAATGACCCCAACGTTCTGGTTCTACTTAATCTTATATTGTTTCCAAGCCATCTTGGGTTTTTTTAAAAAATGAAGGTGAATTGAATGACATTGTTTATTAATTATATACCAGCAAACTGGTTACAGGATCGTAGACACTCAAAGCTCATTTATGCCTGCAAGAACCAAAGGCCAGCCTGTTTGGTCCAATCCCACAGAAAAAACAATGTAGTACAAATTGCTAAAAAAAAAAAAAAGGGGGGGGGGGGCAATGCTGGCTATGGTAGAACGGTATAAGAACACTCAATGCATCACAGCCTGCCATGCTTGAGGCTTAGCAGGCAAAGAATTCAAGGTTGTTGATCCAGCCTCCTAATTCCCCAAGCATCCATAGAATGCGCTGAGCAAATAATTCTGATCCATCATCCCACAACCCACAGCATCCAAATGATCTGCCAATAACTTCCCAGTGCCACAACCCCAGTGAACTCACACAATATTGGGCTTCATGCTTCAGGTTTTATATTTATGGCTGATCAGTGTAAATGAACCACAGTGTTTAATGGTAAAGACCAGGGGTTCTCAAAGTTCATGTTCAAAGGTCTGGATCTGATTTCTATTCAAGGTCAAAGGGCTGAAACGATTGGTGATAAGCAAATGATTTTTTTTTAAAAACTTGCTTATAAATTGCAAGCAACATACATTGACGTTTATGAATGTGTTTGACTGCAGTCAGATGCTTAAACCAAAGCAACACTAATTTCAAAGCAATTTACATTCAAGTGTCAAAAAGATTTTTTAAAATATGTTCCAAGTGCAAAAGATAAGGCACTGTTTGCCTGCAAATTGTTGCTTGTGAACCTGAGCAGCTCCAACTTTCAACATTTCAAAAACAAAAAGTGTTTTAGAAGATATTTTACCTTCAAATAACGCAGTTGGATATGCAAAAGATGTGACATGTGAATGGCACATGCACAGCAGCCTAGTCTGCATTCAACCTTGACACAATAAAGGTGTGGTCGCTAGACGGAAACACTGACCATTTCTTTGCATATTTGGACATATTGAAGTCTAGTTTTCCGTGCCCACAGGACAGAAGATGAAACCCTGTTAGCTGTTTGTGGCTAATTTTTGAACAGGCCCCTGTTAGTCGACCTTTGAACTCTGTCATACATTCACAGGCTGTCATCTTTGCCAAAACAACGATGTCAAACAGGAAAATGATTACGTTTAGCCTTAATGTCCGGGGGAGAGCTGCAGTAGCGCTCTCTAGATAGACTCCAAAACTAACAATTTATTAAAAAGTATAATACATTTTATACAAAAGTAGGACATATACACTTTATAGATAGATAGAGTACTTTATTAATCCAAAAGGGAAATTGTATTGTTACAGCAGCCAGTTCACAGATTATACTGTACAACAAGTAAACAACAAGCAAGAATTGCAGTGGGGAAAATGGAAAAGTAAAAAAAAAAAACACTGTTTACAATTTAAGGAGCATTAATAAACACTGTTTACAATTTAAGGTGCATTAATGAGGTAAAACTTGTGTCAAATTTAAGGTGCATTAAAGAGGTAGAACTGCTGTTAAATTATATGAATATGAAATTACTGCTTCTATTTACACATGCATGATGATTGTACGTGAAAAAATAAGGTGCACCAGCAAGTATTAATGGCGAGAATGAACCAGCAAGTATATAACCAGCCAATACTAACAAAAAGATGATGCAATAAAGGATGTGACACTATAGTGCACTTACATTGTGTTATTACATTGTATTACTGCATTCCTAATTTGAGATGTGTGCTGAGTCCGGAGTGACCTGCCGTACGTCTGAACTTCGAGCAGCCTGGGTATAGAGTATATAATCTCCTTCTCTCCAATTCAATGTCAGTTTAAATGCTGATTTTTTTTTCTCAGAACAATATTGTTGTTGTTTTTTTCTCTTGGACAAATGAAGTAACCAATTTACAGTATCTAAAATTATATTATTGTATTTTGGCACAAAATTACTTTTTTTTAATATGCTAGAATTCCAGCAGTGTTCAATCACAGCAAAAGAAGTGAAACAGCTGTTGATGCATCACTAGATCACTGGGGAGTCAGGTAGAGATTTAAGCATTCAGAAATTCTCTTCACTTATACGTGGAGAGCAAATGCTGCTTCATTGCCAACAACCCTAGAATCTATGCTGTTTTCGAGCTGTTCACCCACACTTGAAAATCTGAGGTATTTACTCAGATTACATATTCTGTGCTTGTCTTATATAATGCCTTTTATGTGTTTAATGTCTCATCCTTTCATATGGATAACAAAAGTGCTATATAGTCATGAACAGAATGCTACTGTTGGTGTATAAAAGACAAATTGCTCTGAAATATGCACTAAATAATAAAAAAAAGAAACATCTGTAGACTCATTTTTTTTGTTCATTGCTTGAATAAGTTTTTGCACAAGAAATTTTGTATTCATAAAAATCCCCCGGAAAAAAACATTCATATTCTGCTCATGCTTCTGAATAAATTTATGCATGTGACGATAAATTATATTTAAACCTATTATTAATCAACTTCAGATCATATCATTTGCAAAGCCATTGATGTCGTTTAATGTATAGATTGTGCTGTCATGTTTAAATAGCTTGTTTGTTTTAATAACATACTCCAATGTAATATTTTAATGTCATTTCATATTAATGACATTAAGGAAATATTAATAATAAAAAAAACATAAAAACAAACCAAACCAAATGCTTTTAAGAGATATAAAAACAACTAGTTGTTTCATTAACTTAAATTGCCATATAAATGGAGGGTGAGTTGTGCATATGGTAGAAATAAGCCAAGTGGGAGCAAATGTGAGGGTTGATATTACTGGGAGAATTTATATGGGAACAGCTATTTAGAAACAAGTATGAATTTCTTCCTGAAAATTAAAGCTTTTTTATGAGTCGGTTCAGTTTGCCATGTCATATTTAATGCTGTGCATCAGAAGAAGCACTAATTCAGCTGTCATAAATATTCTATGACATTTCTGTGCAAGTTTTCAGTGTTACATTTTTCTACTACTGGATTGTTTCAAGGAGAAAAATTACCAATTTTGTATGTCTCAACATATAATCAACCTTATATCACCCTCATTTAGTCTGCCATATTCCTGGATGCATCAGAGCGCTTTCCTGCTCCAGCCCTAAACAAAAACCTATGTAAGGATACGGTTGTCATATTTTAGTGCCTTATCATGCATTTGTATTGCAAATGTTTCTGGCATGAACAAGAATTTTACCCATCTGTTTAATTTACATAGCAAGGTCTATTTTAATGATTGGCATATTTATTTTGTTTTAAATCTGAACTTATTTCTCAGAGAGATGTTGCAATGTCCTCAGTTATTCTGAGATAGGGATAGTGTCCTGCCTTTCCAAGACTGCTTTAGAAAGGAGTCTTGATTTCTCTTCATATTTTGGTCATTTCATGTGCTGGGACTCTACTCTCTATGCTGATAAATAGTAGTGCAATTCATTTGTAGTTTCTGTTCTTAGCAGCACAGTGGCTCAATGGCTTAGCACTGTCTTGCACTTCCAGGATCCGGGTTCAAATCGCATGTTCTCCCCGTGCTTGGTGGGTTTCTTCAGGGTTCACCGGTTTCCTCCCACATTCCAAAGAAATGCAGATGAGGCTAATTCGTGTTCCCAAATTGCCTGTAGTGTGACTGAGCATGCGAGTGTGTGTATACAGCACAAAAAAAAAAAAAAAAAGGGCCTTTACTCATCAAGAGGAAGATGGATGATCACAAACCAACAAGCAAAGCTAAGCTGTTTGCTATTTTGCAAAAAGAGCATAAAGTTACCTAACAGCAATGTGAAAAACTGGTGGAGAGCATGCCAAAATGCATAAAGGCACTTTTTTGTGGAATAACCCCAATTGGAAGATTTAGTAATTTTCTTTATGCATATGTACAGTTTATTACATAACCACCATCTGCTTATAGAAAAAGCTCTCTCATTAGTTGTTTAGTTCAGTTGAAACAATCAATTTTTAATTATTTACAAGACAATCCATTATTGGCATTAACTTGGCCTTTGCATTCAGTTCAATATACCAATTAAAAAAATATGCAAGGAAAAAAATTAATGAAATGTCTGTATTGAAGTGTCTTCATTTGTCTGTGTTTGCTTGGCTAATTAATAAGCTAATAGTAAATTCTATATAAAATTCAATTTCCTGTTTTGGGAGACTGAAATCAACTGGCTGTCTTGTAAACCAAAATGTTTATCTCAAATGAAATGAAACTGTCTTAATAATGTGAATGGAGGTCATTTGCGAATGGATGGATAACATACCAGATATAAAAATGAGCAGGTGTTGTAGTACATTTTATGTCACTACACACATCTTTGTGTGTTATTTGTAGGTTTTTGGTGTAAGTGATTGCTTGCAGTCTAGAAATGATGACAACGCCAAAGCTAAGGCATTTTACATCTTTTCCACAGAGCTCAGCTTTAATGAGTTTGAAGCTTCTTCTCTCTGGGCCTTCTAATTTACAACAGATATCATTAGTCTGGATTATGGTGTTTAATGGTGTAGGCAATAAGAATTCAACCCTGTAGCAAATGTGTCTTGTATCTATCATAATTTGCTAGCTGTTTTCTAAAATTCCTCTCTTTCTTCCACCCCCACACAGCTTTTCCTTCCTTTTGCAGGCATAATATTGAACATGACTGCTACCCTTTCTTGTGATAATGTGCTACTGGGAAATTATTCATACTGTATATCCACACTAGCAAAGGTGCCAACATTTACCGTTTTTACTGTGCAGTGATACAGGAGCCAAATTCACAGCAGACAAATTCACCCTGCTATTTCACCAAAGGGGAAAGGAAGCAAGATGTGAAATATTGGAAAGAGGCACACATATAAGCTTCAGCTTCACATCAGTTTTATCTAGGTGAACTCTGACTTGTACATTCACCAGCGTTGGTTTTGTTGGCCAATGGAATACTAATTGGTGAGAATGTGGTAGGTGAAAAAAGTAAGTGGCTATTTACGGTACAATTAAATAACAGTCACATGGGACCTACTTTATCATTTTTTTTTCACGCATACATGAACTGTCAACTGTGGGACCTTATATAGACAGGTTTGTGCCTTTCCAAATCATGTCCAATCAACTGAATTTACCACAGGTGGACTCCAATTAAGCTGCAGAAACATCTCAAGGACGATCAGGGGAAACAGGATGCGCCTGAGCTCAATTGTGCAAAGGCTGTGAATACTTATGTACATGTGCTTTCTCTATTTATTTTTAATAAATTTGCAAAAATCTCAAATAAACTTTTTTCATGTTGTCATTATGGGGTGTTGTGTGTAGAATTCTGAGGAAAATAATTTATTTAATCCATTTTAGAATAAGGCTGTGACATAACATAGAGATGCGCTGTGAATACTTTCCAGATGCACTGTATCAGGTACAATGAAAGTTACTGTATCATTACTTTTATAACTTTTGGGAATGTGGGAATGATGTTGCAAAAATGTGTAACCTTTAAAAATGAGCATTTTTTTTTTTTTTGTAATAAAACCAAATGAAACAACCAGAAAAACATGTGATTATGTGTAACTGCTACTTTTTTTGCTCAGTCATGTTTATATACGTAGTTTGTTAAAATTAAATAAAATTCAGTTCATCAAAATTATATGACACTCTATACTGCATAATCCTGATCCCTATATACAGTATGTTTATTAAAAAAACAACAACAGCAAAACAAATAATGGCTACAATGCTCTGAGCCTTAAGGGCTACAGATAAGAAGCCTTATTCTGACAATGCTGTGAAATAAAGCTACAGAAAGCACTGTAGCATATCTTGGTCTATCTTATGCTATTCAAGGCTGGGCTGATTGGCTTCAAGGCAGCACTTGGCCAGTAAAGGGAGCATTACATTTTAATTGAAATTGATTTGGCGTGTGACAAAAGGAAGCAGATATAACAGATAGATAGACAAGCAGATGCCGGATGAGTTGCGTGCCGCTTCTAGATTTTTTGTAATAGTGCCTCATGGCTGAGGTCAAATTGATATCTATGATATCCTACAGGAATGGGAATGTACTTTGTGCCGCTTACTGAGTCAGGGGCAGCACACACTGGCCTCTTCTCAACATTACCAAATAGATTTAAGTATGCACTTTCTGTCTTTCTTGCTCTTATCGTCCTTGTCCCTGGGTCTTCCAACTCCTGCATATTAGCCTCTCTGTTTTTTCAGCCAAATGTCGGCATGTGTGGCCATGCAACACTTATTGCTGTCTCAGATGATCAGATTTTACTTGCAAATAGATGCGCTCAGGGGAAAAAAGCATTCTGTCCTTCCTCACTAAAAGAAGAAGTAACAAATAGAGACAGAGGATGCGTGTCCAGGGGTATCATTCAGAATCACACCAGCACACAATTGGCAAACCTATTAGCACTCATGTGTAATTGAATTGTCCCAGACCAATTGAAGCAACAGTTACGTTTATTGAGTTGTATGTGTAGGTGATTGTGTTTAGTACATTTTCACAGATTATCTGTATCTCTCTCTCTTTCTCTCTCTCTCTCTCTCTCACTCTCTATCACACTCCCTCAGGCCTAACAGGTTGCAAATATCAATAGCGCTGTCTGCGTGGGGAGAATCCAGAGGTGTGATAGGATAATGTCTGAGCTGCAGTCCCACACATTGTCAGTCATGCACACACTCACATTGAGGATCATTGAAGGGATGCAGGAAATAAATGATTTCCATACGGCCTGCGTCTGGCCTCCAATAGAGCTCACAGTTTAAGATTTGTTACTTGATAATTTGCTTTCAGAACAAAAAGGTTGGTGGGATTGAGAGACTAATTGACAGCCTTGCTAAGAAAATGCAAAAATACAAAAATACAAAACAATATGTAGTGTAGTACTTGTACTTATTCTGACATTGAATATATGAGAGAATATTGACCCAGTAATATAAGTACATTTGATTTATTCTTAAAAAAAAAAAAGAAAAACTTTATTTTAGCAAAATCACACAATTTTTAACAAAAAAACACAAGAAGAGTGACAAAAAAAATAATTCATAACCTTTTTTAACCATTTTTAGGGTCCCAGTGATTCACAGTACTCAATATATGGAGCAAATAACTAAGCAAATAAACTGTTTGCCACTGCTTGGTGGAAAGCACTTGCACTTCCCACACACACACACAGACACACACACACACACACATCAAACAGACAATATTAGTGTCTCAGTGGTAGATACAGGTTTTAGGGAAATTAAAGATTTCTTGCATACCTGATTGAATTTCATGACATTTTAACTCGTTTTTACAAACACTTCCCAATAATTCTTGCCAATACCTCTCCTTTCCTTGTCCAATGTTGGGAGTATTGAGTTTTAACTGAAATTGATTTTGGTGTATCAAAGAGAAGCAGATAAAATACACACTAAATGGAAAGCCAGTCAAGTGTTTCGCACCATGCACACATATTCACACATTCATTCACACCCAAGTAGAAAATTAGAGCAACCAGTCCACCTACTGGTGTTTTTCTTGGCAGTAGGAGGTAACTGGAGAATTTGGAACAAAGCTGTACAACAATGACATGGTCATGCAGCTCTACACAGAGAATAACTCAGGATCAAACCCTGGTGCGGTACCAATATTGCAATCATGCCACACCAGGATTCTTTTAGAAGCTTATGCATTGGTTGGAAGGCTTGCATAACCTGATCATGTTGGTATTGGTTTTATTAAGCTGGACTAATTTCCATGGATGTGAAACTAGTTCAAGCCTGCGTCTGTCACTTTGGGAATTCATGTGATGGTGACGATTAGGAAGAAAAAATCTTATTATATTTGTCACTACGCCAGGTCACGCCCACTGGTCAAAACAAACCGTGATTACCTGCGACTCCATTCCACACTCCATTTCTGTGCTTCCATTTTGCCGCCTCATTTGCCGGCTCATGCACACCTGTTCATCATCTCCATTCATTACTTCACTCTATATTACTCTCCACCAAACAACCACTCCTTGCCAGATTATTGTGTGCTCTCA
>JAQMYJ010000037.1:22238050-22254965 GCA_030014305.1 Clarias laeviceps
TCAATCGGCAGGACTTTTCATTCACAAAACTATCAGCACGTAATATATTTCAGAATAACCGGCGCTGCTTCTCTTACATGCTCTGCGCTTGGATCCACCTCGTCTGCATGGACCGTGACAATATTTACTTCTTGGAATTAAATAAATACTTAGTGCTTAAAATTATGGTAAATTCATAAAACAACCCACCAAGAGGAAAAAGTTCCTTATATTATACAGAGACATGAAAAAGTATTTCCCCCTTCCTGATTTTTTTTCTTCTTTTTTTGCATGTTTGTTGACCATCGAGTCAAAGTATAGACTTAAATCCAATTGAGATGATCTTAAACAGGCCAGTCAGAAAACCCTCCTATGTGGTTGAATTAAAGCAATTTTTGTGAAAGACTCATTGCCAGGTAACGCAAATGCTTGATTGCTCTTTGTGCCGCCAAGGGTGACAAAACCAGTTATTGGGTATAAGGGCAATTACTTTTTCACATTGGGCCTATTAGATTTTGACAGCTTTTAACGGACAGCAGTTTTTGGTCTGCTGTTATTTGTGGGTTTATGGTTAGAATGATAAAATAGTTACATTTCATAATTTTAATGGAAAAGTTCACAGGGTCACATGATTTAAAGGGTATACTCTGTAAATTGACAGATATTATAATGTTTTTTTTATTATACATTCTAGAATAATACTGGAGATTTTAAAACTATATAATGATACATATAAGAACAATAACAGTTAGTTGTTATTTTTATTTTAAGCCGCAAAGGTCAGCTGATCTGGAATAGTTCTGGAAAAACAGTATTGTCAAATGCATTTGCAAAACCCATCAAGCATTATGATGAAACTGGCTCGCATGAAGACCATCCCAGGACAGCAAAAGCAAAACTTACATCTGCTGGAGAGGAGAAGTTCATTAAGAGTTACCAGCCTCAAAGGTCTCCAATTAACAGCATCTCAGTTATGCTGAGACAGCACTGCCGTTATGAATGCTTTACATAGTGCCAAGGAAACTTGCTGCAGCAGATGAAAGACAAATCATGCCACCAAAGGTATTCAGCCTCAGGACAACAACCTCAAACATACAGCCAATGTCATTAAGAACTATTTTCTGCATGAAGCCCAGCAGGCAAAGAGCCCAAGGCTACCGACCTGGCCTACAAACTCCCCAGATCCCATTTTGACTGAGCACCCATGAGATGTGCCACACAAACAACTTCAAGCAAGCCTCACACCACACAATACCCAAAGGTTCTGCTGCTAATGTCCTGGTGCCAGATACCACAGCACACCCCCAGAGTCATATGGTGTTAAGGGATAACGAAAATGGACTGGAATGAGGACAGAATTATATTCCCCGCGGATCCGTGGACCAAATAATTTAAATTTCTCGAAAAAAAACTGGTCGATTCTGCTGGTAAGATTGAAAGGCTCTTGCTATCCTGCAAGAATTACTGGATACGGCATAATAAGCATTTCAGAAATTGTTTCATATTCTTCACTGTATTTCATTTATGTTTTATACAGCTTCTGTCTGGCAGCTTTTTCTTTGTATTCTATATTAAAAATCATATTCTCAGGCTTTTATTAGTAGGTATGGGTATTAGAATACTATCAAGCTAAAATTCTAGTACCATGAGCAATTACTGTCTCAAATTCAGTACTATACAAACTTGCATTTTGTTTCTTACTATTTGATTCAGAGATGTTCTGACTCATTCTGTGACACACTGTTTTATTTATGCCTAATAAAGTAATAAAGGCGTTATTGTTACTGAAAATATGCCTAAATAAAGGCGTTATTGTTACTGAATGGGTTGCAGCACCTTAATCATATTTTTACTATGATTGCAGTAGACAACAGAGGGCACTGCAGACATCCAGCTCTCCTTTATTGGCCGGTGAGAATGTGGGTTTTCTGAACCTGTGACGGTTCTGTTCCAGCATTCTCACTACTAGTGTTGTGGGTTATCTGATTCATAATTTATGGCAATCATTTTAATCAGTAAAATGATCATTTAATTTCAGCTTTTGTGGCTGTTGGATTATGTGTGTGTGTGTGTGTGTGTGTGTGTGTGCACGCAGATAAGAACAAGCGTCACTGGGCTGGAAAAGGCCAGTCTGGCAGTGCTAAACCCAACAGTGTGTAAAAAGACAGCATGCTGTTCCTCAGAATGGACAAGGAGACAGAGGGAACTGAACATGGCAGAAAGGAGAAGGGAATGAATTGATAATGTGGTTTAAAGCACATTAATGGAAATCTGAGTTGTTATTTATAGCATTGTTGATTAAATACATAATAATCATTTTAAAAAATCATATCATCCCTAGACTAGCAGCTTTCTTGGCAGACAAACAACATCAGATGTTATTCTCATGACGATACGATAAATGAGGATTTATCCTTTCCTATGAATATTTGTCTTTGTGTGCAGAAAGTGTGTCTTTAAGGAGATTTGTCATTTTGATTCCGCTACTGTCGATCTCCCAAGATGTCTGGATGTGATCTATTTTCACTCTGGAATTCGCTGTCAGTCTGACAGGTGGCATGAACCGTCCTCCCCACCCCCCATCACCTAAAATCACAAATTTTTCATTACAAAAAACTCAAGCATAGTAGTGCAACCAGTGTTCAGTGTTCTACAGCCAGAGATCGGACATTACGGCAGGCACGGAGACATGGATCTTGTTGTTGTTGCAGACCCAAATTATTCAGCAGGAGTCACTGAGTTTATCCACCTCCACTGCTGTCAGCTTTCATTTATTAACGCTCCTTCCTTTGGCAGTAGGTGTGTGTGTGAGGGAGTCAGAGGTCCAGTGAGATGACTGAAGACTGAAAAAAGCAGAGGAAAACCATGCAGAAAGGATGTGATACAAGTTACAGATGTAGAGCGATGAAGAAAGAAGGAGCAGAAAAACTATGGGGGGGGGGGGGGGGGGTTGGATGATAAAAGATAGGAGTGAACAGGAAAGACAGTGACCCAAAGAGACTGTAGAGGAGGGGATGGGGCAAAAGAAAAAAAAACGAACCTTCTCTCTGCTTGCCTGCTGCTTGCTATATTAGAGAGGAGTGCTGTTGCCGGGGCAACCAGCGGGACCCACGATTGGTATTTGGAGCAGTGCTCCAGTGGAATAGCTGCGGAGGATTTGATGTTCTGCACTCATCTGGGGTCACCAAATACTTCATGCGTATCAGCACTATCCCTCTCTCAATGGTACTGCCTGCCCCTTTTGTACAATCTACAAAACCCCCAGGGAGCTCATCCAATCTTCTTTTATCAGTGTGTGCTTGTTCTTCTCGAGATCCATCGAATGACACATATACAGCAGTCTACATATAGTGCTGTCATTTTATCTAACTATTAGTGATTTTTTTTTTTCAGATCACAGTTCTTGAGATCGGCATGCGATATAGACGGATTTTTAATAGGTTCGGGTCCTGCTGTTTTACAGTTTCCAGTTTACAACTTATTACGGATTTGTGTGGAAACCAGCCAGAAATAAGGCTATCCACATACATCCCCTGAGGCAGGGATTCACAGATAAATAAAAGCACATTTAAAGATGCTCATGGGTTATACCATCAGGACAAGAGAGGTGGGAATGAGATGCAGTTTGATACTCTGTAGAACTGCTTGCTAGTGGCATGCTGTGCTTGTATTTGAGATGCGAATCAGATTGCATATTGCAGTGTGCAGAAACAAGGATTATATTTATATTAGTCTGGACATGAGCATACCATTGTGTGTGTGTGTGTGTGTGTGTGTGTGTGTGTGTGTGTGTGTGTCTATGCCTGAGTGTGAGTGAGAGAGAGTCTTGATGTTTGTGAAAATCTAAAGAGCAATCTGTGCATGAACCTGTGTACATATTTATGCATCTGTGTTTAGATGCATCGATTCACAGTTGGAGCTGTAAACAAAACTGAAATGCATCTTGGATTTTTTTTAAATCTATGTAACTTTATGGAAAGCTCTATACTATACATTATTCTTTTTTCTGTACTTTATTTCACTAATCTGTTAATATGTATTCTGAGTCATTTCCTTTTTCAATGTGATCAATATTTTCATGATGGAGTTTATTAAAGATTCATATTACACATCCTTAGCCCCCTTTATGTGAATTGTATGAAATGAGCTCTTGAGCAGGTGGGCTCATAGCTTAATGTCATGCAACTCTCCAAACTGTCCATAATCAAAATCGAGTAGTTGATTGCAATCCTAATAGCTGCACCAGGGAAGCTCATAGATATAATTACTAAAGAAACATTTCAGCTGTAATTAACACCCACTGTGTGATTGTTGTTTGGTGTATTTCATCACAGTTTAAAGAAATTTAGACCACACGGTTAAAAAAAAAAAAAAAACAGGTGATGGTAGAAATGTGAATTTACATATATAGTATATGATGTACAGTACATATACTGCATGTTGAAGCATTGAGAAATAAAGAAACCATAAGTGAGTTTCTACCAATCCACCCATGTACACACACCAGCCACTGCATTACACTGTAAATCCTAATGCTCAAAGTAATTAAACATATTGAGTACTGTTAACTTAAATAATTACAATTAGTTCAAATTAATAGACCTTGATGAGTATTTAGAACCTTTTGGTATTCATGAGTTTGTAGAAATGACACTTTTCAAGTTAGCTAAACAAGTTTGATATTTTAAGCCACAGTATCTGTCTCCTTAAAGTTCCACCAACTTAAAATTAGCGATTTTGTGTCTGACGCCATCAATGCACATGTAAACTGCCCACATTGAATTGTTTTGATCAAGATGGTGCTAGTCCATCTTTGCATGATGCTGTAAGTATAATCTTTACAAATCTGGGCACCCTGACAGAGCACTGGTGGCACAGTGGTAGGTGTTTCATCTGCCATGCGAAAGGGCTGGGTTCAATTCCCAGCCACTGGATGAAGTGTCTGTCCCAAGCCCAGATAAAAATGGGAGGGTTGTGTTCAGAAGGGCATCTGGCGTAAAAACTTGTGACAAACCGCTGTGGCGACCCATTGCCAGGAGCAGGCGAAAGACCAACAACAATTTATTTAATTTGCAACAACTAAAAAAAAAAAATTATAGTATGAGTTAAGCTACTCAGTAATGCAAGTAAATAACGATTAATATGAATGAGTACAACAAACTCAAAACTGATAGTTCTGTTTACTTAAAATTGGAAACATCATTACTTAAAAAAATTGATGTAACTGATTACCTCAAATTTTTGGAGTTTTGCCAACTTATTCGGGTTTACAGTGTAGTACACCTGTTCAACTGCTTATTAATGCAAATATCTAATCAGCCAATCATACTGCAGCAACTCAATGAATTTAGGCTCAAACTGAGTATCAGAATGGGGAAGAAAGGTGATTTAAGTGACTTTAAACATGGCATGCTTGTTGATGCCATAACCCCTGATCATCTGAGATTTTTATGTACAACCATCTCTAGGGTTTACAGAGAATAGTCAGAAATCAAGAAGATTTTCAGTGTGTGGCACGTTCATGGGCAAAAGTGCTTACTTGTTGCCAGAGGTCAGAGGAGACTCATTGAGGTGATAGAAAGGCAACAGTAAATTATCACATCCAAGACATTCTGAAGAGCATATCTGAACGCACAACATGTTAACCCATCAAGCAGATGGAGACCACACCAGGTTCCACTCCTGTAAGCTATAAACAGGAAACTGCATCTACAGTTTGCATGGGCTCACCAGAATTAGACAATAGAAGATTTGGAAAATGTTGCCTGTTCTGATGAGGCTCAATTTGTGCTGCTATACGAAAAGGTACAGTATGGTAAGAATTTGAACGCATTGATCCATTCTGCCTTGTACAGTATCAACGGTTCAGCCTCCTGGTGGTGGTGTAATGGTGTGGTGGATATTTTCTTGCCATACTTTGGGGCCCCTTGTACCAATTAAGCATTGCTTAAATGCCACAATCTTCCTAATTCTTGCTGCTGATCATGTCCATCCCTTTATGACCACAAGAAAACATGCCATATAACAAAGCTAAAATCATCCTACAGTAAACTGTTTTCTTGAACATTATAGTCACCAGATCTCAATCCAACAGAGCCTGGGAACATGTTCTTTTTGTGAAACTCATTATCACATGGAGAACGCCGAGGACATTAGCAGCACCAGCAGGTTACATCACCTTGAGCTTTCCCTAAGGAGGTAGTGAGAAAGAGACAGTGACCATCAGATTCACCCTCTTATCTCCACCCTGTCCTCTATTAATTACAGTTTTTGGTTTCTTGCTCTCGTTCACCCTCTCTGTATAATATTACTTTTGTGACATTTTGTCTACTGTTTACTCATTCATGCCTACCTATAACAAGTGCACTGTTTATAGTGCATTACAATTTACAGTGTACTACAGCATGATACGCGAACATGACTGCCAATGGACCTGTATTGAATCCAAATATCTGTGCTAAATTTCCATTCTCTTCTTGCCTTCAGTGCATGCATATACAGTACAGCAGGGACAGGTAGGTGAAAGTAATGCATAAAAATATACAAAGCAGCAAAAGAATCCTATCATTTCAAAGTTTTTTTTAAGTAAAACTGTTTTTGCTTAATGTCATGCTTGATCGCTCCTGAATAATCAAAAGTGTCTAATGACCCCAATTATCCAAACCCCTGAAGGTGTATGAATAAAACTTGAGGAAATGCTGGTTTAAACTTAAACTCTAAAGCCTCTTGTGATGGAATATGCAAAAAAAAAAGGCAGTGATTACCCGCCTCACATACTCACAGCATTTAAGGGCAATTGCGATGCTGAAGTCTGGCATGATGTTGGTCACCATCTTGGATGCTCATCGCCAGCAGGATTAAACCTTACGAGACGATGATGTACTGTATGATGCAACAAAGACTGTGAATACTGTGAATTAGAGGGAGAGTACAGGGAGGACACAGGCGACACTGATAACAGTTTAGAATTTTTGTCGATTTGTTTCATTCCAAAAACGTTCCCTTTTTGTAAACAGACTAATGCATATGTTAGTTGCAATTCTTATGCTTAGCAAGAACCCAAAACTTAGCTAATGTCTGATGATACTGATCTAGTACTCGTGTTTATGGTATACTGTATGCCAACATTTTTACTCAGATACCGTACCATGTACGGTGAAATTTGTTTTGCTGATGCAAATAAAATCTATATCAATCTATTCATGACAATTTGAAAATTGGTATGTTTGTATATGATCCCATTCTTAAGGAACTGTAAGTTTTTATACCATATTTCTTCGCTTTACTGGTTAACGCTTATTATCGAGGTTACCCCCTATAGTGAGGCACTACTGCAGACACGTCCCTTGAGATAAAGGACTTTTATGCTTATTTCATTGTGTATTGCTTTGTGATTTCTGTTCTGTATTGCTTTCAGGTCTCCTTACTTTGCTTATGATTGTGTTCTTTATTTAAGCTCCTAGGTTCTTGGCATTATTTTCATGCATCTGTTCATGTTGGCGTTCATGTTGGTGTTGCTTTTCTTCGTTGATTCTCAGTGTGTTAGTGTATGACCCATGTTTGTGTTTGTAAGTTAATAAAATATATGTCCACACTTATGTCCTGCTTCAACCCTCAACTTTATAGACTGGTTTATGTTTCGTCATTAAGTGCACCTTTACAGAAATGTAACTACATGCTGCTCAACGCAGACTGCAACAACTGTGATTGGTCTGCCTAGTACTGTAGCAATGCATTTCCTGCTTCTTCTCCTAAGGTACTATTTTCGTTTCTGCGTTGCATTAATTTGAGTAAAAGTAAGTGCTTTTAGCTCCAACTCCAACAAATTCTGTTTAGTTTTATTTGCAATTATTTGTAGTACACGAAAAAAAAACTCATCAGAGAGTGATGAAAAAATTTTGGCATAGAAACCACACCACCAACTAGTGGTTTGATGGTGTAATTGCAGAGCGACACAGACAACGCCAGCACACAAGTATGAATGCTCACATCGCCACAGCCCATTTATGTAGCCTATGGCGTGTAGGCTTGATGCAGATGCAGATGCCGAAGCATGAGTCACACTTAACACTTGTTAAGACTACTGTCTATCAGGTAAGAAGTTCAGGTCTGGTTATTTTGCAGGCCAGTCAAAATGTCCCATCAGGCTTACTATACAAAGGTCCATCCTGAAACATATGAATGTCATTCCAGTGTTCATCTGAGACATAAAGTACAAAAGCCAGCCTCGGTGTCTGGCCAAAAACTGACCGTTACAGAAATCTCTAAGTCAAAGTTGCACCAATTGCACCAATGTATCACAAGGTTTACTCCAAAATGCAAATAAAATTTTGTTTAAAAAATTAAATAAATAGTCAAGAATGGAGAAATAAACAAGACTCGTGATTCAAAACAAAACAGTGAAACATTATTTTGAGCTTGTCTGGGAATATACTGTACGGTTGCCTGTGGAATGTCCCATCTTATTAATGATTTATCATCTTTGTCTTTTCTGTTATGGTAAATTTACAACAGATTTATAACGGACACATCTAGAAATGATCATTCTCATTATTATTCTGTAATTTATTTTGTTGTTTATCTTTAGTAATCACTTTATCCTGGTCCAGGTTGTGTGGCATACATGGGATGTTGTAGCAATCCATAACAGGGCACCACAAATATTCACAAACACTCATGTGACATTTACATACTAACACCTAGAGGTAATTTAGTGTAGGTAATTCAGCTAGCTAGAGAACATCCATGTAGACATGGGGAGAATTTTAGTTACTACTGTATGGTTGCATTCTTTGGTGGGTTAAATAAATGGGATTCTTCTTTAATTTGGAATTGTGCAGCCCCAGTACAGATTATTTACAGATTTGGACAAAAAGAGTTATATATGATTTGTGGCCTCCTGAAATTAATTAGCTGGTTATAATGTCATACTAATTCTGCTGAAAAATAGAAAGCAAATATGATACACTGAGATAAAGTGGAATTTGCAGCAGAATCTCCAGCATCTCTGAATTGATTTTTATAATGAAGACAAACAATAATAATGAGAATTTGTATTGTTAGTTTTTGGCACAGCAGTCTGAAAAATACACTTTTCCAGTTGATGTTCCTCTGCTCACTTTATTCTAATTCCTAGCAGGACCTTGTCATTTATCATAAAACCATGGCACTGAACCAGGGTCCAGCTCTCTCAAGCATGAACGATGCTTGCATCAGTTTCCATTTCTCTATCTGTTAGGCTTGGCTGTTTATGTCAGTGTAGCCAACAGGTCTGGTCAGAAGAGTCAGAAAATGATTCTCAGCAGCTCCTATAACTGGAGGAGTCTAATGCTGCTTTGTGATAAATGTGTGATCATTTTCATTTATGTAGCCCATGCTTACCCTTTACCTGCACAGCATCCTGGCACATGCTGATGGTTATGGGCATATGTTAAGCTGGAAGACAACATCTTAAATAAGGGTGGAGTGTGTCGAGGCAAAGCAAATAGTATCTTCCAGCTTCTGACTGACTGAACACACCTGATATGTAATCAGCAGTGAGTAGTGCAGGGACTATTGAAAAACATCCATGGCTGTGGCTTTCAATGACCAGGGTGCATGACTGTGGCTTTTAATGACCCACCCCTGGCCTAGATGAATATGATTGAGTGAAAAATGATGCATTTAATAGTTACATATCAAAGTTTAAATTGCTTTCTCATTATGTGTTTTTTTTTAATCAAATTGTGCAGCTCTGATACCCACTTTTTTTTGTATGCATTTGACTTGTAGATAAGCATGTTAAACACATGTATACACTGTAACTGGCAAGCAGTTCCCAGGGGAATTCCACCTCATTAATTGCAATTCCAAACCGAAGGAAGTGAAACTGCTCATTTCAAAAGGAACTGTGAACAGTGTAGGGAACAAGTGAACAATGAACGGTTCATCACTTTGCTGCAAGTAGAGGCTGCTGGAATCAGCCATTGCACCTTGGTTGAGAGCGGCAAAATGGGTTCGATTCGCACCTCAGGTCTGTGTGCATGGAGTTTACATGTTCTCTCTGTGCCTGCAGTGTTTCATCCGGGTTTTCTGGTTTCATGCAGATTAGGCGAACTGGTGTTCCCAAAATTGCCTGTATAGTGTGTGTGTGTGTGTGTGAGCATTCACATTGTACTGTATATTTGTGTCAAAAGTGTATAACATCCCTGTCTCTCCTACGCCGTTTGACTTGCGGTGAAACACAACATTCCTTAAGGTTCTGCAGGGACAGAGCTTCTGTGAGGACCACCAAAAACATTTAATATGTTTAATTACATACTGTATAAATGCATATTACCTTAGCTGATCCTTTATTATTTGGTTGACAATTTCTCAAACCAGCACGGACTCTGTACTCTGCCTTGTGGCCCATGTTTCCTAGGATAGGCTCCAGGTGCCCCTGTGACCCTGCACAGGATAAGTGTCATAGAAAATAGGTGAAGGGATGGATGGATGAATGGTTGGATATATAGTAGCAGGACATGGACAGCGGTCACTAATTGTATACCTGCATTGTATACTGTACCTGAAAGTGTCTGCTGTGTGTATGCACAGCTTATTGACTTTCTCTCTGGCATCTTCAGCTTCTGCCATGTGCTAAAATGGCTTTGAAAGAAATAAGTTTTTTAGCACTTCAAATGTGGATTGTCAAAGTGTCATCATGACATTTTAGGTTTCCATAAATGTGCGTACTCACATACTTAATCTTCCTGTTCTCCAGTGTAGACTGCTTATTTGGTTATGATCTCATACTATCTGAATGTAATATCTTTCCTTAAGGCTATTTAAAACTACAGTTGTATAAGTGAGAAAACTGTCCATTCTAGAGCATAATGCCAAAGGATTAGTGACAAGAGAGAGAGAGAGAGAGAGAGAGAGAGAGAGAGAAGAATAGTAGTTTTGCCAAGTTTGTATAATAATAATAATAATAATAATAATAATGAGTGTGTCTATTATTATTATTATAAATGACACAGAATATATAAATATTTTATATAAATTTATAAAAAGTAATTACAGCATCCCAGGGGCACATTCTCAGACTTTTTTCTTTTTCACATGCAGTATCTGTTTTTCTTTCTTTCTTTCTTTCTTTCATTGCATTTAATGGTTGAAACGGCAGTCATTCTTTGTTTCCATGTAATATCAGCAATGTCATATATATATGATGATATTCCTTTACCTTTTTTTACTTTCATAATGACAACCTTGAAATGAAAATGAAGGTACATACTGTAGTAGTAAGTGGCTTGATAGGTCTGGATGATTTAAGGAAATTAAACATTATCTATCTATCTATCTATCTATCTATCTATCTACATTATAAAAACATAAATCAACAAACAAACGAAGATAAAAGAAGATGAAAAGCAAAATCATATTTTAAATATATTTAAACATATTTTAAATATAGTAAAACTTGTTTTTTTTTAAGAAAATTGTTTAAGAAACATGTTTTATTTCTTATAATATAACAATAAAACAATTGTAAAATTACTATATATATATATATTTTTTTTTTAAATATACAGTATATGAATCTCAAGCTGCTTATTCTATTGGCAGAAAATTTGAGCTTTTGTCTACAAAAGAAAATACTTAAAATTAGCAAAAAAAAAAAAAAAAGAAAAATTCACCTGTAAAATAAGTGTAGAATCTAATGTAGTACTAAATTAAATGTAGTATTACATTTAACTATTCCAACTATTCTTCTTTGTTAAGATGTATAGTAAAGGGTTACTGTTGTTTTAAATGGGTCATTTAAAATGACAGTAGTACAGTACTGTAGGTCCATGCTGTTAGTCCCATGTTTAACCAGCAAGTAAATTCTTTAAAGCTTTGTTCCTAATTATTTGGTGTATCATTTGGCTAAAATGATTATTTGCCCCAAAGAGTTTACTTGTCCCTTTGCAACCACAGTATTTTTTGCTCTGACAAAGCTAAAAGCACAAAGACTTTCTATCAATCCTGCTCATGCAAAAACTGTACTGACTCTCAAAAAATGCTGTGCTTATGTGAATTCGCTCTGCCTGTAAATTTACCCTTTTCAGTCAAAAACATTTTTACACAGTCATTCTCTGTTTTTGTGTTGTATTTTTTCTTGGATTATTCTAGCAGATGTATTTTCATATGAAGAAAATGAAATGCATGTAAAACTCCAAAGAATCCTGATGCATGAAACTATTGTTTTGTTGATTTTTGGCAGTTACTGTACAAGAGCCTTTCTCTATAAAGCTCACCCAGTTTGATATAGTACTTCTATTTATTTCCTGGCAATTCATTTGCTATTCAGGATTTATAATTGTTGCAGGAGCATGCCAGTGAGCCGTATTAGATTTATGGACACATTTGCTTCATGACTCGACCCTGACAAATATCTGTAATTGCAATGCTGCCTGCCTAGATGTTTAGAAAAAAACTATCTACCTGAAGTGCTGTTCTGCTCAAAGCTTGACACAGCTGCAGCCATAGATTATTCATGTCATTCATGCCAATGCTTTATGGAAATTTTAACATGTAAATTACTCATGTCACTGCCTGCGTTCACCAACAGTAACTTGAGTTAATATGAATTTTTCATATGTTCCTTGTTTTCAGATGGACGGAATAATTAGTGTCAAGTTTGTTTTTGTTAGCTGGAGTCTTTTATTTACCATCACATCTGTCAGTCTCTCAGGAATTTGCTTTGTAAATCATGCAAAGATGACAATAAGACTGCAGTTATAGGGGCATGAAGTACTGCCCTCATTAGACACTGCTTAGACAAAGGCATTCATGTGCTTTATTGTGAAGTCAAAAAGCATAAAGCAGAGACTTGAATGTATCTCTTTCATTTCTTTTTTTAATCCGATTACTACGATTGGCATCTTAGCTTTCATTGTCATATACAGTAGATACAGTACAGACAAAAAGCAAAGGTTAGAGTTAGGTTTGAGGGGGAAAACTAACTGTCTCTTTTCATATACAGTACCACCTATGAAATAAGACCATGCACATGCTTATTAACACCCACTGGTAGATTAGAGTTGTCAATTCACAGGCATGTTTTTTGTAGTTAGAAGGATATCGGGGAACCCAGAGGAAACCCACACTGATAAACTAAGATCAGGGTTGAACCGGGGACCCTGGAGTTGTGAGGAGGCAATGCGCCCATCACAACACTTTTGTGAATTACCGAATTGCCAAAAAAAAAAAAAAGAAAGAAAAAATGTTCTGAAACAATAATTGAATTTCAAGAGCAGTGTTTTAAAAGCAAGTACAGCTCTAATCCTATTTAGGAGTCAGGTACAATGGGAAGGTGGCTGTAAAACCTCAGTGTGTGCGAGTGTGGAGGAAGACTTTGGATGCAGGATTTGTTTTATCAAACTAAATTCAACACATAAAAACAGTACAACAACAAGTAACAAGGTTCTTCTGCAGGTGCTGTTTTTGCTCTGCCAGGTTCAAGTTTAGTGTGTGCCTGGGTGTCTCACAAGCTCTTCCAAACTGTATCAGACTTTCTCCCACAAAGAGACACAAATGAGTAAACTTGTGGTAATAAGTCACAGGTGAGAATCATTACATATTGTATAACCTGCTTGTTCCACCTGCCTTCACTTAATTTATTGCTGATGCTTGACTATGCACCTGCTCCCACATGCTACCACCAACCAATCGTTCACCAAGATTAATGGCCAGGTGAGTTTGCAACTAACTGCCTACTGTAACTTGATGATTTTTTATCTCCATTACTAAATATTTTCATGCATAGTTACATATATTCTGATAATCTGCCTAAGCATGTTTTATTACATTTAGCATACATTAGTCTTGGCCTTTATAAAAACATCAATTATTTAAAGTGTATTAAACTGTTAAACCTATATTAGTAAGTCCTACTGCTTTAGTCTATGCAGTAGGTATTATAACTAGGAAATCATTTTTACAATACAGTTTTATCTTTTCCTTAATAGCCTCTTAAATTTTTAATATGCACTATGCAGCTTTGTAATGAACGTGTGAACATTCATGAAGCAGTTTATGTGATGCTCATACAAATACAAATAAAATAACAATAGTAATTATTATTATTATTACTTATTAGCAATATTAAATTAAACATAAATATTAAATGTTTTCTCAGCATTACACAGAGTGACTTTCAAGTAAGGCTGTCAAGATTAACACATTAACGCTTATTATTTAATTATTCCTAGAAATTTTAGCGCATTACTATAGTTTGTAATGCAAATTAATCATATGACCAAGTTTGACCCCGATGGCTTCCCATAATCGCACTGCGGCAACCAGGCTGGGTGATGATGGTAAATTGGATAATAAGATGACTGAGGAAACATCACCAGGTGTGCTGACCTACAAGTTTCATTATAAAAAGCTTCTAGATGGAAGTTTGGATAAAACCAAAGTTGAGTGCTCAAGCTACCTTCAAGGGAAACTTTTTTTCTTTTTACAAGAATGCATTAAATGTAAGACATGAGAGTGGTGGCACAGGCAGTACTGTATGCAGTGCCAGTCCCATTTGAGAGATTTTAATTTAACATTTGTCAAATATCAGTGTTTGAGATATTATAAAACTGCATAATCTGTTTTCTCTAGCCAGTTTGTCATGCTTTTGTTTATTCCAACATTGCATGTTTATAATACAATTAAATCTGAGAATTTTAAAATTATGATTAAACACAAATTATTACTATGATTAACTGGATTCAAACAAATTTTAGTTTCTTTCAAGTTACTCTTAAATTGACAAATTAATTGCCTAAATTGCTAAAACCCATTTCTAAACTCAAGTGACACCAAATGATGAACAGAGGCCTCTTCATTATCACTATTTGAACACAAATTTGTCTGGAACCCTTTCTGCTTCGGCACAATTTAATCAAGCAATTTGGGAGACTTTAATCTCATTATCTGCAGCCCATAAGCGAGAGTGTGGAAGGTCCAGCCTACTCAGATTATCTCAGAATTATCCACTGAGCAAACTGTTATTGCTGATGACCAGTGCAGGTGCCGATCAATGCGCCGCTATGTGATGTGGGTGATTTTCCTCTGCTCAGAGATAACAGATGGCTAGCAGGAGTTATTTAGTGTTCAGAATCAATGATTGGGTGCATTGAGATTTCTAGAGTTAAGCTGTGAATATTGCTCTGGTGGTTTAGATTTGTTATGGCTAATTGGGGTCCAGAATCCTTTTACTGATTTATGATTTTTGTTAAGAACCGTTGTTTTGATTTAGAGAAGGTGCTGTTGGTTGCTTTTGTTTTTTTTTAAATGGTTGTAAGGATGAGTATTTGTATGTTATAATGTGTTTCCCGTTGCATAGATTAGAGAGGATTCTGTAGTACTCAGGGACATAATATACTGAAATATACACAAGTGTGAAAGGTATTTTAAATGCTTGCCAGTACTATGTAGACAAAAGGTCTAAAAGAAGAGAATAAATCATGGAGGTGATAAATTTATATAAAGATCGGCCAGTGCTGTAAATCTCCTAGGTTTCTATTTATGTCACCACTTATTATTCTACTGATTATTATTCCCAAATAGAATAAAAATGAAAGCTAGGGTGTTATGTAGGGTGGAGAATTCCTTGTATCACATACCAAGTCCTCTACATATGAACATTCGAGTTTTGAACTTTCAAAAGATACGAACATGCGTTCGTGCATGTTCAATCACAGAAGTTAGATCACATGTCCAGCGTACATTGTCACGTCCGTGCAGGGTGCATCCTCTGCAAGTGCAGTACAAGCCTAGGATACCTGTAAGCAAGCGTAAAATTAGAGGCGATGAAGCTGGGACTGCTAAGAACCGCCAAGCAATAACAATGGAGACAAAGGTGAAAACAAATGACAGAATGGAGCCAGATGAAAAGATGGCAGACATTGCTCATTCTTTCTACATGAATCATTCAAACATCTGCACACTTGTAAAGAACACTGTACTGTAATATACTGTGTATAGCCAGTTGTGTTAGTATCCTGGTACCTTGACAATGCTTGTTGGACTTAGGAACAAAATGGACTTACGAACGAGCTCTCGGACCGGAACTCTTTAGTATGTAGGGGACATACGTAGCGCCCTTGTTCAGGGATTTGAGAGGGTTTTGGGATTCAGCCTTGTGTTGGTAGTTAGCTAGGTTATTTTAGTTCGTGTTGTCCATAAACAGAGTGGTGAGGTGAACCTGTCTGTGTGCAGATGAAAGCTTGCACTCACGTTAACTAGCAGCAACAAAAGATTAATACAGAATACTGACAATTCAAAATTACTTAGAAGCAATTTCTAAAGGGAAAAAGGTAATTTTATGCAGATTTTCATTTTGACAAAACACATGTTTAGTGTACTACAAATATGACTCAACTTTACTTGAACAAAGGTTATTAATTTAACATAAAATGCACTTTTGAAAATCAAGTAGCCTTCCTACTTTGTCAAAGGTGAATGAATATTATCATTTAAATGATTTAGAGTATCCACATCACAGAGCAAGAATATCCGACAACAAATGACATTTAGCATCTTTAATGTACGAATTTGCTTTCAGGCTGCATAATGCGTTATTTATTCACTAACACATCACGGAGAAATAAGCTGACATGATCCAATGTTTTAAAGCCAAGAACTTGTTTTTCTCTCTTCTTACTTTTCTGAGATCCTCTTCCAAGTCTAAGTACGCAGAAACATACATTTTGGGCCTTCCTCTTGTCATGCACACTCAATCTGCGACCGGCACTAGGATCCGGAAGTAATGCGGTCGCGAACCAGGAAGTATAAAAGGAGTAAACAAACTACCACATATCGCTCAGTCATTGAGTTCGCTCAGGCTGTCCGTCTACGAATCCGTGAGTACTCACCTTCTTGGGTTTTGCTTTCTGTTTCTGAGTGTGTGTTTATAGGACGCGGGTTAAATTTGTGT
>JAQMYJ010000037.1:22255065-22278555 GCA_030014305.1 Clarias laeviceps
CTGAGTGTGTGTTTATAGGACGCGGGTTAAATTTGTGTTTTTCCCTTGCTCCCTTTCTGTGAGAGTCCTTAAACTAATTCGTGTGGTTATCCTGCCTACTCGCTTTTCTCCGCGTTTGGGTTTACCATCCACGCTACATTGGGCTAACCGCTAAAGCTATGTCTTCTGGTCACCAAGGTTAGTTCACCCTGACACCTCTATTCCAATCTCTTTTTTTTTTCCTGTATTTACTTTTTTCTTTCTTTCTCTCCTGCCAAACACGCAGGGCTGATTAGACACCATGGCTTGTCTGTTCTGTTTTTCTTCCAGCTCATTCATTATTTTTCTCCGTGAAATTAGTTTCTGCTCAGCTTTGTTGTAGTTGTCCAACATTGTCTGCCGTGACCCATTTGTGTAAATGTTTTTTTGCGTTTTGGGATAAAATGGTTTGGGGAAATTGCTACAATCTGATAGTCTCCTTTTCACTGGTTACCCCGCTCTTTTCGAAACAAACAATTTGAGTGAGGTAATTTCAGTATCCAATATGCCTTTGCGACAACAACAGTACAGCTCTGCAACTCCTACACTGGCACAGTGGACAGCTATAGTGAAATTGCCTAAATGTGTTTCATTGAGGAACATACTGTAAATGAGGCCAATTTGCTGTTAAAATGGTAGTGTGTTTTCTACCCTAAGCTTTAGACAAGTAGTGAATGTTATAGTAAAAAAAAAAAAATGTCAATACAAGATAAAATTATATTTTATGGTGAGGGCAAATGAGCAGGCCTAGACAAAGATGGCAGTAAACCATGGCCATGCATAAACACCTTTTAAACAATAAATTACATTCAGTGAACCAGACCTAGGCAGATTAGGCCAGATTCATAAGCAGAGTTAAGCAGATGTACAGTAGAAAGATGCAAAGAATAAATTTTACTTGTGTCTGTAATTTGTTTGGATATAAGTGTTGTTCTGATTTATCCCAAAACAGACATATTGAATGTCTTACTTCTCATCTATTTTTACTTTGTACTGAAATGCTTGTTACAGTTTTAGAAACACAACTTAACAATCAGCCCTCATATGTTCTTATTAGAGGATAAGGCTACCATTAAATGTTCATGTAAAGCATACAGTAGTTTAGTTTTATATATCTGTTATTACTTTGTTACCTGGCTTTAAATTAAATGTATTTAGATTACCTGTCATGTTTCAGACAAGAAATATTGCAACTGAATGGAGAAATTAGACCTGAAAGATTAACAAAATTTTGTGCAAGCACTCTCTCTCACTCGCTCATTCTATATACTGCTTATCATGTCCAGGGTCGCGGGAGGCCTAGAGCCTATCCCAGGGGACAATAGGCGAGGTACACCCTGGACGGAGTGTCAATCCATTGCATGGCACACAAACACAAACTTACACACATTCACACACTATGGGCAATTTGGATACACAGATTAGTCTATGCATGTCTTGGGACTGTAGGAGGAAACCAGAGTACCTGGAAAAAAAAAACACCAAGCATGGGGAGAACATGATCACTCAACACACACAGACCCACAGCTGGAATCGAACCCTCAATCCTGAAAGTGCTAGGCCATTGCTTGGGGTTAATTGTCCTGTCTTGCCCCCATTGCTCCAGATTTATTAAAATCCTGCCCATAATAAAGTGGTATATTATGGAATATTAACATGTGGTTTTGCTGTTTGTATATGAACGTTCTACTAGTTTATTGATAAGGAATTATTCCTAGGAAATCATATTTTATTGAAATAAAATGTCTTCCTGGAATACAAAAAAAAAACAGTTATAAAACTGTAAAGCAATAAAATATTATTAGGCATCTATCATTGTCATTAAAATGGTTGTAACCCATTATTATTTGTTTAAATTGTTACTGAAGAATTATTTACCTGATTTTTCCCATGTGTTCCGGGGGCATAGTAGTAGTAAATACTAAATAAATAAATAAATAAATAAACTCCAGTCTAATCTAAATACATATATCTGGTTCAAAACACGTTACAAATAGTTACATTGCATTATACATGAACTACACTGATCAGCCATAGCATGGCTGGCAGGAGAAGTGCTCAAGGCTGTGAACCCAGCCTTCAAATTCACCACCTAAAGGATTCACTGCCAACGCCCTGGTGCCAGATACCACAGCATACACCCAGAGGCTTTGAAGAGTCATGCCCGAAGTGGCCAGAATTGCCCAGGTGGCGGAAAGGAACCCTACACAATACTGGGCATAATGTCTTGTGTTGTAATGGTATAGGTGACCGATGTCTGTCTTGTGTTGTAATGGTATACTGTAGGTGGCCAGTGTCTGTCTGTCTGTCTGTTTGTCTATCTGTTAAACATGTGTTTACATAACGCAAGTTAAATGTATGTGATTGCCTGAAAGCCTGTATGGAGATTTTTAGCTATTTGGGGTGTTTTCACATTTTCAGTGTTGTTTTTTCTACTAAGAAAAAAGTGGGTCACCTTGCAATGTCCTTTCCGTGTGTGGGTCTTGATACACTCTCTCGAAATGTAAAGACCTAGCTTTTTAAAAAGTGTCATTCAGAACAAGAAACGTAGATTAATAAATGTCACTTATAAGCATGGACTCAGAGTCCACTGGCAGCTGCAGCTTTTTAAATCTGCACTTCAGAAACACACTTTGCCCAGTAACTCCAATCTGTGTCATATTTTGAGGGCTAAAAAATACACTATGCTGCAGTTTCTTGCCATGTCTTTATCCTTATGCTCCTGAAGTTTTTCTGAAAGAAAATAAAAATATTGCAGCCTGTATTTCAATAGTTCTGTGAAGAACACCATTTAAGATGTGCGTTCAGCCCATATCTCCCATCCTTTCCTCTCTAAACATGCTCAGAAGAGGTTTGTGGATCCTGATGGCCTTCTCTCTCTCTTTCTGTGGCTGTGTGTACAGTTTATTGTTAAACTGTTCGATTGAATAGTTGTTTTTATCTTGATCTTTCTTTAGATTACATTCAAAAGACAAGTCTCTGTTCTACTGCACTTGCGCTTCTGTCTGAGGCCATGTGGTTACCCCACTAAGTGCCATTATTTGATGTTTTTTCCCCAGACGATTTTTCCCTTTGATATTTGCTTGTTATCCCAATAATAACTGCAAAAGCTACTGAACAGCTGTTGCTTCCAATGCTTTGCCTGCTTGAACTGTTTAGATGAGAAAAGTGGAGACCTCTGATGATAAACCACCTATTTTAGGTGAGCAATTGTATTGGAAGAGATTTTTTTTGTTTGGATTTGATTGGTCTTTTTTTACCCACTGACATTACCAAACCATTGCATTGTTTTGTTATAATACTTTCCCAATTGTTGTACTGTAGCTTCTTTCGCTTGGGTTGGGGAGTTTCTCCCTTTAGTCTGGTGTTCAGGAGGTAAAAGACATGCCCAATTGGGCTAAAGTCTGGTTGTTGACATGGCCAGTGCTATGCTACAAAACTTCCTAGGTTGTTTCCCCTGAGGCAATCACTTGTTGTGTTGACAGTGTGTTTTTAGTCATTTTCTTGCTGCAAAATTTTCGAAGCTTCTGTCAAATAAATTAGATTCAGTAACTTGGCAGAGAGACTTCTAAATGAGTTCTGCTGCCATCATCATGAGTACAACATCTGTAAAGATTAATGAGCCTGTTCCAGAGGAAGCCATGCAAACCCAATCCATGACACTACCTCCACTGTGCTTCATCAACGAACTTGTACTGTATGTTTTGGGTCATCAACAGATCATTTCTTTCTTCACACTTTGTCCTTTCTTAGATAAATCTCACTACCAGGTCATCTGTATTTTTTATTTGTATGTGCTTGAAATCCAATCTGGCCTTTTCATTTTTAATGCTAATAAAGTTCTTACATCTTGTAGATTGTAAAAAGAAGATATTGATGATGTAATTTTTTTTTGGCGCCCGGGGAGGTGGGGGGTTAGGTGTAGGGAGTCAGGGATATTGACACAGCTCTTACAATGTTTGTTCCCACAACTCATTGTATCTATCAGCCTATTGCTTGCTAGTTTATCCCTTGTAACAACAAATGTAGTCTTCACAGGTGAATTCAAATCCTTGGCTAAAACCAAGAGTAGACATTCAGAGCAATAAAAGACAACTTGGGCAACAAGAAACACCTGTTAGTCACATGAAAAAAGTGGTCAAACAAAAGGTGCCATGTTCTTGTGAAACACATCTAAATACAGAATCTCAAATTCCGATCAAACATTTCATATCCTTTTTCTGATTTCTCCAAATATCTTCAGTCTACAGAAAAAAAAAAAAAATGGCCCTGCTGTTCTGATACTTTTGGACTTTATAAATAATGAATGTGTAATATAGCAATAATTAGCTTCATTAATAATTGTTAATTTAAGGTATTTACAAGGATAGTAAGATATACGTGTGTGTGTGTGTGAGGTTGTAATAAACCAATCCTCAGCATGTAACTCATAAATCCAGTGCTGTACGCTTATATACAGTATGTTCAGTTCCATTAATTTCATTCAGTGCATTTAAAAAAAAAAGAAAGAAAAGAAAAGAGTTCATGTCCCTAAGTATTAGTATTAATAATCTGTAATTTGAATTGCAGCCATCATTACAGTTTGCGTTACTGTTATAGAAATTTAAACATGATTCTCAGAAATCACTGCCCTGTATGCAATGCACATCCCCAAATATAGAGAGGTCATACTGCACCATCCCTGATCAGTGTAAATCCATTTCCCTTATTAATAAAGTATTCCAACTACCTGTCAGGAAGAATTTCTCATTAAGGCATATCCTTGAGCAGGTCAATACTGTATGTCTGCTGTTTGGACTGGCTGGTCCCCCACGTCACTGTCAGAGACTCTCGTTTACAGCAGTTTCTGTGTCCCCGTGTATGTGGAAGAATGCAAATCGATTCTTTCTTTCAGGGCTAATGTTCATTGTCAGCTGCTGAATGATGAGGCTTGGCTAGAAATGTTACTTTATTCATCATGTCAGCTTATAGACAGTAATTATTAGTTAAGCATATTGGCACTGAGGTGATGCTATTGAATGTTGTATTGTCCGTTGTGCTTGCAAGTGGATAGGATTACACTGTACACAGAGAAAAACATTGACTCAGTGAATGATTTAAAAGTCTGACATCCTCCATCTGACAGGCTCCCTTCATCACTCGGAGCAGTTCACATGTAATTGTGTGTCAAAACAAGCTGAAGTTAAATTCCCTATTGTCTTGACCATCATAACCCAGACCGTTCCTACTGTATCCTTCCATCCAACTATTTTACAGTATTTACCCTTAAATAACTAAAGTCAGTGTGTTCCGATGTATTTCATTTCCTGTTTGCTGGAGTGTTAGGGAAAACCGTAGGGGAAGCAGCATTTCTGGGGTTAAAAGCTTCTCTCAAGGGCATGACAGCAGCCATGTGTTTGACAGCTCCAGCCATCAAACCAATGGTACTCTGACCCTATGGTGCAGTTCCTGTTCATGTAGTACTGTTATGTAGTACTGTTACAAGAAGTAGACATAAGTAGAATGCAACAACCAGTATCAATAATAATAGCAGAATGCACAATTGTACAACAGTGACGAGTAAAATTATTTTCATTTAAGTATTTTACTAACACTTCTTACAAAAATGTAGTATTCATTAAACAACAGCCACAAAAAAAAAAACATATATACGGTATACTGTGTATTGCTGGACTTCCCTATGAAATTTCCAGCCTGATATACTGTACAGTGTCCTCATGTAAACTACTAAATCTACAGGGATTAGTGTAGTGTCTACTAAATAGGTCACATGGGATGCTGATCAAAGTCCAGTCTAATTTTAGCTCAAAACAGCTAAATCAGTCACATCATATGACCGAACACAATCCAGTTCATTATTGGTCCTCCAGGTAGTCTGATTTCCGCATTTTAAAGACTTGTGTCCTGGCCAACCAGCTTTGAGCAACAATGATGGTTATCGAATAGAATAAAACTTTGTAAATACTATGAGTTCATGTGTGTAAGTGTCAACAAAACCAACCCTATATAAACTAACCCTATAGAACAAACCTCACTAAATCAACCCAATTGAACCTCTAAAGAAACTCTCCTAAAATAATGCTACTGAACTAAACCTCCAGAATTATAGTAGGTACAGATTAACCCTATTAAACCATCCCTACTAAACTAACTCTAAACAACTAACCATACAGACTTAAAGCTACTGAAATAAATAAACTGATCCAGTCCTACTAAACTAAATTTACTGAATCAACACTACTCTAATATGTGTGTGTGTAGACTCTAGAATAATCATATTCTATTTAACCACCCCTACTAAACTAATCATATTGAAGCAAACTGCTGTAAATGAACTACGGAGCGCTACTGAATCAATACTACTGAACCAACCATACAGAACCAGACCTGCCCTACTTAACTAACCTTACTTACCCCCTTCTGATCTAAAACTACTGAAACAATATTGTTGAACTAACCCTATTCAACTAAACTATTCAAACAGCCCTACTGAACTAACCATACTTAACCACACTGACTTTACCAAGCTGAAAAAAATTAAACTATTTAATTGATACAGCCCTCCTAAACTTAACGCTACTAATTACTTCTGAACCAATCCTACTAATCTAACTCTACTGAACTAATACTGCTTAAACTTACTCTAACGAATAAACCAGACTGAACCAACCATGCTAATGTAAGCCTAATGAATCAAGCTACTGAACTAACCCTAGTAAGTAACCCTACTGGATTAACCCTAATAAACTACCTTTAGTGAACTTTATTGAACTGAACTTACTGTACTAACCCCATTTAAAAAACAATAATACCATACTGATCTAAAGCTTAAACTAATCCTAGGAACTGCTTCTGGTCAGTAACCAGTATGTCTTGCACTGTAAAAAGTGGGACTGAGCTTAATTAACAATTGTTAAATTAATATTAGTGACAAGTACAAGTACATAATATTAGTGACAAGTACTTGTATTCTGGAGTCAAATTAAGATGATTTAAACAAATGCTGATCATTTATTAATTCCATTTCAAGTAAATTTTTTGTCAGTTTAAAATCAGTAAGAAAAAAATGGGGAAATTTTTATTTCATTTTTCTGGCCATGTCACAACTAAAGAAATTTTGTAAATTTTACTCATTTAGAGAGACTAGGTTCTACTGCCATGCAATTTCTGCCTAAGTTTTTACGCCCAGACAAGGTGCCACATGCTGCAGGATCTGCATTTTTCTTAAGGTGAGATTTGTTTAGTCAGTAATAAGTATGTACAAATAATTTTGCAGCAGTTAAATTTTTTTTACAGACAGCTGTGAAATATACAAATTTTATTGTGTGGTTAAATTCAGTTAAGCCATTTCCTCTCAGTCTGTTCTAAAGCAAAGATGTCCTCTCAGTCTTTTCTGTTTTTATTTGGCTAAAAGTCGGGCTTAGCATGGTAGTTAGTTCGGTGTGTGAATTTTATTAAAATGTGCGTTATATAGTATATAATATTCTTTAAAGAAGCAGCCGGGCTAGTCAATTTTTCTTAAAAAATGTTGGACAATGTTTATCGTGTCTGCAAATAAATGTCAATGTTACAAATGTTAAATGTTATTCTTGTTGTTTTTATGTTAACCCAGCACAAGCATTCAAGCAACTTAGAAATATTAAAATGGTTTCAATGAAGTGACATCCAATATTATTGAGTAGATTTGATTTTTAATTTATCTGTATTTAGGTGCAGATGAAGATTTATCTGTAAAAGTAAATCAGGTTCACTTAAATATTTAATTAATGTTAGTCAATTTGTCTCAGATATTCAATAAAATAAATCAATCTCTTCCAAATTTCTCTCAGATATTCATTGAATGTAACACATTTTTTCTAGTAAAGGTAAAACGGTCTTCCTTAAAATTATTTAATTTAGCTTAAAATATTTATGCTGAATACATTATATTTTCGACAGTTAATATTAAATCTAACACAATAAAAGACTTGATTCATTTACAATTAAATATATATTTTGTCTTACATTTAAATAATTTATCCTATGTTTCTTACTCATTATTATAGTCACTTTGTTGCCATAATTGTTTTAAGTAAACCCTAGGTCAGATTTTTTACAGTGTGGTGCTGTACTGTACTAAACCTACTAAACTAACCCTACTGACTAATCGTACTAAACAAAGCATACTGTACCTAACTACTGCTACTGAACTCACCCTACTGAAATGTCCAGGTCTCCACTTTTTGAACAAAGGCTTAGGTCAATGTTTAACCTACCAAAAACATCTTATTTTTGTCATCCACTAGTCCCTTATTAAACTATACTCATTATAGTTACTTCATTGTGTATGTTTTTCATGACAATATGGTGTCTAGTGTGTGGCACAGAAACACTTCCTCAAAGATACTCAAATAGCCAAGAAACACTTTTGCTTATGAGAAGATGTAATATTGGTTGATTTCTGGTTGGATATGCTTTGTATGGAGACCTATCATTTTCTGAGCACCGCAGATTAATGAATCTGGTTGCCACGACAGCACTGATGACACTGCTTGATTCACAAGATTAACACAGCGGTTTGTATTATTATGGCCTCAATCTCAAGTCCTTATAGCACTCTCTCTCTTTTTTACACAAATACATGTTTATAACACCCATATAAAATTTAAAAACATAAAAAATTGGCAGATATCACAACAATGTTCAATCTGTCTTCGTTAAAATATTAAATTTTCCACCAAGATATAAAATTATGTAACCTACACACACAAACACACACGCACAGGCATCTTTATTTGAAGCCATACAACCATTTAGAAATGAGAGAGAGCGAGAGAGAGTTCTCATTTCTCTTTTAGCTGCTGCAGAACATAATGCTTTATTGTATGAAAATGATTCTACGTAATTCTCCTACGTAATTTAAATAATGATCATGTCTCGTTTTCTTCAATTTCAAACCTACAAATACAAAATAAAACGCAGTATGTGCAAGGGAAGGATACCAACCAGCTATCTAGACAGTCAACAGATGGAGAGAGAGAGAGAGAGAGAGAGAGAGAGAGTAGGAGGTCCTATGCATATCATTACCTTCTGACAAACATCAGATGAGAAGAGATGAAGAACCTGTCTACTGAATCTCTCCAGATCTATCTCCTCCCTCTTTCATGCTCCAATCACCATCCTCTCTCTCTCTCTCTCTCTCTTTTTCTCTCCGTTGTTCAGGTACTGGGGAGAGTAAACACTCAGCGCATGGAGTAATCATGTTAAGTTTCAGGACGACTGAACGACTGATCATGGTGATCATTGATCCTAGTTTTGATGAATGTGAAAGAGCATGTGTATGCTCCGCATTGTATGTGTGAGCGGGTAAGCAAGAGCGTTCCATCATCCAACTCCTGCAGCTCTTGCTCTCTACGATATCCTCCTCCTCCTCAAAAGCGAGAGAGAGAGAGAGAGAGTAAGAGAGAGAGATTGAGAGAGAAACCACTGAGAGAGAGAGAAAGAGAGGGAGAAGGGGGACTACAGCAAGAAGAGAAACAGCGTAGAGAGAAAAAGCACACTCTCTTTTTTTTTACCGTGCTTCTCTTCCTCGCGTCCCCAGCAGGGAAAGAAAGGAGGACAGGAGGTGACTCTGTCCATCTTTTTCTCTCTTCTGTCCCTGTGTTCGGGTGGAAGTGTGTGATTTTTTTTTTCCATCAAAGGGGGACAGTTTGGAGGGAACTCTAGGGACCAGGAAAACGAGGAGAAGCTGAGAGCCACGATGCTCAACAACCTCACTGAGTGTGAGGAGGGAGAGGGGGGAGCAAACAGCCAGGGTGAGTGGTGGAATCTCTCTCTCTCTCACACACACACCAATGCACAAGTATTTACATACAGTCCGGAAAACAGTGCATGCAGGTAAATACGTACGCTATACAAGCAGTCACGCACATGCTATGCACACATTCAGCCACGAAGTGATTTTTTTATGGGCAGATCATACACAGAAATGGAGGGATGAGCAGGAGGAGACGAGGCAGAGAAAGAGAGAGAGAGAGAGAGAATGATAGAGAGTGTAATAGTAGGAGGGGTGTGTTCTGGTGTTGCTGCCTGCATTGGATTCTCTCTCCGCTTTTACTGCATGCGTGCCGTGCCTAGAATAGTAATCGGGTCTTTTGTTTATGCGTGATGCCCTGGTGCATCACTCATGACACACTTCACAGAGCCACCATGGACAGCACCATACTTCCCAAAGTCACATCCGTAAAAGTGGCTCACGAGCCCTGTGTGTACCTAAGCTGCACGAGTAGTGCTATCCCTCAACCTTTTACAAAATCCTATCCCCTAAGAGTAGTGCTCCACAAATAGCTCAGGGAGAGTAGTACAGTAACACTAATAGCATTGACCCTAGGCTAATGGAGAACAAAACTAGTCCCGTCACTTTCTTAGCTTACTTGTACTGGCAAAATTTTAATGATATGGAATATGCTTTAATATTCATGAGTGTTAAGTTTTCTCTTAATTACAGCATGTTTTATTGGATCATGTGCTGTGGAAAAGCATGCGATACTAAATCTGAAGCTGTCTTACATCCATTAATCACACCGCCTTTTATGTGAAACAAATCAAATCCTCTATATAGAGTTAAAATTCCAGTTAATGCAAGAATAAAGCTGCCTCACAGATCTGTTCCAGTGTATAAGTGTTGCCTGTGTGGCAGACCTTGTCCCTAAGTATGACTACTCTCTCTTTGAGAGGGCATTATTTTTTCCCCTCTTCTGATTTGGTAGTTTATTTTTTTTCCTCCTCATTCTACATCCACAAACTACAACCCAAGAGCTGCATTTATTTCTGTGTACTTCCTGCCACTTCCTCTCTTGTGCTAAAGAAGTATGCCTCTGTCCATGGTACTGATTTGTCCTCTTCTTTCCACACCGAGTAACAGCCTAAGTGGCTTTATCAGGAGATTTGTGCAAGAGTCTTTCTATCTCACCCGGACACAATGAAAGTCGTTCGTCTCCAGATGCATTCAGCATCCTCTGTGTTAGCGTATTCATGAGCTGCCATCTGATTATACCATTTTATTCATTATCGAGAGAAGAGTCAGCTGTTCACTCAACAGGGGGGAAAAATAAGAAGCCTACTTTTATCTTTGATTCAAGTGGTCTGATTTGAAAATGCTCTCTTATTATCATTATTAATATTATTATGATGAGGAGAGTAGAGGTACATACAGTACAAATTTAAACTTGCTGTTTAGGTGTTTGTCACATCTTTGCAATTTTCACACATCATTAATTATTCTCTTTTTGGCATGTATTGCTAAATCCATTTTTTTTCTATCCAATGTAGTAAGTAGAATATTGTATACTGTATGTGTGGGAGTTTTCGCAAACTATGAGATGAGGCCTCTCCCGCTGGTAGTAAACTCTAGTAAAGGGGGCTAGGCAGCATACAAGGAGGAACGTGTATAGATTACACAAATACATCCTGCATTTGTTTTGTGTCATAAAATCACTGACAACTTTATGACTAGAGCTGGGTATTATAGCAATAAAATATTATGACAAGAAAAGAAAACTACCTAGGAGATTGTTGAAACTGTTAGTAGTTTCAACAATCTCCTAGGTTGTTTTCTTTCCTTGACTGAAAAACATGTTATTAAAACCTGGAGGGATAGTGGTGACCCATCATCTTCAAGGAAGAAATGTAGTTGATAAAAATATCCTGAATTGAAATCAAATAAAAAATAAAAAATAAATTAAAAATGTGGAACTCATAGCTAAGTTTAATAATAAAAGAAAGAGCATTTCCACACATACAATGCTAAGAAAACTTTTGGATTGGGTTTAAACAATGTTATAATGTGGGGTTGCATCTGTTGGTCAGGTCTAGGTTCAGCAACATTGTGCACAAAACAATGACAACCCCAATATACCAACCAATATGACCAGGTTTTTCCTGTCCATTTTTTCCCTTCCCTGTTCATGATGACAATGCCAAAATTCATCAGGCTCAAATTGTGAAAGATTGGTTCAGGGAGCACATGGATTGGCCAGACCTTAACCCTATTGAGAATCTTTGGGATGTGCTGGAGACAACTTCACTCTGTCATCATCATTGCAATATCTTGGAGAGAAATTAATACAACTCTGGATGGAAGTAAATAATCTAAGATTGTATAAGCTTATCGAAATGTTGTGACAGCCATAAAACAAAGCAAAAGGTGATCGAATAAAATATTACAGTGTGCAACTTTTTTTGGCTGGGCAGTATATTCTTATTTATATTTATAACTTATATTAAAATACACCTTATTGATATTTTGCATGCGTCACAATATAAATTGTATAATTTTTAACAAATCAGTTCATGAATTGTTTTATTTATCAATCAGTTTATAAGTGTATAAACACCAGGGTCCAGGATTCAATCCTGAGCTTAGGTTATTATCTTTGTGGAATTTCACACGTTCTCCACTATAAGTGTGGGTTTCTGTCAGGTTTTCCTATTTACTCACAATTCCCCAACAGATGCAAACATTTCAGTTGGTGCATCTTAATTGTTCCCAATCATGAAGAGTTGTGTGGATGTTTACGCAAGGTGTCCTGTGATGGGCTGGGATGCCATCTCTAGTTTAATTCTGCCTCATGTCCAGTGTTCCTGAAAAAGGCTCTCATCAGGTTAAGTGGTTGGAAACAGTTGATTGATGTAAAATTTGTACAGATGATTTTAAAATGTAAGTATTATTGAGCTAGTTTTCTTCAACATAACACTATACATCTTGTTACATATTATATATGATAGAGATGTCTTCAGGTATAAAAATGTAATATATATAAGATATTCTGTCATTTTGCTCAGCCCTTTACCTGACCAGCTATTAGCAGATATTTTGTCAAAGTTTAAGGTAGAAATTAATGTATACACTATAATAGGTCGTTTATTTTACAGTATAATTGGACAAACTAACATGGCAACTGAAACCCATGAAAATTGCTTTGAAAATGCTTTGCCAGGCCTTTATTAGAGCTACCTCCAGTTGCAGCTTGTTTGTGAGGATCTCTGCCTTCAATTTTGTCTTCAGTACCTGAAATATTGGTTGAGGTCAGATGACTGATTCTATTTGCAGTCATATGTGCCCATGTCTTAACCATGTTTGGCAGTTTGTGTGATATAAGGTTAGTCTTTAAACGAACAGAGTAGGATTTCTGAGTAGGAAGTCTAATCTGGCCTTTCTGCTTTTGACTATTTGTAGTCACATATCTGTAGTCACATTTTTGAAGGCGTCTCTAGCTTGCAGACTTTGATAATTATACATCTACCTTTCTGGTTAGATGTGTTTTTTTAGTTTTTTTTTATCATAGATAATTCTGTGATTATCCAATTTGATTTCTTTAATAATCTTATAGGCCTTTGATGTTGCTAAGCTCACCCATGCATTTCTTCTTTTTAAGAACGTAACAAATTCTTGATTTGGTCACTCCTATAGGTTTGGCTATCTCGATGGTAGGTCTGTTTTGTTATTCTGCCTTATTCAAGATTCAAGATTCAAGATTCAAAGAACTTTATTAATCCCAGAGGGAAATTGCTTGCTTATGATAAACTCCTTTACTTGTAGTGACACCTCTTTGAAAAACGCATTAAGAGTTGCCATGGCCAAATGCAAATTCAAAACTTGGAACAAACTTCATACCTTTTATCTCCTTATTTTGTCATGAAATAAGAAGGAAACAGACTGCTTGAGCATCAAACTGCATATCAGTCAAATGTCCAATTACTTTTAAGCCTGTGAAAACAGAGGGATTATGTAAAAATATGGGTTTTTTTTTCAAAAGCTCATGCAATATTTTTGTTAAACCCCTTGCATTACAGCTCAAGGTCTATACTTTTATAATGTTTTGATTGCTTCATTTCAGATACATTTTGGTGTTGTACAGAGGCAATTAAGTTACTGTTAAAATACTTTTGGACCTAACTCTATATGAAAGTAAGAATTAGTAAAAGGCATCTTTTTGAGCCTGCAAAATATTCGTATGTTCTGTTATCCAATCTGTTTGTGTTCATAGTATGTTTCTATTAAACAGTGTTCCATTAAAGCTGTGTTAAAAATTTTATTACAGGTACAGTCATGAACCTTTTCTGGAAATCTAGTCATGTCAACGGGTCTTCTTTTTGTTAGTTTGAAACATTTCACTACTCATCCATTTCACTACTCATCATTGTGAGGAGGTTGGTTAGAGACACGAAACATATCCTGAATGGGGCATTTCTCATCTGGAAGGCTCATTGATGGACAATTGAGATGGTGAGAATGAGGAGAAGTCTTTAAGAAGTGATGGTCACCCATATTCCCTTATGACCCCACAAGAAGATTCGTTAGTTTTTGGCATCCATCTGGTATATATAAAATGTTCTTAAGCCTCCTGGAGATGGATGTGAGGGCAGCATGAGAAATGTAAGACAGTTCCTGTTGAGGGAAGGATTTTCCATTTTTGTATAGATGATTTCCTTCACCAATCTATCAAAGCATCTACCCTCTCTGTCCAAAATGTGCACATTGTTGTCCTCAAATGTCTGTCTATATTTTAATTCCAGGTAGGTTGCTGATTGAGGTCCTGAAGTATTGTTCCCTCTGTGCTGATCCATCATCTTGTGCAAAGGCTGTTTTCAATATTCTCCAATATACACTCCAAAGTACACCCCGCATTGGACTGGACTGCATGAACTATGTTGCTCTTCTCATGTTTTAGTATGCAGTCTTTTGGATGGACCAGTCTCTGTCTCAGGGTGTTTGTGGGTTTAAAATAAAGAGGTATGAAAAGCTGTAGAGTTTTTCAGATACACCCACCATGTAAGGAATGACAAGGTTCTTCTTTTGACTCTGGACTCTAAGTTTTATGTTTTCCTGGTACTACGTAGCCAAAAGGAGAATAATCCATGGAGGTGGTAGACAATCCTGTAAATCTTGTAAGTTTCTATCTACACTTAGTACGTAGAACATCCTTAGCTAACTAACTGGGGTTGAATCCCAAAAAGCATAAAATCAAAAGCTAGTGCACTATGTAAGGTGTAGAATCCCAAAATAGTGTTCTTGTTCAGGGGTTAGACAGGGATTTGGGATTCAGCTTTGTATTAGAAGCCTGTCAGCTTTATAGCTCACAATGAAAAAGAGGCGAGCTGTGCTCACATTATCTAGCAATAATGAAAGATCAAAATACAACCTGGTCAGTTTAGAGGCAATTTGCAACAACTTAGAAGCTATTAACAAGCAGACAGAGTGTCATTTAAAATGACATAATGGTAGCAGTTATGTTTTGAAAGTCGTTTTTTCTCTTCTTTCCAGTACTGTGTATTACCGCTGAGTCATTTAGTGATACGCAGTACCAGACCATACCGGCCTACTTTCACCCATGGTCTCAGCTTTTTTGATCATTTAATGGGACGGTGCCGTCCCCAAGAAGGAGACCTTTTCTTATCTACGTCTTCCATCTACATGTTGGCAACAATGGGTCACGCAAGAGAACCAATAGCACATCAGTGTTTCTGTCTGTAAAAGTCACCTCTGTACATTAAGTTAAGGTCCAGAAGAGTGCGAATCAGCTCGGGGTTGGGCCTCCTTGATCTTCTCCAAACAGCTGTTAGGGCATCATAGATGGAGATGCTGGTAAAGAGATTCAGCCTGCAGCAGCTAATTGAATGAGTAGTAAAAAAAAATTAACAAGTTGACATGATTCAACTTCCAAACAATGTTTCCTGGATGACTGAGAATCGTGATTGACTGTCATAAACCTTATGGCCCAATTGTGGCCCAGATTCCCAGTTATCACCACAGCAACAAAGAAAGTTGTTGTTTTTTTCTATAAAAGTATATGACTTGTTCATGTGTTATGCGCTCTGAAGAACTTCTCTACTGTATCATGCTCCAACTGCCATGTGCTCTCTCTCTCTCTCTCTCCTACCAGTTTGCTGTAGACAGACATTAGTAATGATGTATGTAGTTTTGCTCGAGTGCACACTTAAATGCCCTATTGGGAGTCAATTTCATTTTATTTCCAATATTAAAGCACTTTATGTGTCAGTATACTACATGAGAACGAAGTTTAGGTTTGTGTTAACGCTACCTCTCCTGTAATGCAAGTTTATTTGAATAATGCAAGTAATGCAAGTTTAATTGAATAATGCAAGAAGTTTATTTGAATAATTTTCTATGAAAAAAAAAAAAAAAAAAAAACCTCTATAGATTGATTCAACACCTGTTTTAATGACCTAGATTTGAATCCATGTGGCACTTTGTCTAATAGAGCGGCATGAAAATTGGTCTAAATAAATAATGAATTGGTCACCCAGGGTTAGCCATAGAGGAATAGGACACCTGTTTCACACACAAACGCACAACCTCACATACACCCAGGCTGGCAGAGTGTAACAGTGATTAATGAGATCTGAGAATCTCAAATGGTAACACTGCTGTGCCTGTTTTCATTCTTTCAGTGCTCTGGTCTGCATTAGCATCTTTTACACACACACACACACACACACACACGTATGAACACATTCAATTATAGTACGAGTTAATTGGTGAAACATCAAGAAAAAATGGATTACACTAATTAAATAATTAGATTATAGTTTCTATATTGAGGGGAATATACACTGATCAGCCATAACACCAACATCACTGCCAGGTGAATGAAATGCCATTGAATATCATTAATATACAGTAAACTGGTGACAGATTCATGGGCACCAAAGGATTATCTATGCCTGTGGGGATCAAAGGTTGGCTCATCTGGTCCGACCTCACAGAAAAGCCATTGTGAAAAAAACGTTAATGCTGGAAAGAAAGATGCATGATAGAAAGTTATCAAAGGTATCATTCTGCCACGTATGAAGCATAGCAGACAAAGAATACAAGCTTGTCGATCTGGCCTCCAAATTCCCTGGATTTCAATCCGACTGAGCATCCATGGAATGTGCTGGATAATCAAGCCCACACCCAGCAACCCAGAGCACCCAAAAGATCCGCCACTAACTTCCCAGTGCCAGACACTGCAGAACACCCCCAGAGACCTTGTGGAGTCAATCCCAATGGCGTCAGAGCTGCCCGGCAGCATAAGGGGAATCTACACAATACTGGGCGTAATGTTTTGCACTTTAATGTTATGGCTGATCAGTGTATATAGTACATGAACACTATTTTCAAGGTTAATTATGTCAATCTTTCATCATAAAGAACAAGAGGCCTGTTTCCACACATGTCTCCATCTGAAGTGGCTCGGTGGAGGAGGGCTGTAATTACTTAAATGACACTTGTTTTAGATGGCTGCACTTTCTGTACACCTCTGTCACTGAATCTGACCATGAGTGTGGTTAGAAAAAGATCTCTTGTATTATCACCCAGTTGCATCAATAGATCAGATTCCTGGAATAATGTCACATGTAAATGTTCTCTAGTTGGATCAGTCCTTAAGTGTTTGTTAATAGTTAACAAACTGGATAGTTTTGAAGGTGGGAATGTGTGTGTGTGTGTGTGTGTGAGAGAGAGAGAGAGAGAGAGACTGTGTGACAAAATACTATCACCACAGAGACTGCTGTCGCAGTGAAGCAGCCACTGTAAAATGTGTGTGTAGGTGGAGGAGGCTAGTAAGAGGTGGATAGAGAAAAAGGGAAAAAAATGACTGAAGGATACTTCATTGAGACTGACAACAGGTTGGGGAGACAGGAAGTGACTGAAGTGGTCATAAACATGTCTGCCATTAGTGTGACGCACCTGTATTGATAGTGAGAGCTCCTACCTCCAAATCTACAGCTCAGGTGCGATCAGGATGGTGATAGAACACAGTTTGCTAGGCTGATTAATTAACGTGCATGGATGATCTTTCCAGACTCTTGGAGCTATTTTGCACTTTTGACACCTTTTTGTCGGTGCAAGGCGACAGTGCTAACTATTAAGCCACAGTACAGCCTTTAATATATAATATCTTGATTTGAAATTATTATTTTTACTAATAATTGTATTTATGGTGGCACAGTGGTGTAGTGGTTAGCACTGCGGCCTCACACCTTCAGTTCTTTGTTTGAAGTTTGCATGGTCTCCCTGTGCTTTGTGGGGTTCCTCCTGGTACTCTGGTTTTCTCCGACATGGCTCTTCCCTGTCAAAGAAGACAAATTGGCATTTCCACAATTTTAGTTAGTGGAAACAAAAGTGAAAGCAGGTAGCAGAAAGAGTCGTGGTACAAAGTTTCAATCTTATGCTGTATTCATTAGAACCTTTCAAGTTTGCAAGTTATAGTAATGTCATTTCCCATTTAACCCGTTCAACATGCAGAGTGGTTAAAAATGTGGTTTTGTGTTGTTAAATGATGTAAAACTTATGAAATGCTACTTTAAACACTTTTAAAGTTATAAGTCAGAGTGCCTGTTGGTACTCTTATACTGTATTGAACTGTATCATTTTGAGCCAAAATTGAAATCCCGCAACAACAGTAGGCAATAACATGTAACTTAGCTACAAGCAAGCTGACTAGTAGTAGTGATAACTCCAGTGTTTATGACACCTTACCTTCTCAAAACAGTGAATAGATTACAGATTTAATCAGGTACTGTGCCAGTGTGTTGATTGATCTGAAGCCAAAACTGCTACAAAGTAATCTATAATTAGTGAATGGGCACTTTATATTCTTCACAGTGTGTGTGGCCGTGCTGATTTGAAATCACTGTGTAAATAGAGAAGGACTCAGTTTGTAAAAGACTACCTCAAGTTGATACTTCACAATGAGGGGGATTTCTGTGGGTTTTATTGGTGGTAGGCTAACTTTGGCTGAAATGCAGCCATCATGGGAAACTAGTTCCTATCAAACAGAAGATCTGCCATACATTCATCAACAATAGCATTACAACCCAAAAGAAGTTAATGCTGGCAATGATATGGATATGGTGCTGTTTTGCTGGGTTATTGACAAAAGCTTTACAATCTAGTTTGACATTCTAGGTAATGTTCAGCTAGGAAACCTTGGGAACTGGCATTCATGTGGGTGTTACTTTCACATGTACCACCCACAGTATCTAAACATTGTTACTGACCAAATACACCCCTTCTGGCAGTGGTCTCAGCAGGATATTGCACCCTGCCATACTTCAATGCTGGTTTGAGGAACATGACAGAGTTCGGGGTGTTTCAAAGACTTGGCGTCCAAATTTCCCAGATCTTAGTCTGATCCAGCGTCTGTGTATGTGCTGGATAAACAAATCCAAAGTCTTTTGGGGTCCGTTCCTTCATGGGTCAAAGCTGTTTTGGAAGCAAAAGTAGGACCTACTTGATATTAGGTAGGTGGTTTTAATGTGATGGTTGATTGGTGTATACAATAACTGCCCTAAATGTGGTGGATTCTATAGCAACAATGAAGTGCAAGATACTTGAGTTTCTGTCTGCTCAGGAAATTCACTAACCTTATCTGTTCATCAGTCTTATGATCATGTTCACTCTATCATTAGAAGAGAGGAATAAGGAGTTCCACAGCACAGTTGTGTAACATGGAGACAGCATGTAGTGTAATTATGCAGCAGTGAGCTGCTTTTTGATGGTTACACAGAGAACACCCACGTCTTTCTCTCGTTCCCTTTTTTCTCTTTCCCTTGCACAATACCTTTCTACCTGTCAGATATATTTATCTCTATTTAGCTGTCTGTCTTCCTATCTATCTTTCTACCTATCTCTGTCCTCATCCTGTAACTGTCCCTGTATTATTTATGCAGATAAAGTTTCAAAAATAAGATTGCATATTTTATTATTATTTGGGCCCATATCTGAGCCCTCAGACTTAAATCTGTTATTATTATAGGAATTCTACATACCTGGATAAAAAAAATCACAAACAAACAACAAAAAGTTAATTAACATATTTCTATAATTAGACTTACTTTGTTTCTTTTTTCTCTTGTATAAATTTGCATTGTGCTGTCACTCAACTCATGCATTAAGTAGCTCATTATTCACAAGCCTGGAGCCGATACTGAGCTCATAATGGGTGTGCAGGATGCTCGTAACACAGCTTGAAAATTTTAATGAGTGAGCACTTCTCTCTGTTCACTCACTCACTCTCTATTCACTCCCTCACACACTCACTCACTCATTCTTTATACTGCTTGTCCTGTACAGTGTAACAGGAGACCTGGAGCCTGTCCTGGGGTACTAAGCAGGATACACCATGGAGGGGTGCCAATCCATCACAGGGCACAAGCACACCCACTCACCCACTCACTCACTCACTCAATCACTCACTCATTTACTCACTTCTGGCAGTTTGAACATGCCAATTAGACCAACCTGAGAGCCAGAGTGCCCACCAAACATGGGACATGCGAACTCCACCTGACGGTGGGATTCGAACCCATGACACTGGAGGTGCAAAGCCACAGAGCTAACATTCTGCTTATTATTATTATTATTATTATTATTGAGTATCAGAGGTTGGTAGTAATGAGTTACATTTACTCCGTTACGTTTACTTGAGTAACGTTTTAAAATATATATATTTCTATGAGTAGTTTTACTGCACCATACTTTTTAGTTTTACTTGAATAGTTTTGTGAATAAGAAACGCTACTCTTACTCCACTACATTCGGCTCCATGTGACTCAGAAGAACGAGTAGTCTCAGAGAGTGATTCGTTCATTTTCTACTGGGCGCGCATGCACAAATCATCGCAAAACCTCCATAGGTTATCTATAATGTCTCTCAATGACTCTTCTACTCCGAGTCATTCGTTCTTTTACCACGTGACCCCCATAGACGCTATGCAGTCCAATAGATTCAAAAGAATGAACGACTCAGACTGGGAGATATAAGATATATTATAATTCTGCTTATTATAATATGTCCTTAGCTGCATTGTAATATTTTTATTACTGGAACAATAGACAAAATTTGTGTATGTAGACGTATTGGGCGTCAGTTTATTGAAATTGCAACATTTTATTTCAAGAAAGAAATGAACTAAATGACTCAAAAAAAGATTTGTTAATTTTGATGAACAAGATTCAAAGAACTCTAAAAATGACTAAAATAATTCAAACTTCCCATCACTACTCCACTCGACTCGTTACTTTTCTAACCATTTATTCTACACATGCAGCTGGTGGATAACACAAAACCTATAGACATGTTTGTGCGAACTGCTTGTCTTCCCTCAAATGCAGAAATAGACAATATGCATTGCCATGGTTACCCTGTGCTAGCAGGGACCTAGATGGTAACCTCATCACACACACACACCTCCTCATATCTCCTCTGCTTATTTGAAGAAACAGCCGAATCATAAAGTCATAGAGATGACACCATTGAAATATTTGCCGTTGTGTTGAGGTGTATACTGACATGACACAATGAGTCGACCGATGTTCGTTGTTTTGTCATCGACTACTTGTTCACATACACTGCCTACATTCTGGCAAAAGGCCTCGAGCCATATGTGTGATAAACGATAGGTGTGTGTAGAGGTCCCTTGGAGCAAAGTCCTGCATCAGTAGTTTGTGTGTAAGTCTTTGTGCAGACAGGCAATCTGCTAGAAAAGCACTGTTGATTTCTCTGGTGTGTATAACCAAGTGCATCCAACCTACACACTCAAGTGCTTGATTAAATAAGCACAGACCTTTTTATTCTACTGCAGTGCTCAAAACACATTAGTGTGTGTGCGTGCATGTGCATGCATGTGTGTCCATGTGTGTCCACTGCTTATTTCTAGATTGTCTCATTTGCTATATGATGTGTGTCAAACGAGGAGCAGAAAACTGGGGCAGAATAAAAAAGGTAGAGAAGAATTGAGCAGGACTGAAGAGTGTGAAAGAGATCAAAGTCTGGGCCGCCTGCATTTGCTGCCAAAATCTCTATCGAACCACATACACACAGGAACGCACAGACATACACGTCCAGTCTGGAGCATCAGTTTTCTAATTACAGAACTAGTGCTGATGCTAATGCAAATGAGGGACTACTAAAGATAGCTGTATGAAAGTATACATTAGGCATTGTGCAGAGAGTCTCAGACATGAAAAGACAAACTGTCTGTTAGAGATGGTTGGATGAGGATTTCTGTTTGTTTGTTCTGGGACCGAATCTTTCTTTCCCCATATCTCAGCATGGTCTTAGTGCATGCATACTAATAGTTGGCTAACTAAGGATTATAAATCTTTAAATGTGTTTGATGTGTTTGAATGTGTTATTTGTTTTACCGTGCTGTGAAATCTATTCGTTCCATCCTGTTCGAATATTTGTCACACTTAAATACGTGAGATCATCAAGCTAATTTTAATATTAAAAAATTAAGGTTTTGGAGTGGCCTAGTCAAAGTAAGGCCTTAAATCCAATCGAGATGCTGTGGCATGACCTTAAACATGCTGTTCATGCTCGAAACCCTCCAATATGGCTGAATTAACTGCAAAGATGACTGGGCCAAAATTCCTCCACAGTGAAGTGAAAGACTCATTACCAGCTATCGCAAATGCTTGATTGCAGTTGTTGCTGCCAAGGCTGGCACAACCAGTTATTAGGTTTATGGGCAATTACTTTTTCAAGTTAACTTGAGTAAATATAAAATGCATATTTTAAATGACCATCAAGTGCATTTTGTATTTACTTGGTTTATGTTCGTGTAATATTAAAATTGCTTTCATGATCTGAATCATTTAAGTGTAAGAAATATATTTAAAAAAAGAAATAAATTAAATCAGAAAGGAGAAAATAATTTGTTTTTACAACATTGGATGTGAAATCTATCATATTAAAAGCAATCCTTTGTATGCATGCATACTCTCTCTCTCTCTCTCTCAAAAAAAAGACTGAATATGATTGCACTATCAAGCTAAATCTGCATCTCTCACAGCAGCCATTTAAATTTAAAATGTTCTGCCCCTAAAGGTTCTTGGAAAATAATTTTGAGAAATAAGCTATCGTTCGTATATGTACTTCACAAATATTACAGTTAAAGTGCGAGTAATCTTGTGGTGATTTGGAGGTCTATCAAATACTAGAAGTCAACTAGAACACCATTTCCTTCACACTTTCCTAGAACACTTCATTGCCTCCATCGACACTCAACTCTATCACAAAAACAGTAAGCATCTTTCTCAGGGTTTGTCAGACTTCTTTGCAGAGCGGGTTCAAGCTTATTTAAGCGTTGTGTTTGCTCAAAGCTTAACTGATCATATTTTTTATCCTGTCAGATTGTAATTATGATTCTGTCACTATTCTATTCTGTTTCATCAGTTTCTACACTATATGGCTATTCTATAGACACCTGAACTGTTCTTCTGGGAAGACTTTTCACTTTCCATACTTTCAACACCAGTGGCGATTTCTTGAAGACTGCAAGGGAAGCTCAGCTTCCCCTATAATGTCACAAAATTAATGATCAAATTATGTACTATTGTATTAACTTTTTATTGACTAAAAATGCGTTAGAAAACGTTCATCTCAAAGACGAGTTCGTTCAGAATCAGTTAGATATAGCAGGT
>JAQMYJ010000037.1:22284042-22295511 GCA_030014305.1 Clarias laeviceps
TCCTTTTATACTTCCTGGTTCGCGACCGTACTACTTCCGGGTCCTAGTGCCGGTCGCTTTACGAGTGTGTGTGACAGCTACAATGGTGACTGCTCCAAAGGTGACTGCTCCAAAGGCTGTTCTGACTGCCCTTTTAAAACGTTTAAAAAAGACAATGTACAATGAAACTCCTTTTATAGAGGCTGTCCACAAGTACTTAAGTTTGGAAATCCAAAGGGAGCTCATAGAAGAGAAGTCCCGCTGCTCCTCTGCAACAAAAAGAGACAGGTGGGATGGTTCAGACACCTGATAAGGTAGTCGAATTTCTTTGGAGGTGTACCAGGCATGGCCGGCCAGGGGCCAACCCAGGACATGCTGAAGGGATTATATCTCTCGGCTGGTCTGGGAGCAGTTAGAAGTCCCCCAGGAGGAAGTTGCTTGAGACAGGGATGTCTAGGCATCTCTACTTCTCCTGCAACCACCTTGACCCTGAATTGGACTAAGTAGTATACTGTAGATACTGGATGGAAAAGTGGATAACTTGACATCATTTTATACTTTACATCATCTTAAATTTTGAACATTCCTAAGAGACAGCATTTTTAAAATCAATTTGTATCTACTATAATTTTGATGTTAACTACTATTTAACAATATACAGTAAAGGCCACACCAGACCCAGTACCCTTCAATTATTGATGTGCATGAACAGAAAAATTATGTACTGTATACATCAAAGGAAAATTCACAAAATGTATATACACACCAATTGCTTTATTCAGAACACCTGTTCACCTGAACATTTGGACAATTATCTAAACATCCATTTCTGTGGCAGCAGAAAAAAAAAACATAAAACCATGCATATAAAGGTTACGTTACTGTGGCAGACATCCTTAAGGGTTAAGAGCCTTGCTCAAGGGCCCAACAATGGTAACTTGGGGGTTCTGGGGTTTGAAGCTGGGACCTTCTGATCAGTAACCACTGAGCTACACCTGCCCATGACGATAGCATGGTTATTGGTGGCAGACAGGATCAAACTGTTGGTCACTTGGGATTTTCACACACAACAGTTTCACAACAAATTCTACATTTGCAGAACGGTTCGGAAAGCCTGAGAAACCAAGTTAAGTCACGTTTATTGTCACTTCAACCATATATAGTTTAGTACACAGTGAAATGAAACAACGTTCAGGCTAAGGTGCTACTGTACATGCAACATAAATTAACAAAATTAATTAACAAAAAACAAACTAGCTAACTTAGACACCTAATTAGCTGGCTAGCTGGGACAAGACAGATTGACACTTTATGTTAACAGGGAACTATCTATGGTTTGTTTTTGGTTTTTTTACAAAAGAGACAACATAAAGTGCACATGCAACACTTATTCCATGTATTCCACTTGTTGATGAGAGAGATCGAAGTAGAATGGGCAGAATAGTGCTACCTGACATGATGGCTTAGATAACTGTGGACATTTGAAAAGAGTCTCAGAGTGCACAAGACATCACACTTTTAGGCAGATGGCCTACAATAGCTCCACTGGGTTCCAGTTACTTCAGCCAAAAACAGTTATTAGAGTAGGATAAGTATTCCTGTTCTAGACAACATCAATGTACTCCAGTCAAAACATAACCAATCATATATGCACATACTGTTTATGATAATCATGTTTATTCTGAATGTGCATAATGAGGTGCACTCACGGTACATGCAGTTGTAGTTAGGATATCTCAAACAGACAGAAGCATTGAGTCTTGGCCTGCGGTGAAGATCCCGCTCTGATCACTGGGATTGTAAGCAAAGCTTTATTGTAGAACTCAGCCATTCAGGCTTTATTTTCTAGTTTTTCTAAACTTGTGTACAAAGCAGAGTTATTTTAGCCAGAAACCATGGATAAAAGAAAGTCCAACACTACACAATTACTTACATTAACTCCCAGTGACTTTATTTCTTGGCCATTACCTTGTGTCCTGTTAAGGTCTCCCTGAAGCGTTTGCTTTATGTGGTGCAGGTAGCTATAATTACACAGATTTACTGTTATGTTCTAAATCGAACTGAACATTTAACATTCCGAACGCAATTTCAGTTCGCACTGTGTTCTTATGAATAGGTTGAGGGAAATATGTTTTTTTTTTTTTATCATTTTTAGGGAATCTATGCAGTATAATGTATATCATCATTTAAATCAGGATATTTGAACTATTTTGCTTTGACATGCTCAGAAACACTCAATAATATGGCAGCTTAGCAAGTCTCTATCTTCCCCTGAGAGAAGTTTATGACATCTTAAATATAGCTTGGTTTGTCTGTTTTGTCTGGGTCTGTATATTGTGTGTGTGTTTGAAGAAGAGATATAGACTATGCGTTGAATATTAATGCCTGGATGAGCTGTAAATGGTCGAGCATAACTGGAGTACGGAGGATGTGGTGTATGGTGGGAAGCTTTGGTAGCTTTACATACTGAGAGGGATTGAGATAGAGATTAGTGGATTAATAATGAGAGAGAGAGAGAGAGAGAGAGAGAGATGGAGAGAATGAAAGAAGACAAAAAGGAGAAAGCAAAAAAGCTGCATGGTTGCCAGATCTGTGGAACGACAGAAAACGTCACCACCCGAAGTAGGTCAGGCAGCAGGCTCCATGGTGAGGCACTGTGCTATGGGAAAAGATTATGGTGTGTGTGTGTGTGTGTGTGTGTGTATTTGCTTTTCTAAGCTGGTACTCGGTTGTCAGCTACCATAAATTTGGATACAGAATATAGTTATATATTGTTTTTATGAATGGTAGTCATGAGGGTGAACTTGCATTCACTGGAATATAATGAAAAGAGACAGGTTGGTGATAGCCAGCAGTGAGGCGAGGAAGATGGAGCAGGACATTTTAGGACTGAGGATAACAGGAGCGGATTTGAACAGCAAAAGGCAATTTTGAATAGCAGACTTAGTATCTAGATAACTGCAGGAGCATGGATACCTCAGGAGCAGGAGCTGGTAATGTAGTTCTTACACTGTCTGAAATACTGCAACAACCACGGAATATTCAACTGTCAAAAACTCCCAGAATGAATATGAACAGAGTGGCAATAGTTATTTCTATTCATGAGTACTTTCTAATCTGGGCTCAAGAAAAGTTTGTGGAATTAAACTAGAAATAGACTTTTGCAAGGGAAAACAAAACAACTGAAATGCTTAACCAGCCATAATATTAAAGGACAGATTCATTAAATTCAGTACAACTGGTGTGTTACCAGTTGTAGTCTTCATTGGATTGGCAACCTGTCCAGAGTGTACCCCGCCTCACATGCCCTATGTAAGTCTCCTGGGATAGGCTCCGGGACCAAAGCGACCCAGTGTACAGAATAAAGCTGTATAGAAGATGAGTGAGTGAGCAATTGAGTGAGTGCGTGTTACCAGTTTTTAAATTACTTTATCATTAGTGTAAGCCCTTGCTTATTATGCCCTGCCTCCTAATGCTTCACAAATGTTGTTAGGTCATCACCTCATCTTGCATAATTTTATTGAATGCATCATTTTACACTTACTGTGCAGCACAGGCTATAATTGTACACCTACACTGTACATAAGGAAGGAAACGGTAAATGTAACTCATAAAAGGTCATAATGTTAAAGTATGCATCAAGGGGAAAAATGACCTGTTTGTTGTTACCCTACACTTGTGAGAATGAGGGAAAAAAACTGCTTAGATATAGACCTCTGAGTGAGACACTCTTAGACGTCCATCGCACCTCCTGATTACAGAAAACGAGCTACAGGGACTATGTTTTTTAAAATGTTGCATTTTCCGGTCAGAGGTCATAATTTCAAAAGTGTTCATAAACACATTGCTTTTCTATTACATTCTGTCCAGACTGACACCTTTCCCCAAATATTAACAGACAGTTGAGATTAAATTGTTATGAGGAGCCACATCTTCACATTATCTGTATCATTTTAGCTAAGTACCTAACTATAATGTCAATTCATGCAACTAATGCTAGCTTATATTTTTACTAACACTAATGCTAGCTAGTCTACCGAGAAGTTGCCTGAAAACCCAGATGTTATCGCTTTCAGTTGGACGACATCCTCAGTGTTGTAATGGTAGCCGATCAGCACTGACTTTTAATGCTGAATCAATCTGAATCTTAAATTCAATTCTAAATTTTAAGTCTGTTTTTCAGTCAAAATATAATCAAGTAGCTATGCAGTCTGGTATTTTTGCATCTAATTTTGCTAACAAACACTAGAGGTGTCTATATTAACTAACTGGGGCCTGGAGCCTATCCCAGGAGACATAGGACACAAGGCGTGGTACACCGTGGACGGGGTGGCAATTCATCGCAGTGCTCACACACACACTACACGCAATTTATGAATGCCAATTAGCTTAATCTGCAGGTGGACTGAAGCGGGAATTGAACAAAAAACCCTGTAAGTGCAAGACGACAGTACTAACCACTAAACCACTGTGTCACCTAGTAGCAATGTACTTGGAATAAATTTGAAATTACCAGCCAATTTGCTATTTCAGGACTATATGTTTGTGCACAGTCAAATTCCATACTTGTGGATAGATATATTGGTTTCCTTTTAAATAATTAGATTTTTTTATTTCTCCCAGTCCTGAACCCTTCACAAAGTTAGGAATCAAAAAGAACTACTGTGCAATTTTTATTATTTTTGGTTTTGCTAAGAGACCTAAACTTAAGGGTCATAGACAGTAGAGTAAATTATAAAAAAGATCATGAGGTTACACAGATACACCCAAAGCTGTTTACAGCTTTGTTTAGAAATGAGAACATTTTAAGACATAATAATAAAATAAAATATTAGATAAAATAACAGCTAGAAACTATTGACTACACAAAATCAGGCATCATCATTCTTACAGTATTTTAGACCAATAGATCTTGTTGATTTGTGTGGCAGAGTGTCAAACTAACTAGTGCACTGAAGTAATCTGTTATAGAAGTTATAAAACCTTATTGCAGGTTCTCTGCATTACTGTATATATGCAATACTTGTTCTTTATATTTCCTTTATTCTGGCTATAGAGGAAACAACATTAATGGATTGTAACGTTAAGCCGATGAATCATGACTAAGATCCTTAGTATAGGATACTATACAATGTAATATAGAATGGCATTTGGTACTGTACTGTATATACAGTACAAGTAATTTGATAACACACACTTCTGACATGTGACTCAAAGAATCAAGAATGTTAATCATGTTAATATTAATCAAACACCACCAAACTCCTTTGAGTGGGCCCTTCAACAAGACCCTTCAGCTCAGTTGTACCCCAAGAAATAGAGCAAATGTAGTGGGTTACTGTATGTATTGTACAATCGACACAAGAGTATGTACAATCTTACAGTATTTAAGGCTAAACATGTTTGACAGTTTTATTAGAAATTACTATGACAATAATTACATATTGCTAATATTATAATCTTTTGGTTGTATGAAATAAAGAGTACAAATTATTAACATAGTAAGTACATAATGCAACTGATATCGAAACTGGGAGAACTAGGAGAATTTAGTTCAGTTCCTAAACAGTATTGTGCCGAGGTCTGAAAGTCTGAATATTACATTATAGAAATTTCCCTCTTTACAAGATTGTATGTATGGTAGCTATATCGCGCAGGCAAGGTTTTCTGCCTGCCCTCTGAGCCCGAGCAGATTTCTTACTGGCCTGTTTATTGCCGGTTGTAGTGATAAGCGTCCCTTCATTGCCTTGCTTAAAAATCAGTTTTTCCTTCAGTTGACATGCCATTTATTACTCGCAGCCTCAGCTAATATAATTTTCACACTCACAGATGGGCCACTGTCATCTGCCCTTTTCATTGCCAGAATGAAGAGTAGGATGATGAGGAGTTGGAAGAGGAGGAGAATGAGAAAGGGGTGGCATAAGCTACCACTGAAATTCCTCAGGCTTTACAACATGCTCCAGTTAAAAAAAAAGAGGATGAGAGAGAATGAGAGTGAATTTTAAACAGTGTTTTCTGCATTATTTAACATTGATAGCTCAGCTATGCCAGCACAAAACCTGGGTATGGAATGTAATCAGATGGATTTTAGATCATGAAGTTTTTCTTGGACTTGCTGTTTCCTCATTCCTACCCACCCCCTATTTTTGTTTGAGTTCAGTCAACACTACTAAATTATGAAACAGATTTATTTATTTATTTATTTATTTATTTTACACAACATCTTGGAAGGCTCTGTGGATCTAAATATCACTATCCATCCGTCCATCTAGGAACCTCTGCAGTCCAACTAGGGACTGTGGAGTCCAATGGTGACCATTGTATTTAATCCCATTTTCACAACCGTGGTTGAACCTCTGATCAGGATTGTGATTAGGCTTACCAATATCATTGATCTAAACTCTAATTTCTTTGTTTTTAAGTACCATTTAGTGATAAAAATGACAGAACATTGAACACTGTGAATCACTAAAATAAATTCTGTAATGGTCAGCGAATGCAATAATCTCCCTCTAAGCCTTTTACATTATCCAAATGGAATTTTTTAGCCTGTGCTCAGCGCCATCCTGTTGCATCATATTATAATAATAAGACAAATCTGTCTACCGAAACGGCACACATTAGCCATATTTTTTCTTTGGGAATTCAGACCCAATCAGCTAGGGTATAACATGTATTAAAATAAAAAACAAACATCCTTATAAATACAAGCACCATATCAAATTCAAAGATTGCTTCCTGGATTTGATTTGGTAGAAATAAACTAATAGTAAAAGAAATCATAATTTCTTACAATTTGAACTGTAGTCTAAAATGTAATAACATACAGTAAACTGGTATATTGGATTGGTTTGCTTATTCCCTGCTTGATAAACTATCCATGCAGTGGTAATATCATCTGAAATATAATATACTAGAAAAATATTTCATAAGAAATAAGGAAAACGGTGAGCAGTTTTGATCTATGTTGTAAAAGAGGAGACCACGCAGAGCAGGGAAAATAAACTTCAGGTATCAAACGTCTGTGTTTTTTACTTGAAATTACTTTCCACCTTGGTCTTGACCCATTGCACCCTATTTCAGATAGATTTAATGAGAAACACTTCTTTCTAATTACTAACAGCTTTTGAAGCAAAATGAGTTGGTTACATTATCACAGTAACTCATTTGGACAGAAAGAACAGATTGATCTACTTGAAGTATCATCTGCAGAAATGTCTCATTCAGCTTTCACTAGCTACAGCATGAGTTAATCCATCCTTCACCAGCAAGGCCAATACTGAGCTTGAGGTTTTACCAGCCTGAAGGTAATTACTGCCACCTGCCCAATGTGTAGGTCCTCATTTTGTTGCCAAGAGAGCTCTGACCTGATGTACCATGGTATCTGGTGCTAAGAGGTTTGCAGCAGCAGATACGTTTAGTCCTGTAACTTGCAAGTTGGATTCTGGTCTTGTTTGTCTAGCACATCCCTCAGATGATTGACCAGACCAGTTTTCCCCAGCAGAACCCTGTCCAGAGCATCACACTGCCTCTGCTGATTTCCTTATTCTCACAGTGCATTCCAGTCCCACCTGTTCCCACACAAACCAACACACACAATTTACCATCCACATGATGTAAAAAATTTGATTAATCAGCCCAGGCCACCTTCTTCCATTGCTGCTCCATGGTCCAGTTCTGATGCTCACATGCCCATTATAGGTAAGCATGGACACTCTGGTCTACAGATATACAGGACAGCCCCATACAGCAAGCTCCAGTGCACTGTGGAGTCTGACACATTTGTATCTTTTCTACCATTAACTCAACCTGTCTTTTTGTATATGCTCTTACTCAGTCATCTTGCCATCGCAATTTATCCCTGGTTACAGATGCTCAGATCCTTACACTTGCCCACTTTTCCTTCTTCCAACACATCCTTTGAGAACACTTACTGCTTAATACTGTATATAGCATTGGTGGAAGCCGGGCTTCCCCTGTTTTTTATGTTCTTGTTTTTTTTTTTTTCAGACTGCACTTGACATTTTAATGAAAAACACTTTGTTCAACAGTTTTGTTTCATCTATAAACGTCTCTGTGTTGTTACTACTGCCATCTTTTCCTTTTTTTATTTCCACTGAGTATTGTTACTGTAAGTGAAACAGCATGCATCTAAATGTTGTGTGCTGAAACACTCACACTCCTACTGTAGACCAATTTCATGTCCAAAGCGAGGCCAGGCCGAATTGGTTTCTCTTGGTGAAATTTTAACCAATCATATGAGACTGTATTCATACCATTATTATCCTATGATTTGTTAGGACTATACAAAGGGAAGCCAGGGCAAAGTGGATGGCTCCCATTCCCATTTCGAAGGCATGTACTTCAACCATGAAAGGCTTAGATACTGTAGATCGAGATGTTTAAGGATTGGTGCTGAGGTGAATGCCTCTTTGAGCCTTTGAAAAGCTTCTTCAGCTGAGTCATTCCATGCAAGGCACTTAAACCTCTTCTTCAACAAGGACATGAGCAAATGCGTGACTGAGCTGAATCCTTGAATGGATCTCCTGTAGAAATTCGCCAAATGTAGGAAATGTCACAGTCTTGGTAGTACGCCATGTTGTCACTGCAGAGACTTTGTATTACTTTATTAACATTCCCTCTGAGCTGATAATATACCCCAGGAAGGAAATCTGTGGCATGTGGAAACATTTCTCACTTGTGATAAAGGGCTGTTTTTCCAAGTGCCTCTGTAGTGCTCGATAGACTTGGTGAATATGAATTTAATAAGTCGGTATGTTATGAGTATATAAAAATGGCATTTTTATGTGACAGTGATCAGTCACTGGTGCAAGAGAACATGTGTGCCATGACACAATACACATAGTGTCCGCAGGTGGCGTAAAATGCTTTCCACTCGTTTTCCTCTCTGACTCGGGTCAAATTACTGTATACAGTATGCACTTCTTTGTAAAGATCTTGGTGGTTAAGAGTTATTCCAGAGCTGAGAGGACTGGTGATTAGGTACTCAGGAATCAATAAAGGGTCTGAGGCCACCCTATTTTTTATCAACAAAAACATTAGCCAGTTTAAAACATATGAAAGGACAGATATATCTTTGATGTAGTCATCCATGCCTCTTGGGTAAATGTGGGGCTGTACAAGGCAGGATATATTCAATATAGTGGTGTACCACTAACCTTGGTTTTACTGAAAACTTTAATGCCCTGGTATTCCATTGGGATATCTGGATGTTTGGCACTCAAGGGTAACATCAATTGAGGTTGTTGGCATAAGGATGACTAGTGTGTGATTTTTAAATGACCCAGGAGATCTGTTGGTCATGTAAGCTCATGTGAATGTAAAGGCGATTTGTTTATTGGTGCAAAGCGTTGGCTTGGGGGGGGAGGGGTTGGGTGCAGAATGTGATTTTTTCATTCACAATGGATCCCTCATTGATACCATGAATACTCAGGCACTAAGACAGTGGTTGTATAACAAATTTATATCTCTTCTACAATGGCCTAGTGAGTCAAATTGATGTTGGCCCCCAAGTCAACCAACATTGAAAAGATAGAAATCAAGCATACTGTAAGTGTTCGATCATGGCAGAGAGACTATGAAATGGACCCATCAAGTGAAGGTGTGAGGAAAATGTGTGTGCCATCCCTTTCTTCTGGCTGAGCTGAGAACTGTGACTTTGCAGGGTATTGGTCAACGATGTGGTCTTGGTTGCCACAGTAAAAGCACAGCCTTCTCTGCAATGTCTTTCTCTCTTCTCAGCATTCAACCAGGTGACACCTAGACGCATGAGCTTGAGGCTGTTGCTAGGGTTCTTTTAGACTTAATATCCTGCTAGATCAGTGGGCAGAGTTTTTGACATAGCATTGACCTGAGCATCTATTTCTGCCAAATACTGTGGTCTCCTATTAGTCGATGGTGAGCTGCAACAACCTCCCACCAGTTTAGATCTGCTGCATCCATTATGTTGGCTGTCACAAACAAGATTCGAGAAGATGCAGATGCATATTAGTGTCTTAATAAGGGATGCAGCAGACAAATCCAGACATTCGTTGAAGATGCATAGCGCTAAAGAAAGGCATCTACACACATTAACAATGGGAATTAAGGTAATATCAAAGGCAGGCAAAGTAAAAAAAAAAAAAATTTAAAGCACCTACAGTATACTAAAACAAAGTCAAGTAAAGGTACACTGAGTGTTTACTTCTCAAAGTGGATAAGACAGAGCAATTCTTATACACTGTAAGTGGTAATCATGAACAGGTGGGTGGGATTAGAAATCAGGTAACTGAGAACGTGCTGGGAAGCGCTGTTGCTGGGAGTTATGTTTGTAGGCTGCAGGGTTTCCTGAGGGTAGAGTACTGTATGGATTCAGGTTGGCATACAGATGAGTAGTTGCATTTTACAGAAAGGTCTTCAAAAGTCAATACAATATGAAAACTGTATTTTTTATATTATATTATAAATAGTATGTGGAAAACAGAAAAGCTGTACATTTTTGCATTATTATTTATTATTTTTAAAAAATCATACAGAACTGAAAGGTTAAACTGAAAATCCATACACAGGACGAAGGCCAATCAGTAATGAAAAGAGAAATTTCAGTATTGCTAACCAGCCTGGGTAAAAATGTTAATTGCAACAGCAAACAAAAATGCTAGATGGCTAAAGTGTCTATAAAGAACATGAAGAAGAAAATAAATTGCATAAAACGAACTCAAACACATGCACAAAGACACCAGATACTAGCAGAACACCATAGTTTGTGCAGACTTGTACATTAGATCATACTTTGATTTGCACACTAATGTAAGAAAAGAAGCATTTCCTTGGCCCTCATACTGTATGTTACCATGTATGAGTACCAGATTTCAGATCAAGACTCAAGATCAAGAAGAAAGAGAGACCATTTTTTAAACATTTTGGACATAGAAGATAATTGGACATAATCAATTACGCAAAGAAAAAAAATGGTTATTTGAACATAACCATATGTTCTCTCTGTCACTGCATAGTTTCACACCAGTTTACGTCTCCATACGACAATGTAATGTGATGTTGACAGATCATATAATGATACAGGTGTCACATATGGTATTTTAATACTTTTTCTTATGGATAAGTTAAAAAAAACTGTTTTATTTATTTAAAAAGTCCAATTTGCTTTACCCTTTGCAGCAGTTACGTAAGAATATATCAGTATATCATATATTTCCCTGGAAAAATACATTTATCTCCACTGATCGATGACCTGCATTGCACTTGTGCATATAACACAAGCCTTTGAACCTCTGCCTTTTATTTATTTATTAAGTTCATTAAATTTGCAATGTTTAATTAGGGTTTGACTGGACCACATGATGTTTAAAGTCCTAGCTGAGCTTTGAAGACATCAAAAAGTAATGGCTGACACCCAGTGGCGGCTACTGGTCTGTCAAATAGGGGAAGCTCATTTTCGGCCTCACTTTCACGGCTCATTTTCACTTGAAT
>JAQMYJ010000037.1:22302785-22321692 GCA_030014305.1 Clarias laeviceps
TTCCTTTACAATGTAGAAAGAAAGAAAAATCAGGAACGATCATGGAGTTAGAAAGTGACCCCAAACTTTTGAACGGTTGTGTATACAGTATCTGATTCAGTCTCTGTGTCCATTCTGTCAAAGTAGGTAGGTGGGTCTTCATCCAATTCACTGTAATTATCTTCCTAGCTGTTGTTAATAATATATGTAGTACGAAAAGGTGAGACTTACTGAACTGATCAGGGGGGGAAACCATCAAGCAGAAAAAATACTGGGCGCATTGGTATGTCATATCCTAAAACTTTACTAATCTCCCTTTTGACTTCCCACCAATACACTTGTATTTTGGGACATTCCCAAAATATATGAACATGTTATCTTTATTTAAAATCACATATAAATTATTGTTTCTATAGTATCTCATTCACAAGAACTGGTATGATAAACAGCGCACATAATCTAAGTCTTATAATAGACAAAAATGATGCTCTTATTAATTAAAATTAAAACTTTCTGTAAGGCAAAGTTTATGTAATATAAATGGGGGAAGAGTTCCGAGTCAGTGCTTTGTAAGATGCAGTAGGCTTTTAGCCTTCAGAACCAAGCACTTTCTCGAAGCCTCAGTAACATGACAAGCTACATTTTGTCTCATTAACTTCAACAGAAAGAAAAAATGAGATTAGTGAGGAACCAATTTTCCATAGATATAACACAACTGATAACTGGAAGTTACTTAATCTAACACCATTCCACAAGATTAACTTAAAGGGACCGTATAGCGTTCTTTCATTAATTAACAAATTTGAAATCACTGGTTAATTAGTGTTTTTATGAATAAGTGGAAAAATTTTAAACATGCATAGATGAATAAAGCACTTCAGCATATTTCTCTCTCACCCACTCAGTCATCTTCTATACCAGGCTATCGCGGGTGGCCTGGAGGCTAAATGCATGAGGCAGGATGCCACTCCATCGCAGGGCACACAGATATACTCATTAAGGTAATTAGCATAATCTGCATGCCTTTGGTCTCTGGGAGAAAACCAGAACACCCGGAGGAAACCACCAAACACAGGGAGAACATCCAAACTCCATGCACACAGACCCGAGGCAGGATTCAAACCTGGGCCCTGGAGGTGCAAGGCAACAGTGCTAACGTTTAAGCCACTGTGCCGCCTTAGTACAGTATATGCTGGGCACCCAAGGCTTACCCATGCCTGCGGGGACTAAAGGCAAAGACCCTTCAAATTCTCCACACCCCAGTTCAATTGAGCATCTCCCAATGGATGGACCAGACAAACAAATGTGATCTACGGAGGCCCCACCCCACAACCAACAGCACCCAAAGGATCCACTGTAAACATGCTCGTGCCAGACACTACAGCACACCCCCAGAGGCCCTACAGAGTCACCATGGTGGTATAAAGGAAACCCAAAACCTAGGTGGCTTTGTTAACGGTTTTAAAGTGTTGACTGATCAGTGTGAACAATATAGGTAGCTATAATTGCATTTTGTGTCTGTCCACATCACACCACTCATTAAACCAGTATACAGTACGTCATACGTTTACGTGCATACGATTATTATTTTTTTTTAATAAATACACTTAAAGTGCATTAATAATTTTCTTTGATAATGATGATGGTTCCCTTTCACACTTGCGGAAATACATTATTTATGTATCTCACATACATGCATATCACTTACAAGACTACAAAGAGCATCTAGTGCAGGAGTCTTGAATCAATTGAGAATCAGATTTGACTCTTGCTTGGTTAGAATGGAAACCCTCAGCCGTTCTGGGTAAGATTGAACACTCCTTATCGCAAAATTATGTTTAAAAACCAAAAACAAGTTCAGGGTTGTGTTTTTGCGCAGTTACTACAGTAAGTTGTGTTGCCAGTTGAACTCTTTACCCAAGCCTAAAGGGGAATGTGAATGCAAAATAATGATTTGAAGATCTCATGTTCTCAAATCTCATCTTCGACCTAGGTGACCTAGGGTAAATCTACTAGCTTAAATGCTTAAAGATGTTATCCTTCAGATGTCACTCTGGCTTTAAGGTCAAATAACAAAGAACGGTCATTCCTCGGATTGAGTTTAGGGTACTCATGTTTGGACAATCAAATCATCATTGGTTCCCCTTTAAGCTGTCTTGTATGCAGTTGACACAAGCTAAAAGGCATGATGCATGAAGGGGCATGCTGCAGTTTGAAAGAGATTTTAGTTAAAAGATGCTTAAAAAAACAATTTGTCACTGGAATCCCAGTCAGGAAGTAAAACATGATTGGGGAACGTTTTTTCTGGTATGGCCTTGAGGCTAAGAAACATGCTACAAATGCTAGAAAAAGCTGATACAATTTAAACAACACCTATTGAACAACTGATAACACTTAGCACTTTCTACCTTATCTATACTATCCAGAGACAACAGCATACTACTGTACTTTCTCTTCTTCTTTATCACTCTCTTCTTCCCAGTGGTGTACTTGTAAGGTTATAGAGGGCTCATAATGATGGCTAATAGAGCAAACCATGGCCCATCAGCTGTCCAAGATAATACAGTCTCATTATTTCTCCTCGCCGTCTGCCTCGTGCAGAAAAAGATTACTTTAAAATGCATTGACTGGGATCCAAAGAATTGCTGGCATAAGCTGTCAGGCTTAATAGCTCCTCCACAATTGGTGCATTGTCACTTTACTCAAACGGAGTTGTGACATTTATTCCAGTACTTGTCAGCTTATTTATTTTTGACAAAGCCTATTTTTATATTAATGAAATGCATCTCAGCTCAAAACTGTCAATGATTACATTTTCGATCTACATGACTGTATGTAAATATTTTTTTGTCTTATCTGAGCAACACCAAAACACACAGAGAGCTTCTGGAATCAATGCAAATATGTAGGAGTGGCACAGCAGGTAGTGTTGATATCTCACCGCTCCCGCTGAATTCCGAACGTGATGGGTTTGTTGACGATACATCCGACACACAAGATCTGTTGGTTGGATTACAGTTCCTTCAACACACACCAGTTTTCCCATATTAACTGTATCTGGTTATATCCATTACCCATGTGCCTTCTATTCACCTTGAAAGAAGAAACACAAGGCAACAGGAAACCGCTAATAGATACCTGTCTTGGGAGCTCAAATGTTCCTTTTGAAGTGGTTGTCATATTAAAAAACGTGTCAGACTGATGACTGCTTGTTGAAGGTTAATGATAAGGCAGCTCTCACATGCTGAACCTATTTGACAGACAAGGAAAAAAAACCTGATACAAGCCAGTTATGTGAGTAGAAAAATACTCGCTCATCGTCTATACCGCTTTATCTTGTATACAGAGTCACAGGGGGCTTGGAGCCTATCCCAGGCACACTCTGGACGTGGTGCAAATCCATCACAGGGCCCACACACATACACACTACGGGCAAATTGGCAATACTTGCAGGTCATTGCACTGTGGGAGGGAGGAAACCCGAGTACCCTGAGGAAAATCCATGCAAACTTCATGCACACACACCCTGAGGTGGGAATCGAACCCAGAACTTAGAGGTGCAAGGCGACAATGCTAACCACTACACAAACTATTGTTATGGAAACACATGTGGATTTTGTACTATGAGGTATGTGGAGTTGATGTTGTCAGTATGTGCATGAACAAATATAAGTAAATACCTTTGTGTAACAAATACCATTTCTTACACCTACATAAACATTCAGTTTCCTTCCACCTTTGCCATTTCTGGCTAATTTTACACTTTCACATCCTTGTTTTTCCACAATGTTTCATACATAATGCTTCTATTTTTTGCTCTTTCTACACTTTCAGTCTTTTTCCCTTTCAAGAAGACTTGCATTATCTGACAGAGAGAAGGGAGGTTATTGGTGGGGTGGGAGTGCTAGCAGGAGAAGAGGTCATACTGAAGAGAGGTCTGAGAGAGAGCATGAGAGATATTTGTATGTGTGTGTGTTCTACACAAAGGCTTATATAGTATGTGTGCTGTTAATTTGCACAGCTTTTCACACCTGCAGGGTTCTGTCAGATGTGGCAGGTCCAGACGTGGCAGGTCAATACCTTTTCCTCCTCACACCAGTCACACCTAAGGGAGCTGCTGCTCGCGTTCCTACTTTGTCAGACACGCTTCTGAGACCCGAGCAAAATAAACGTCAGAAAGCCTGGCGCATTATTGGTCTTTTTTTAGAACAATAGTCAAGTCTTTGTCATACAGTACATTAAACAAGAAGGTGAGTATTAAACACCAAATTGGTGCTAGATTAACCACTGGTCAAATAAAATGGTGGCATTTCAACAGATAATTTTGGGTAACTTTTTAGTGGGCAAGAAATACAATCATGTTAACTAATGTAAAATGTTTATTTTAATGTTTTTGTTTTTTTAATCAGTCACCTCGCACCTTCAGTGTCGAAGGGTTAAATCTTGCCTCTGTTCCTGTGTATGTGGAGTTTACTTGTTCTCCCTGTGCTTGGTGGGCTTCATCCCACAGTCCAAAGACATGCACAGTATGTTGATTGTGTTTCCCAATTTGCCCATAATGCGAGTGTGTTTGTGTCATACGATAGATTAGCACCTCTTCTAGGGTATACCAGGTTGCCTGTTATGGGATTTGACTATTTGGACCTTGGAGCTTATATTACTCTTCCTAGCCAAAGTTCACCATATTACAGTGCTGAAAAGAATTATTTGATCCCCTGCAGATTTAATAAGTTTGCTTAAAATGAAGGTTTCTTTCCTGTTGATTGGCAACTCAAAGTTTCTGCTCCATCCATAAGGCATCCATAACTCCCTGACCTTAATGCACTTTTCTCGAGCCACTCCGTTGTTGCCTTGGCAGTATGTTTTTGGTCATTGCCATGCTGGAAGACTCATCCACGACTCATCTTCAGTGTTCAGGCTGAGGGATCTGGTTGAGGTTGTACAATACATGGCCCTGTCCATTGGCCCTCAATATGGCTAATGGACAGGTCCAAAAACTCTGCCTGTACCTTTAGTAGAGAAACAGCTCCAAAGCATAATGTTTCACACCCTGTGCTTGACTATAGGGATGGTGTTCTTAGGGTCATAATCAGCATTTTTCTTCCTCCAAACACAGCAAGTCAAGTTGATGCCAAAAAGCTCAAATTTGGTCTGACCATAGCACCTTCTCCCAATCCTTCTCTGTGTTCACTGGCAAACCACAGACAGGCCTGTACATGTGCCTCCTTCAGGAGAGGGACCTTGCCGGGACTGTGGGATTCATTGAAATGCAACTCAATTAATACAATTTATATAATGTGGTTTTTTTATTGATATTCTGTCTCTATACTTACAAACAATAAAAAAATAACATAAAAAAATCTACTATCAAGCAAACTTACATATATTGAATCTATCGAATACCATTTCTTACACCTACATACACATTCAGTCTCCTTTCACCTTTGCCATTTATGCCTTTACACTTTCACATCCTTGTTTTTCCATGTTTCATACTATTCAATTTTTTTCTATTTCAACACATTCAGTCTTTTTCCCTTTCAAGAGGACTTGCATTATCTGAAAGAGAGAAGGGAGGTTATTGGTGAGGTGGGAGTGCTAGCAGGAGAAGAGGTCAATCTATAGGGGATCAAATAATTATTTTCCCCACTGTATGACTGGCTTTCCTTTAAAATATAATATGCTGTTCTGCTACAAGTTAATGTAAGATATAGTCTCTAAAACCTGGTTACAATAGAAACTGCTCTTACGTACTGATATAATAGAGAAAAGCAGCCTCGATCCATCTTGTTAAAACTAAATGTTCTAACTGTCAAGCCACACAGACAGTTACAAGTGCAGGTAGGCTTTCGTGAAAAACATTGATAAATCTAAATTGACAAGCAAAAAAAAAAAACAGCATAAAACATGCTTGTTTCAGTCAAACAGACTTTCAAGGACAAAAAACAGGGGCTCGGAAATCATTTGGGCGTAAGTGATTGTAATTGTGTTGATTTACATCACTAGTTAAAGATTCATGATGCCATATTTACTTGAATTATAATAAACCAACTAATGATGAGCACTTCTTTTTTTTATGTCTATCATCCTTCAGCAGAGACACTTGTTCTAAGGGAAAAGAAGCTAAAAAGGCAGATGGAGATGGTGGACAGTGGCATCCAGAGAATTTGCACGTAAACATAAGAATAAAATAAGAATAGTAAATTATTATGGCTTTGAGAAAGGAAAGAAGTGTCAAATAGAAGTGGTACAATGGCATGTCTAGGTTTTTAAATATGGGATGGTTAAGGTTGGGAGAAGAGAACACACTAATACAAGCATGTATTGTATAAGATTGCATTTAAAGAATAAAAGATTTGTGCCTCAGTGCAAACAATAAATGTTTACAATGATTTACTATACAAGCTGAAATTACTGCATTGGCTTTCTTGTTGCTTTATGGTTCCTTATACGCAATGGAGATTGTAAAAATGAGTACATCACTATAATGATGACCGAAAATCACACACAACAACTGTAAGTCTGTATAAATTGCAGGAGAAGTTAGTAGAACTCTCAGACTTAAGAATGGATTTCAGTATTTCAGTGGTAGTTACTGACCATGTGGTCACATTTGGTGTCACACTTGGTGCATTCCCATGTTGACCTGCAGCCAAGCTAAAAAAAAATAAATAATGGTTTTGTTGAAGTTTGAGTAAATCTCAAAGCAGTGCGAGTGTGTGTGCTTACCCACAGGCCACCCTGTGACTGTCCAGTTACATCATGTACAGCTGAGGAAAGCTGTCTTCTCTTATTAGACACACTCTAACAGGAAATCAAAGACCTTTCCATCACTCCAAACAGATCTAGTCTTTCTGTTCTAGAAACTATAGCTTCTATCTAAGCTATCTAAGATAAGGGAAATCAACTGACTGACTGCAGTTCGGTTGCAGTCCCAGAAAAGTCTATCAATGGATCCAATCATGTGCTTGAAGAATAATGAGGAATAGCAGAATGTCTCATTTATTCATTCATTACCTACAGTATATTACTTATACCAGGGGGCCCAAAGCACAAGACTGTGTACACCCTGGATGGGGTGCCATCCTGTTGCAGGGCACAAGCATACATGCCCAATCGTAGGTAATTCGGAAACCCAAATCTAAACCAAATTTAACCCCTCTTCATAACATAACAAACTGAACTCAAGTAGCCAATGTGAATTAAACTGGAGTCTTGGGTACAATGAGTCACTCACTGATTCGGTCTTTGTATCTGTGGCATCTGATGTAGAGGATGCAGGGGTTGGTTGGGCAGGGAGTGAGAAAAAGTCATTTGCTGTGTTCTGACCGCCTAGTAGTCCATCTTAAGAAAGATTCCTAACTATAAGCGCTTTGCCAGTACAAAATTACCCATCAATCACAGTGCCTCGCTGGACTGCAAAATAACATGGAGCTTGTATGACGCATGGCATTAATTTCTTGCACTATTTAATATTATCAAGGACAATTTTATATTAATATTTCCTGATATAATAGTTATTTTAAGTAATCTACATACATTGCAATCAATAATTTGTTAATCTTACATAGGCTATTAATCTGCATAATCTCTTTAGGAATGACAGGATCCATCTGGAAAATGAATCAAATCACATTTATTTATAAGCTACATACGTTCTAATAGTGTAACAATAAGCAATGGTAAATGGTAATTGTAAATTTCAATATATACTCAATATTATAGTGTGAATTTTCCACAGTAGCCACAGCAACCAACTGTACATGAGGACTAAGCACCTTAACTCACATTACATAAGCACCTTGGATACCTGTTGCTGCTACTGTGTAAATTTCACAATATTGAAATAAAATAATAAATATATATTGGAACAAAATCTGATAGATTACAAAACGTTATACTATAATACATTATAATTATATGCATTATACTTGAATGCATATAATTTGTGTATAAATTGGAAGTTTCCTTAACTGACTTGTCAGCACGTGCATCCAAGTACATTCACAGTGCCCAGGGCAGAAAAGGACAGGGCCGCAGGTGATAGTACAGCAGGGCTGGTTTAATAAGAAGGGCATGTGTGAAGCATTAACGAACGTACGACAGCTTTGTTTGAGCTGTGTTCGAGCAAAAGAATCACCAAACTATGTGGACAGTGGACCTCCAGGACTGGAACTGAAGATCCTGCTGGGCCTGGAGCCTATACCGCGAGGCCACAGTGGTAACCTCTATGCCACCATGCAGCAACAGAATTAATTCTGTGGTAGAAAATAATTCAGTGTAAAAACTCAAATCGAATATGGATTATTTTTTTGGCTACGTGCTTGTGGAAATTTCCCTATACAAATTCATATAAGTTAATGCTCATGAAATGTTCAGATCCTCTATTGCACCCACTTACTGTATACTGTAGGCATTTATATAAACTATGATGTATAGAAAGGGAGTGGTTCATACATGACAACATGTAGATCTGAGAACTGTATATTTACAGATGTTTAAAGCATGCCTTGTGTCACAAATTGGCTTTTTATTTAAAATATATCCTGTTTAGTTTAAATCAAACCCTTGTGCCTCTACCCCATGGTGCGATTCCTTTGGGGTGGTTTCACAGCAATCTCACTTGTGTGTTTCAAAGCAGCTGTTTCTATGCAAACCCTATTGCAGTTTGATTGCTATGACAGTATGATTGCACCATGATACGACCTAGCTGCAGGCAAACTGAATATGTTATGTATAATGGATTGCCGGTGTAATTTTTTTAACATGTGCAAGACAGCAAGATGAGTGCCAGAGGAAAGAATCAGAGCACAACAGGACTACACTGTATTCTGGATGTCTTCCTGGCAAAAGTGCTTTATGCAAAGAAATTACTGCTCATAACGGTCACAGAAGTGACAGATCAAGGGGTGTTCAAATCAAACCGGGACTCGATGAAATTTCCTGTTTCTGTGAAAATCGTCAGATAACTTGTTGCCAATTTGAGGAACAGACGCATCTGTCTGTGGGAATTATACATACAATCAATCATGACCACCACTTGCACATTACAGGAACTTGGTTGGGTGTTATTGCCACATCCCCATACAGTCTTGTCCTCAGTCCAAGTGATTTAATAATGTTTGGGCCATTAAAGGAGTTCATGGGAGGCCAGAATTTTAGACAGGGAGTCCGAACATGGCTCTGGTGTCTATAAAAGCTTTTGATTATATAAATATTCTGTTCTTTATTCTTTGTTGTTATTCTGCGCAATCAAAAGTCCCAGAATAATTGATTTGAACATGCAATTAGGGAAAAAAAAAAAAGTTTTAATTATTTTGTCGTTATATGGGTGGAACTCCATTTTTTAGCATTTTTTGATGAGTCCCAGTCTCTTTAAAGTTTCACTTTAAATATTTATATTAACTAGTCTCATACTGGTTGACAGCCTACAGTAATTATCCAGCACACAAAGGACACATTTTCTATTCACTCGTCTTAGATATTTAAATTTCACTCCACCAAAATAAAAAGCCAATTATTACATTACATTCATTGTAGTTCTGAATACACCTTAGCCAAGTCACTGGCATTATATAGCTTTTATTTCTTTGACAGAATAAAATAAAATAAGCATAAGCCCTGGCTGTAGGTTTCTGTCTGGTGTCTGGCCGGGTATCTCTGCTTTCCATGCCTACAAAACCATTCTTCTCCTATGCATTAACGGAAAACGTGAACATAAAGTTGTTGTACGATTCAGTTGGTCCTCTGTGTCGACCCCTCAACGGGAGCAGCCGAAAGACAACAACGATAAGCATACATACCTACAAATACATGTAAATATTTTACAGTATATTTTACTAATATCTATCAAACAAATATTTTTTACTAACACTTATACCTATTAAGTCAATTAAGGCTTTTTCAAAGCACATCCCAAGCATTCAGACCAGGGAACTACAAAATACATACACTTAGCATAGTTGCAGCTAGATCGTGCAGGTAATAAGAAGACGATATTGGTCTAATTCAGCATCAATTCAGTTCTCGTCCTTGTTCAAGTGTCAGTCTGGAGACAGTGCTCAAGATCATTAAACCGTTTGGAAATGGCATGGGGGTGGACAGGAGCAAATGAAAAGTGGTGGCCTCACTGACTCCTATTTATTTATTGGATTTCCACAAATAATATGCTGTCAGGGAGCCCAGCTGTGGAGCTTAGTAGAGTGTAAGGGGAAATCAAATTAAAGTTGACACACACTCTCCCAAAACACAGTACACATTATGTAATGTTCCCATTCATCAAGACAAGTCAAAGCAGCCAAATGGGAATGCAAAAGGCTCTTGCTGTGTCTCCTTCCATCCCCAGTCTATTTTCCCCATTTGCGCTCTTTTTTGCTCTTTTTTAAGCAAAATAATAAAAGAAAAAGAAAGAGAAAAAAATCTCAAAAACTGCTTTTTAACTTTACAGCCTGACCAACATCTATAGCAGATTTTTTTTCAGTGTTCAAGTGAATGTTTTCCATGGCTCATCTCCCAAATTACTTTACCTTAGCAGCTTTACCTCTCCAGGGTTCAGATTTTCTCTTGTCAGTTTGACAGCCCAATGGTCTGTTAAATCGCCTACAAGTTTAGGAAGCGCTTTGAGCATCAAGTTTCAGAGGACTGCAGCGAACCACAAGCCTCCAGAAATTCGTAATATGATATCAATTTAAATGATCCCTATCACAGATAACTACATTTTCCTCAGTTCACTTAAATGAAAGAGTTTAATATAGTTTGGAAAACTGTTCATTTTCAAAATCTTCCCGAGGTCTGTAATTTCATATGGATTTAAGGAAACTAGGCTGCAGAAACAGTTTTAGTTTCTTGTTTCTACAATATCTTAAATATAGCCATTTAATAGGTTAGCCCCTTTATTTTGTGGAATACAAGCTAAAATTCCACTATGAGAATACAGTACTCCTGAATGCTTACAGTAATTCAAGGCAAAAACATACAGACTATGAGCAAAACAACCAACATCAGGCTTGACAACAAGACTGGAGCCAAACAGGACATAACGAGACAAAGAACCAACAGTGATCAGTGACATGTGTCATGCTGGGGCTGATGGGTAATATAGTGCAGTGCGTCTTCTTGTTAGACCGTTGTTACTGTTACGAGAGCTGTACCGAAAGTAATGCAAAAGTGAGCATAACATTTTTTTAGTAAATTGAGTGTTTGCACAAACGTACTACTCACCATAGTCTCCATCACAAGCAATGCATCATTGAACCCAACCACTGAATCTTTTTTGAAAATTTGCTAGACAGTCGTCCTCCAGGACCAGGGTTGAGTACCTCTGTATACTGTAGAGCAGTGGTTCTCAACCCTGGTCTTGGAGGACCACAATCCTGCATATTTTAGTGTACCAGACCCCCTTCAATTCAGAAAGTGCTGTTAATTAGTTGATTAGTTAACACTAAAGTGTGCAGGACAGGGGTCCAAAGTTGAGAACCACTGATATAGAGCAAGGGTTACTTTACCAACATGTGAAATTTGAACGACCTACTGTATGTCATTTGATAAAAAGCGATGTCCCATTTTTGCATTACCTTGGGTACAGCACTTGTATTTTTATGTTTCACAAATATCCCAGAAAGAGAAAGAACACAAACTATTGCATTCATGAATCTTGACATTAATTAAATGAAATTGAGGATAGTAATACTAACATAGTAGCTTTATAATTATAATTTTATAAGAATAATATTAATCTTCAGCACCCACATTTAGTTGGTGTGCATGCGTGTCCATGTGTTTAAATATGTGTATGAGTGCCCGTATTTATTAAGCATCGCAGAATGACTCCTCGGAATTTCGCTGAAAGTTAATTTAGAACTAAAAACATAAAAGTTACTGTATTTATGAAGCTACCTACTCTTACTTTCAGTAAGGACTGAGCAGGACTGCTCCTTGGAAAGCGTCTGATGTAACTGTTTACGACACTTAGAGCAGCAAAGGAGGTTATAAATGATAGTGTGTGTTGTAGTTTTTAAAGTTTTTTGTAGTTTTACATTGTGGAAAATCAAAATGGTGAAATAAGTGGCAGGTGTGTGAAAGCTTTATGCGCATAGACATAACTGAAACAATGCAAAGTCCTTACCTGTTCCTATTGCATTTACCAAAGTTTGTGTGCATTCCCCCAGTGTGAAGTGGGCGGGGGCTGGGGGGGTTGCAATGTGCTGAGCATCCAATCAGAACAGAGGTCAATTGCACAATGCGTCTTAAAGACACAGTAACAAAAGAGCCAGTTTAATCCTGTGGCAATAAATGTTGAAAAATGTTCACGTAAAATTAATGATTGTAGTTACAAGTGGACCTTAGGGAAAAAGTTAAAAAAGCTAAAAATCTTAAATCTTATTTCTACATAATTGTATGCATTTTTAAATTATTTATTAAAGCTCTGAATTTCACCTCAGGGATATTTTTCAGGGCTGACTATTAGTCAGTATGTAATTGAATGGTGCAAGATTGAAGCGTGACAAAAATGTGAATCCCAATACACAGGTAGGCAAAGCGGAATACTTTAGAGAGTGGAGAATGATTTGCAGTAAGGTTCAGACCATTTGATCAAACAGAGCTCTGCAATATCCATCAAAAGAACTGGTGAAATGAAAAGCTTTGTTTGCAACAAATGAAAAATAGGTGTGTTAATAAGCTCCGATGAGTTGCATGGCGGCAGTGACCTCTGCCAGGCCGGCATGGATGAACTTAATTTTCCCAGAAGCTCAATGCAAGCGAAAAAATCCTGATGGGCTCAATCGAGTGCTGTATTTTTCTTTTTCGGCCCAGTGCACTGTGACAGACTGACAGGAATTGATGAAACACTCCTGAGGCAACTCTGTCAATCAGATGCAACCAACCACATCATGCAGTCTGTTATGTATCCTAACAGTATGTTTAAAAGGACATAGTCATGATTTGTCACATTTTTAAATATTCATTTCATTACCTTGATTTAGAAGCTGGAATCAGATTTTCATTAGATACTGTACTGTATCTCATGAGTAAATCCTTTAAACAACAACCAGAACCACAGAAATTGAGATAAAGATTCAATCTGTTCTGTCAAGCTGTTTTATGTTTATGGTTTGAAAAAGACTAAGGATAAAAATAAATTCCTTGAGCTATAACTATGAATCTTTCAGGAATAAATGCAATCATTCAGTTCTTCCGGAGAATATAATGTTTTTGTTAGTTTGTTATTTTCTACTTGGTTTATTGGCCAATTCCTTCCCACCAGTCAGCTCCCACATCACGTCAGTGACCATGAAAGGTGGTCAAAAACATGAATCATGCATAATGCCAATTGTACATGTATCTGGAGGCAGTTATGATCTGGAGTTGCTTCAGTTGGTCAGGTCTAGACTCAGCAAAGTTATGTGGCAATAAAATGAAGTCAGCTGATGACCTGAATGTACTGAATGACCAGGTTATTATATCAATGGATTTATTTTCCCTTTTTTGATGGCACGGGCATATTCCAGGACTCCAGGAAGTGTGCAAGAGTGGTTCTGGGAGCATAAGGAATTATTTTCACACATGAATTGGCCGCCACTTTGTGCTGCACAATCAAAGTTTAAGGCTTTCAAACAATATATCAGTGTAAAGTCTAAGTAGCATGGTGGCTTACTGGTCCGCACTGTCGCCTTGCACCTCCAGGGTACAGGTTTGATTTCCAGCCAGGATCGATTTCCACCTCTATGTGCATGGAGTTTGCATGTTCTCCCCGTGTTCGGTGGGTTTCCTCCGGGTACTCTGTTTCCTCCCGCAGTCCAAAGACATGTGGATAAGGCTAATTGGCATGTGTGTGTGTGTGTGAGTGTGTGTGAGTGTGTGTGAGTGTGTGCCCTGCGATGGATTGGCAACCTGTCCAGGATATACCCCGCCTCGTGCCCTAAGTGTCCGGGGATAGGCTCTAGGCCCCCCACGACCCTGAATACAGCATAAAACAGTATAGACATTGTGTGAGTGAGTGAGTGAGTGAGAGTGAGTGTACAGTCTACTGCTTTAATATTCTGGCCCATTTTATCTCAGTTTTACTCAATCACTCAGCCAATTGATGCCATTCATCCGGTGTAGGCCATGGGAACCTAGGTTCTAACCACTACACCATCGTGTAGCTTTAATTGCACACTGTATATAAAAAGAGGAAAAGAAGAAGAAAATTGCCCAGACTTTCCAGCATCAATTAATCCACAAAACCAGCAGCCAGTTAAACACTGATTGCCATTGACGTTCCTCAATCCAAACACAAATAACTGACCATCATGCCAAGCTACAGTATCACCATCTGTTATTTTATGTGGCTTCATGATCAACACATCTAGTCAGGGAAAGAAAAATAATTACACAATGATTAATTATGTCATTTACTAATTTAAGGTCAGCCTTGCAGGCTCCATGTGCCAAGCAGAGTGAAAAACTACACTTTAGAGACCTTCAGGGATATTGAAGTTATGTCAAGCAAATGGTTTTGTGCTGCTTTATGCACAGATACAAACAGAACAGATGAGTGTATACATAATACCCTGAAATAATTGGGAAAGTGAATGTTTGTACAAATGACAGACTAGATATAAACTTCTTGTACTGTATTTTTTTTCTCCCTCTTGAAAGTAAATTTTGCCTTAAGAGTTTTGTTGGTCTTTCCTTACATTTTAGCAAAAACAAGTGCTTCCATGATTGACTTGTTACATTTAGTGTATTAGAATTGTTGCGAATTAATTATTACCACTTTATTAGGAACAATTGTACACCAACACATTTACAGTAGGCATTTAGCAGACACCCTTATCCAGAGCGACTTACATTTTCATCTCATTATACATCTGAGCAGTTCAGGGTTAAGGGCCTTGATCAAGGGCCCAACAGGGACAACTTGCTGGTCATAAGATTTGAACCTGGGACCTTCTGAGCCATAGTCCAAAGTCCTAACCACTGAGCTACCCATGATCCCTTACAATTATCCAATAAGCAAGCTTTTGTGGCAGAGCAATTCAGATAAATGTGAAACGACATGCATTTCCTGTTAGTTCAAACAAGTCTGGACATTCTTATCTGAACACTCATCATCATGGTGAGCAGAATATTTGCTCACTGGATTCATTTGTTGCTGTTTCTTTGTTTCTTGCACCGTTCTGTAAAATCTCCTCTTAAAATAAATAGAAGATCAGCAGTTTCTAAAATGCTCAACCTGCTCTGTCTGACACTGACAAATATGCCAAATGATCTCATTTTTCCCATTCTGACGTTTGAAGTAAGCATTAAAACACTCAATGTGTAATGCAGCTGCATCCTGCATAATAATTAAATGAATGACTAAGTTGTAAATGAATGTTCCTATTAAAATGGCCAGTGATTGTATGAAAATGACTAGTTAAATGAGATTGGTAAGCATTTCTAGATTTTTAAAAGGGTCTACTAGGAAAAATTTTATCACAGTCAGGTGTTCAGTGTTCAGTGCCACAGGGTTAAATGCTCAATTAGCAAATAATCATTATTTGCCAATAATGGATGCTTATTTGCTTGTGGTAAATATGCAGTGGCTAAAGCTAGAAGCTATTGTCTTACTTGGTTAGAAACCTAATTTATGCACTTTTCACTAGGAATCATCAATTACATGTGATCTGTGCTAAATTTCTCTATACAACACATCCCAACACACCCCAAATGAAACACCTCAACACCTAAAACACTTTAAAAAGCCACTCCAGTGTCCAGTCCAGATGATGTTTAAACACAGAGGTGCTGTTGAACACCATTTTGAACACCGTCTGCGTCAACAGCCAGCCACACTATTTACAGCCTCACACACTCAGCTTATTTTGTTAGGCTAATAAATTGAATTTGAATGCGTATTGTCATAATGCATGTTTATGGAAATCTGACAGTCCAATACAGACAATTTGCATATATTAACTGACTCATCGAGTGGAAGCACAGAAATAATGCTCCATTAAATGAATGATTTCCTAGGCAATGTGAATTGAATGAATGAGTAAATGTAATTTGAAAAGCTTGACCTGCAAACTAACAAAAAGTTCCAGCTCCGTTGCTTAATGTTCATCACTTCGTGCTGAACTTAAACGTGCTGGACTTAAACAGTTAACAATAACTATGTTTGAAGTCTTATTAATTGACACAACATTATGACACACACAATCCCAGGCTCCCAGGTTGCATCCAGGAAAAATAAGCTTGTAGAAAACTACAAAGGCAACAAGGAAAAATTTAAGGACCTTGGATATTAATATACTGTATGTTTTAAGACAGTTGCAGTTTTGTTTTGTTTTTTACATATTTGGGAAGAAATAAAATTTAAAATCTGTACCATGTAATTCAGTTGCAAAACTCAATTTCCACTATTCTGTCCACTGAATATTCATCCTCATTGCCTATATTTGCACATATTCATCTCATTCTTTACATATATACTGTATACAGTAATATGCTGTTTTTCTCTTAGTCACTTCTGTGGAAGCATGGATCATCTCCCACGTGTCCTTTTTTCTTTTTTTGACTGTAGCCTCTACACAATTGATGATTTGCAACTGTATGTCTATTATGTTACTGTCCTTCCTCCTGGAATTTTAAAAATTCTTTGGAATCAAAAAAGTATCTATCTATCTATCATCCATCCATCCATTTTCTCCATATAAACCATGTAAACCACACACCCCTATCTGACTTGACTGTTAATTTATTTTTTCTTCCCTTTTTAAGTTTATCTATCACTATCTTAAAATAAATGAGACTGTTGTTTCTCACATCCGTAGCACAACAACGTGTCTTGACACCATAGGAATTAATAAGCCATGCTCCCCAGATGAGATGACGTCACATTCATTGACTTATCTTCTTTTTTTTGTAAACCATGCAAGTAACAGAACATAATTCGTTTAAAACTCATACATGATCCAAATCATCCAAAGATATAATTCTGAGTTCCTCTGTAACATAGACACTCCTTCATTCATACTCATATCAGCTGGACACTGGCATCCAATGACGCACTGTGACACATCATACATTAATTGATTGGGTAGTGCTTATTATAGTTTTTATTTTTATTTTATTTTAAACATATGTGCATTAAATATATTAAGTACACTGTGCCATTTAAAAGTCTGCCACAAATAAAACGTGAGGACATTCTATGGTACATGAGCTGTTTTGTTTGTATACAGTATATACAAGCCAATATATTATGTAGTTAATAAATTGTGTGTATTTTGTTAATGTACTATAGTTTTGTTCTATATGTATCATTAAACATTATTTTTACAAATATGATGACTGAATGTTTGAATGCAGTAATTAAAAAATGATCAGTTGTTTTAGAGTCTATTCTCTGATACTCATGAGCATAATTTTAGTCTTTCAAATCCCGCATATAGGGTGATAATAGGTTGCACGAATGATGTTCCCTCTGATTGGGTCAGGAGTGCTCTTCTGCTGCTGGTGACACCATTTTAGAAATAGATTGGCTCCTGGATTATGTTAATAGCTGGCAGCCCTATATACCGTACATATACGTTCATATGCCTACTGTATGCATTTATGCAGTATGTGTCTATGAGTCATTGTATAATTTGGGGTACATTTTACATGAGCTCAACATACAAAAACAATGTTATATCTCAATAGAACAAATAGTGGTTTAAGTCAGTAAATTCCTTCAGTGTAACATATCTGCTAGTTGTACACTATGTACACTACTGGGTAACATAGTTGACAATTTCCTTATGTTGACCAATAATTAGTGTAAGGACCACTTCTTATTTTTATGAACAGTTCAACATCATATTTGATCAAATAGTTTTATTAAAATCAAAAGCAATCTGTAAACCATAATAGTGTAGTAGCGTAGTTGCTGGTCAATTAATATATTTCATGACAATAAGTTATTATAGATTAAATATCTTTTAAAAAAGAGAGAGCATTTACCACAGTTTGTCACAGAGAAGAATGAGATTACGTGGGACAAATCATTTTTGAGTTACAGGATGGAGATCTGTTAGAAACTTTTGCGAACATTAATAAATACATATACAGTTAAATCTTGGATTGCGAGCATAATTCATTCCTGATGCTTGCTTGTAATCCAAAGCACTTGTGTATCAAAGTAAATTTCCCCATAACAAATAATGGAAACTCCAATGATTAGTTCCATAACCCAAAAATATTCATATAAAAATAATTTATACAAAATATAAAGTGAAGATAATACCAATTAACCTGCACTTTTCCTTTAAAAAGAATCATACTTGTAGTGATTGAGACCAGAGAGAGGAGAGGAGGAAAAAGGGCTACTGTGTAGCATGACTTTCACACATACGTGCACACACACCAGTTTGCCGACAGAGACTCATACTCACGAAAGCACCTCTGTGTGCACGGATGTTGACTATACGAGTGACGCACGTGCAATGACAACGAGCATCAGAGACCATTAACTCTGTAATACTTCACTCGTTTACCGAGTTCAAATTAAAATTTTTGCTCGTCTTGCAAAATACTCGCAGACCAAGGTACTCGCAATCCAAAGTTCCACTATACATAAAATTTTACCAAATCCATTTTAAAATACTTGTTGTTAACACTAAGGCCTTGTTCACACGGGCTTTAAAATCGAGCGTTTTTCTGGCGTTAGTAGCGTCCGGTGAGTGCGGATCAAGCACCGAGGTTTTCCTACACATAGGAGTCAATGAGAGTGTTCACACAGGCTTTGGTCATGTGCGTTTGTCCAGCTGCGCGTTTATACAGCGTCAAAAAAAAACGTTGCATGCAGCTTTTCTTGGTGTTCAAATCCCAACGAACGCAAGGAAAACGCTTCTAGTGCGTTTTCTTCGCGTTCATTTTACGCTTTGGAGGACCGGATATATCCCATGATCCTACATGCTAT
>JAQMYJ010000037.1:22324044-22336842 GCA_030014305.1 Clarias laeviceps
TTATGTATAGTCATGGTGAAGGGTGATGTAAACTATAGGTTTGATGTGGTTCTGATTACTTTGTAATGCTAGAAAAAATTATAAATAAAGTGGGGAAAAAAGAAAAAAAAAAAAAAAAAAAAAACTGTACTGTGCCAAAAGGAAGCCCAATGTTAACAGTGTCCAGAAGCGCCATCGACTTCTCTGGGCTTGGAGGCATCTGGGATGGACCATCACACAGTGTAAACGTGTACTGTGGTCAGATAAATCAGTATTTTAGGTATTTTTTGGGAGAAATGGACGCCGTGTGCTCCGGACCAAAAAAGAAAAGGATCATACAGACAGTTACCAGCAGCAAGTCCAAAATCCAGGTTCTGTCATGGTATGGGGTTGTCAGTGCCCTTGGCAAAGGTAACTTGCACTTCTGTGATGGCACCAATGATGCTGAAAGGTACATGGAGATTTTGGAGCACAATATGCTTCTTTCAAGAAGACATCTTTTCCAGGGACGCCCATGCATATTGCAACAAGACAATGCAAAACCACATTCTGCACACATTACAGTCCTGGCTGCGGAGGAATAGGATACAGGTACTTGACTGGCCTGCCTGCAGTCCCAACCTGTCTCCAATAGAGAATGTGTGGCGCATTTTGAAGTGTACGACAACAAAGACCCCGTACTGTTCCCCACCTTAAGACTTGTTTGCAGGAAGAATGGGACAAAATTACACCTGAAACACTTCATCACTTGTTTTCAGTCCCTAAATGTCTTTTAAGTGTTGTGAAAAGGAATGGCAACATTACAAAGTGGTAAATGCTTTATTGTTCCAACTTTTTTTGAAATGTGTTGCAAGAACACCTTTCAAAAATGTGTTTATTGTAAAAATTAAAAAAAAATCATGAGGAACACATTAAATAATGTCTGCAATGAAATAAAAGTCAAAGTCACTACTTTCTTTTTTTATTTGTGTTTTCCACACTGTCCCAACTTTTTCTGATTTGGGTTTTGTATTATAACATTTGACAGGCAGCATATCTGTTCATATCTTCGGGGTCCGTGTGCATGAAGTTTGCATGTTCTCCACGTGCTTTTTTTTCCTGGTCCTCCAGTTTCCTCCCGCAGTCCAAAGTCATGCCAATTAGGCTAATTGGTATTCTCAAATTGTCCGTGGTGTCTGATTGCGTGTGTGAATGTTGACCGGAGGTCCTGTGACGTTCCTAAAAATGGGAATAAATGAAATGGTCACCACTGGCCTCCACAGTCCCAAGGACTACTAAGGTTCCTAGATGGATGGATAGATGGATGGTAACCTTTACTTGGTAACCTTTGCACTTTGAAATGCCTGTAGATAATTTCTTAAGAAATTTTATCATGGTATTCCAATGTTACCAGTACAATGGAATATGGTACCATTTACGTATTTGCTGATACTGTATAATACATGTACTACATTATGGTACATGGTTGTACCATGATACATACTTTTTGAATGATGGTTCTACCATGTATAGTGTGATGTTACAATATACAGTCAAAAATATATTATAATCATTTATGTATCATAATGGTAAAACGTCTATTATAATTGCTGCAGTCCCTTATGGTACCTTCCAAAGGTTAATCTGCAATACTTTGGTAAATACAATGGTACTTTTTGGGTACCACAGTGGCTACCAAAGTTCAGCAGGTATATAATATTGTACTGCCTGTAGTACAGTATACAGTACCATACCAGTATTATGTACTGATATATCTAATATGATATAGTATGTACAGACATACCATATTAGATATCTGTTGAGCTTTGGTAGCCACTGTGGCACCCAATAACTACCTATTTATTCACCAAAGTATTGCATACACACCATATGTACTTGGTGCCCAGTGAAGTACCATTGTACCTATCATGGTACTCTATAAAGTCCTATCACTGAAGTTCTATGGCAATAGTATGGTATATTATGTTATGTACTATAGTTTACCATAGGTAACTATAGTACATGCAATTTTTATGGGCTCCAAAGAGACACTAATTGAGGATGTTCTCTGAGATACAGTGTCTTTAGAAAATAATGAAATTAAGGCTAAATACTGAATAACTGATAACTATTCAACCACATCTCTTTACATTATGACTAGTAATTTTTTCTTGAGCACTCACATAAAATATGTTAAACAGGTTAAATCTGTGTTAATATTAATTCCATCTATGTCCAATCATTTTATGTACTAAGGAAGATTATTAAAACACAAAATGTTAGCCATGGACAAAGTATGACACAATCCATGCACTATCAAACCTGACTGCTCATGCAAGAAGGGTAAAGATCAGAGAAGTGTCCAAGAGTCTAGCTACAGTATGGCCAGAACCTGTGTAGACCTCAACAACAGCATCAGCTGTGCACAGATGTAGCCTCTACGGGTGAGTGGCCAGAAGAAAGCCACTTCTGAGAAAGGACATAAGAAAATCTGGAAGCTGTTGAGAAAATATTTTACAATCTGACAAGACTAAAGTTGAGGAATTTGGTCTAAAGCCAAAACATATGATAATAAACATAATTGGTGCAAAAAAAGCATGGTGGGGATGCTTTTTTAATTTTCTTTTTAGATGGAGAAACTGGACAACAGGGATGAAGTTGGAAAGAAGCAAATTGTGGAGGAGAACCTCTTTCAGTGAGCCAGACATTTGCATTTGGAGCACTGGGCAAAAACTACAAAGGATTGGCTTGTAATAAAAAAATAAAAATAAAAATAAATAAATAGTGTTTTGGAATTGGGAAGACTTAAATCTGAACCCAGACTTAAATCATTGGCATGGCCTGAAAATTGCTGCCTTAGAACTAGAGAAAATGGAGGAATGAAAAAAAAAGTAATAAAAAATTGCAAACCTCAACTCAAATCTATAATTGCTTCAAAAAGGAAAAAGCACACCGGCTGAATTAAGCAGCTTTTATACTGCTTAATTTCAAATAATTTTGTCATTCTCATTTGTAATTTTATGTAAAGTCAGTGGGAGTGCTGTTGTGCTGGTTATCAGCACAGCTGCGATACAATCGTACAGTAGGTATGAGGGTGCACCCCAATAGTGAAGATATCACGGTAAAGCTGATATCCAATACAACAGCACAACCTCTAGTGTGATATTGTTTTTATAAAACAGTCCCTCAAACACCATTAACATCAACAGATTATGATTTGTTTCTTTATTTAACCAGTTATTTTGCTCCGTCAACACATGTGCTTGTTTGGCTGGAAAAACTAACTAACTATGACTGACAAAGTTGGCAACCAACATTTTGTGTAATTAACAGGGCCGAAAGTAATTTTAAATTCATACTGATACTATGTAGCCAAGAGGTGAGAATAATAAACCATCAAGGTGGTGGACAGTCCTGTGAATCTCATTTTTCTTTATATTTCCAGTTATTCCACTTTACATTATCAGCTACGTTAACTTCTGGGTTCTAGGGTTAAGTCCCAAACAGCGTTAAATGAAAAGCTAGTGCAGTAGGGTGGACAGTAGGGCCCTTGATTAGGGTCTAGGGAGAGATTTGAGATTCAGTGTTGTGTTAGAAGCTAGTTAGTGTTGTAGCCATCAGAAGGCCTTACCGTCCTACTTTCACCCAAGCTGCGAGCGACATTTAGTGTAATTAACAGTTACTAGAACACCTGTGACATGGAGTGATACATATAGTTAAATGTTTTGAGTGCTGTTACTGTCTATTATCTCCATTCATGGAAAGCCTCTCGTCCATTGAGGTTACTTGGTCGGAAGTAATTGTTCCTGTATATAACAGTGCTTAAATTTGACGTAACAATAAAGCAAAAAGAGAAATAATCAGCGGCGATTTCTGGAGCCACTATACATACATAATCTGAAAGAGTGAATCGCTGTTCCTTAATTGAAATATTTGGCTGATGCTTCTATGAGTGTCTTAAACTTGATACAGGATACAATTGAGGATTAAGGATCTTGTCGAGGAGCCAACAGTAGTAACATTGCAGTGCTGGGGTGAACTTCATTCATTCATTCAATTCTATGTTAGGTTTGATTTAACAGCTGATGGTATAGACTAACCATGTGCTCCACTGCAAATACTGACATCTTACCAAATGAAATTTTATTGAATATAGTCATTTATGTATCTTGAACATACTCCTTTTATCTAGTAATTTCTATTATAAGGTTATAATGAATGAAAAACAAGATTTAATTAATCCACTTAAAATCCACTTGATCTCTGTCTGAGGAAGAAGCACTGATTTGGTTCGTTGTTATGTATGAAATGGAGAACATTTGAGATTCAGTTGTTGTATTAGATTCAGTGTCTGGTTGGCATTGTAACCATCAGAATGACTTAAAAGCAGTTACTTGGTGTTGTTTATGATGACTTAACATTATCAGATGTTTTTCTTACTGAAAAACAGATTGGTTTCTTACAAATCCCACCATCTTACAAATCTCACCCCTCACAAATTAGACTGAATCCCTGCAACCAATCATAACACAGGATTTATTGGAAAAGACGGGAAGACCTAATTTCATGACTGTTTTAATCTTTAAGAAAGTAACACCAAGGTGCAATTTCTTTACTAGTCAGTGGTAGTTTATGGACTGTTAGTAAATTAAACATGCGATGGCTTTTAAGTTTTATCGTCTATGATTTCAAAGATGGAAGAGAGAGAGAGAGAGTTTGCACTTTCAGAGCGATTGATGGGAGAAGTTTAATCTTCCCTAAGTTTCAAAGCATGTCTCAAATGTAATTATCACACAAGCAAAACAGCTGCACTCCAATCAGCCTCCATTTTGAGAGGGTGTGCTAGAACACATCTCATATCAAATGCTTTAAATGAATGAAGAAAAAGCCATAAACCATGCATGCAGAGGGATAAATAGCATGAGCTAGCATTGCGCTTCTATAGTATACATGCTATAGAATAGCTATATATAGCCTGTATACCCCTCAGCATGGGCTTGAGCCATATCACAATGAGATGCCACTCCCCCTAAAGGGCATTAAGGGGCATATGGTCAGAAAAAAAATATGCCATCTCCCAGTGCAAAATAACATGACATCTGCTGTTAAAAAAAAAATAAAAATACACAGACACACACACTCTCATAGATCTAGTATGCATTGTCTTTTTTACTGTCCAGATCTTCATCTATCTCATCACTCCCTATAAATATTACTGTGAAATTTCCAATTAGAACAATTATTAATGCAATCAAGCGTGTAGCCTGAGCAATGCAACATGACATGACATTAATCAAAACCCATGGGCTGCATTTTAATGAGGCGCTTCAAACCGATAAAAGAGAGGGACCTTTACTCACTGGCATGGTGGAGTACGATGGCATTTCTGTAGACCATGTATTGAGTGTGAGAACCACACGTTTGTCATAAGGGATTTTGTCTTGTTATGCCAGTATCTCTAATGAGTTGTTCAGTTTGACCTTGTAGAATTAGAGTCAGTTCAATGTGATAAGTGAAAAGTAGGAAAGATAAAGGGCACCTATTATGCAAAATTTACTTTTTAGTTATTTTTAGCCATTCAGATGGGTCTTCAGTGTGCAAGTACAGACAAAATTCATGAGAAAAACAACATTTCCTGCATCTTAGACCTCTTTCCATTTTTGTATTGGCCAGGGCTTACACAAGCCAATTAGATAAATGGCTTCCTTGTGGATTAGCAGGATGTGTTCCTGTCTGTGTGTGATAATTTTAACTAATGTTCATAAAGTGAAACCAAAAATCACAACTGTAAAATAGCATAATACATACTAGATGCATTTACACAGACTCTAATATTCCACTAATAATCATAATAATACAAAAAATGCAAAAAATAAAAAATGCAATGCATGGAAAAGTCTGACAGCTTGATTGGAATGCAATAACAGGGGTGGTGTAATCCTTTGATAAGTCATTAAATAGGAATGTTGAATGTTTGACCCTCGTGCGGTAACATTAGGTACTTTGACGAGTTTCCGGGGGGGAAGGTTTTGCTTCCATTCCTGATCCATAAACTCAACTCTCTTTCATCTGTGTCTACTGCCATTTATTGGGTCTCTGGCTAATAAAGAAGCACTGATTGGCTCACCATGTCATATGTAATAGTAAAGCTTGTAACCAATCACCAAAATCGACTGAATTCTTATAACCAATCAAAAAGCAAAAGGCAAGATTAATTGAAAAAGATGGGAAGCTTCGTAAATGCTTCGTAGTGAACAGAACCACTTTGTGCATGTCATAAAAAGCTACAGTACACTGCCTGGCCAAGAATTATTGTTTTTTTAATTGCACACTTTAAAATTTAATTCATTCATCTTTAGCTTTGATTAGAGCACACAATGTGGTGAACAGTTCATGCGTGAAAATGTTGCTCAAAATGCTCCCAGAACCACACTCTTTCACAATTTGAGTCCTGGAATATCAAAATTAAAAGTGTCAATTTCAATGAGAAAAAAAAAGTATTTGGTTGTGAATATGTAAGGAATGACATTTCCATGTAACTAATATCTCACTGTCTAGTATTACGCAATTTATCTAGAATATAGTCATTTGTAGTATATAGTTAACTTTATTTTTTTATATCATTAAATATGTTTTTCCTAGGTATCTTTGGTCCAGGACAGGTGCACCTGGTTTAAAAGATCATTGAAAGAGGGGGTACTGGAGCCAGAAAAATGTACTGCTCTAATATACACTAATTAAAAGCTTATTTATCTGTTTCCCGCAAAGTTCTTTGCCAACCCTTTCATTCTTTTTAATAAAATTTACTACTATGTTTATCTTGATTGAGTAGAAAGGTCTGGATTGCCCTCTCAGACAGATAAACTAGACCAATTAAAGCACTGCCAGTAATCATACGTCTAATGTTCCACTACTTCAACTTAATTATGGCATTTGGAATTATTATGTTCATGCAAGTAAGTGTAAGACTCCATCATATCCTAATGACCAAATAGAAATATGCTGCAGCACCTGGCAGTCACAAAGTGACATTTAGATATTTTGGTTGTTTAATTTAAAGTGAATTAAAATGTGTCTTGTTGGCATTTGAAAATAAGACACTGCATGCACATGTTTCTGTTTCTGTGTTTCTTTGATCAGCCAATTGCAATTTAGTGCAAATAACACCAGTCTAATTGGTGTCTTTTAGCTCGCAACCTGCACTGTTGCTGATTAAAGAAATTTATGGTAGACACTTTTGTTGACAAATTGGTATTCTTAATACTCTCCAATTATCAGCAAAATAATTAGCAAAAAAAAAAAAAAAAAAACTTTATTCCAGCTGCTCCCTTTAAGGGGTCACCACAGCAAACCATCCGATCCACACACAACTTTGGCACAGGTTTTACGCCGGATAACCTTCCTTACACAACCCTCATTTTTTTTCGGGCTAGGGACCAGCACTGTAATATTTGGAATCCATGACAAAGTGTAAAAGAAATAGTAATAATACCTATAAAATTGTATGATTCATTCATAGAATCCTATGCTATGACTTTTTTTCTTCTAGAATATTGAGTATCAACCAATTTAAATCTAAAAATAATAAGTGGGTGATATTCAGGCTATTTATAAACTGAACTAGGTCTTGTATTTCACCTAAATGAATTTGCAAAAGGGTAAATTGTAGTGTCACTGTTTAGATGAGTCCAGTGTGAACTATATCTCGCACATCTGGACCCCACAGCTGGGCAGGTGGAGCCAGGCACCCTGGGTCACATGGTATCAGTGGCAGGGTGGCGCAGCAGAAGGGCGTATGGGATTAAGAGGCAGAGCAGCTGGCGCTGGTAGCAAAGCGCCGATGGCACCTGAGTCCTCACAGCCAGAGTCCGTCGACAATTATCCCAGGGGGCTGCTGGGCATCTGGTGTTGCTCTCTAGTACTGTATTACCTGAGTTTCTTGCAGCTCAGGAGCACCCCCACGGAGAAAATATAATCACACATGCCTGAGTTTATACGCACACACACACATAAAGCCCACCGTCATCACACACAGAAAGGCTTGATTACACACCTGCCATCTCTACTAGAAAAGTAAATTGAATGTGAGCTGGCTATGGTGGTGGCTATTCCCTGACAAGCTCAGAAAAAAGAGTGACCTCTGCCAAGCGCTGTTGATTCAGACATTCTCACCTGCCTGATACACCACCTGTTTGATAATGAGAAGTCATTTCAGCCAGCGTGGTGGTGACAAAGCACAGCTTTCGGCTAGCTGAGCTCATAATGGTGCCAAATAGAGAAATGTTGCTAGAGGGATTCTGGATGAAAAGGCTACAAGAACCCTATTAGAGTCCACTCTTTTTCTTCTCCTTTGGATAGTAGAGATCTGTGGGTCTTTAAGATAAACTGATTAAACTGTGCAACTGATTAAAGGAATGCAAGATGGATAAAACCTTTTTTTGTTTTCAGGTTCATACAGTCTCACTGGATCTCTGCACATCCGTGATGTGACTCTTCTGTTCCAACACATCCCAAAGATCCTCTATTGGATCTTTAACTGTGAATTTGACTACAGACTGCATCATGTTTAAAAAAAAAGTTTGAGATAATTTTCGCTTTGTGATGTTGCATGTTCTTCTGTGGTCATAAAAAGATGGACAACAACACTAACCAGTGCATGATTGGTACCAAGGGGCACAAAGTGTGCCAAGAAAATATCACCCACACAACAACCACATCATCACTAACAACCAATCCATGTTCAAAATCACTTAAATTCTGATGCTCGGTTTCAGAAGATCATCTTAATCCTACCTACATGCCTAAATGAATTACATTACTGGAATGTGATTGGCTGATTAGATTAGATTTGTGCTAACAAGTATTTAAATGTGTATGAAAAACCTAATGAAGTGGCCAGTGAGTGTACATGGTGGTTTGGACCATAAATAGATGACAGAAATTTCACAAAAAAATAAAAATAAGATGCATTTATAGTGCTCAGAAAAGGGGTTTTTCTTTAAATAACAAGACATAATTTTAACCCTTGAGAATGAATACTTTGAACCAAATTTTATATCAATACAATGATTTACTACACACTACTGTACCAATCAAAAGTTTAGACACACCTTCTAATTCCAGTGGTGTTTTCTGATTTTTATTTCTTTCTACATTATGAAACAATACTAAAGGCATCTGAAATATGCACTAATCTCTTTTGAACAGTTGTTATTGAGATGTGTCTGCTCGTTTGCTCTGTAAAGCCTTCATAACGGCTCTAATAAAAATAAAAAAAATTATTGAACAATTAATTATAAATAATTCCATGTTATTTCATAGTTTTGAAATATCCAGAATTGTTCTGGGATGTAGAACATAAATTACTTAACAAAAAAACATTGAATTAGAAGGTGTGTCCAAACTTTTGACTGGTACTGTATGTAAAGTAAGCTGTAGAAGTTGCAGATGGTTAGGCTTTTATTGAATGAAGCAGACAAATCCAAAGGGCAAACCAATATTCAAAGTCAATAGACAGGCAAAGTATTAGGCAATCAGCTGACAGATGTAAGTAGGCTATACAGAATTCAATAAACGGAACAGACAGGGTCGATACCGGCAATGCAGACGCGAAAACAAAAGGCTATGTAACGTCACTGGTGGAATTCTAAGTGCGAGACTTTGCAGACGATAACCAAAAAATAAAAACTGAATGTCTGGGTCATTAGTGGAAAGCTAATTAGGAACCGGCAGTTGTGATAAAAGTCTGGGAAAGTATTATCATTTCTTAGCATGTACAAATGTAATTAAAATACATCAGCTGAAAGGACTAGGTGTTTTAGTTTCTTAACCAAACTGGGATTGTTTTTTAATCAGAAGCCTATCCTGAACTAACTGTATAGCCCTGCTTTATGTACTAGGTATGACTTTTCCTTTATAAAAGGTCTATCAACACACATTGTCTCTATACTACTTTATCCTGTATTCAGGGTTGCGGGGGGCTTGGAGCCTATCCCAGGAGACTTGATGCACGAGGTACACCCTGGATGGGGTCCCAAGCCATCGCAGGGCCCACACACATAAACACACACTCTTATTCACACACTACGGGCAATTTGGAAACGCCAGTTAGGCTAGTCTGCGTGTCTTTGGACTGTGGGAGGAAATCGGGGAACCTGGAGGAAACCCACAAAGCACTGAGAGAACATGCAAATTCCATGCACACAGACCCGAGCATGAATCGAATCCGGAACCCTAGAGGTGCAAAGCGACAGTGCTAACCACTAAGCCGTCTTGGCGCCATTATAAAAGAATTCAATTGTTTTAAAAAGCTAGAACCTATTTGAGGAACCCTTTCTTTCTATGCATGCAACGTAAAAGATCAGGGCACACATACATGACCACGTTAATAGTTACCTCAGTGGCATTTTAGTATGTAGTAGAAACATCTAATCCATTTGAATAATTCCTCACAACCTTTCAATTCAGAAGCTGAGTTAAGAAGTCAGCAGGTAAGTATGTTCATACTCAGAAGGTCACCGTAAACATGACTGCAATGTTGTGGTTCACTGGATATCTTTTTCTAATTATCCAATGTTGTAGATTATAATAGGCACACAGTTATTGGATTGGTATGACAATTGAGTTACCACTGTCTTTATGCAAATTGTAACATTTGAGCAATGACAGTTGTGGCCGTTTGCTTATTAATTAATAAATTCCTTCTAATTGCTTACAAACATGACCTGCTGCTTCCAGAAACATTCCCATTCAGAAAAAAATAAAAGCAAGAATTTGACAAGAATTTTAAATAAAGGACTTGTACACGAAAGGTGAGTTAGCGATGCTTGCGTGTAAACATAATACTGATGCTCCATTAATAAGAGTGCAAATAAAAGCTTTTCTGTTTATATTTATACCCCGTAAGAGCACCTTGTGTCTTGGACGGTGGATAAAAAAGAAATTGTTGTGTATTAACACCCTCGTCCTATACACTGAAGGACACAGATGCTAAATTTAATTAGCATATATCAGTCAACAGGCAAGCAGCGCAAGATATTAGCATACAGAGAAGGCGGACAAAGATAGAGGACATTTTCTCTATGTTGTTGCTATGCAGAGCCGCAGAGAAGGCGATGCTCGGATTTTCAGTACAAAAAGCAAATGAAACCTGAGGATTTGGTTCAGAATTAGGTAGCACACATTTTGTTGTGAAAATTACGTATTGCCTTACTAAAAATCGTCTTAATAAGTTCAGTAAGATTTTAAAAATGCATCGATTTATTAAATGACCATTTATGTACTCACTGACCCATTTTTAGAAACATCCATAAGTATCCAGACAGCCAGTAATGTGGAAGCAGCACAATGTAGACACATGACAAGAGCTTCAGATAATTTTCTCATCAAACATTAGAAAGCGGGAAAATGGCTGGCTGTTTTGAAGTTCCTGGTGGAAAGCCTTCCCAGAAGAGTTGAAGCTGTTTTAGCTGCAAAGGCTGGGCCACCATCATATTAAACCCTATGGATTAAGAATTGGATATTACTCAAGTTCATATGTATGTGAAGACAGGCGAGCGATTCTTTTGGCAATATAATGTATGTTCAAAAACGACCAGAGGAGAATGGCCAAACAAGTGCAAGTTTACAGGAAGGCTTTAGTATGTTAAATAACCACCACAAAAACATCTCAGAATGCATAACATGTTAAACCTTGAGGTTGAAGAGCTACCCCAGCACAAGACTATATCAGGTACATCACGTCAGCCAGCAGTACTATATGGTGGACACATGCTCCCTGAAACAGTTAAAGTCCAGGTAATGTACAGCTCTTGACCTGAACTGTATCTGGCTGATTTTATGCACTGGTACACCCGATTGGCCAACTGAATAATGTCATGAGTGAGCAAGCGTATAGGTGTAAGAGCTTTTCTAGACAGGATATTGGCTTGTTGACTACAGTGCCTGAGAAGCTTTACAAGATAAAGTGAAAAATATGAAATATATAAATATGTTTTCAGAATGACAGGTGCATATATGAGTCCCAGTTTTACAGTGTCGAAATTTGTGAAACTCCTATATTATGTCACCTAATAAAAAATCTTCTTATTACTTTATATCTGTCTCGACATAATTTCTGCATTAGGGTTACATTTATAGCCGGAAACAATCTTGCCATATGGCTTTCTGTCTTAGCATAAATTACCTTCAAATAAGAGGCATTATGAAGTCCAGATTCGCTTCAGGATAATTATATTTAAAAATCTTGTTTCTTGTTTTGCCATCTGCTTCGTTCACTTCGAGGCTTATCTATGTGGATGTGTGTGTGCGTAAATAAAGACTTAACCAGTGTGAAATGTCTCAATCTCAGCCTGTTATCAAGGCTCGGAGTTAAGAGAGGCAGCCTTCTGACTTAAAAACTATACTTACTGCTTTTCCACCACAATATTTCACAAATGGAATTTGTCCTTGTCTTTGGGAATTTAGTTTAATGAAAAGAAGAAAAATCTATTTATTTATTCGCCAGTATGATAAGCTCCTTCAAACTGACCTTCATTCATGATGCTCACAATGTGTTATTAATTATCGACCTTTCTTCCCTGGTGTACATACATGCAATCATGTATACACACACATTTTTAAACACACATACATGCAATCATGTATACACACACATTTTTAAACACACAAACATGCAATCATGTATACACACACATTTTTAAACACACAAACATATGCTTAAACTACATGAGTTTTAATGCTCTAAGCCAGGGGTCCTGGAGGACCAGTGACCAGCACAGTTTGTAATTCACCTAAACACACCCACTGAACCTAGTAATTAACAGATTAGTTAAATCAGCT
>JAQMYJ010000037.1:22337241-22349851 GCA_030014305.1 Clarias laeviceps
TTTCTGCATAAAAGAAATTTCTATAAAGAGCAATAAAGAGTAATAAAATAAACAGTCAATATTTGGAGTGAAAACTCATTGCTTAAAATCAGGGGTTTTAGACACAGATTTGTGCAGTTTTATAAGAAAACAGCTGTTAGGTTGTAGTTTTAGTTATGCATTTGTGTCTGCATTGGCAATGCAATGTTAATGCATTTAGTTCACAGTCACTTCATCAGACCTGATTAAAAGATTCTATTGCAAACTCTCCACTTCTGTTTTACTTTTACTCCAAGCCAATTTATTATTTCTCATATCTTCAGTTTTGAAGTTTGTCTCAGTGTATGTTTGTGTGTGTATTTACAGGCACCACAGATGGGCACTCTGATGGGAGTATACTTTCCCTGTATGCAGAATATTCTAGGAGTAATCCTATTTTTGAGGATGACCTGGATGGTTGGAATTGGAGGAGTCATCGAGGCCTTCATCATTGTCCTCATGTGCTGCTCCACTGTAAGCCAGTCATGATCTCTTATTCTCTACGTACAGATACTCTCATCTTTTATTGTTCCCTCGTAAAAATTGAATAGCTCTCAAAAGCCATGATTTACTTTGCAGTTTATGGTGTTCTCATTGGTATTTTTTATTATTTTTTCAGGCTTTTTATCCCTTTTTTCTTTCGACTTGTTTGATGATTAAGACTCACATGCATATAAAATCAAACACAGTGAGGCCCAAATGCAGTACTGAACAATATACAGTATGCAGTTCTACACTCAAGGACTGACGTGCAGACTCAAATATAAGAAAGTGATTTTTAAAATGCAATTTCATGTTTACAGCTTACCCTGAAAATAACATCAAGTAAAATGTTTCACTTATCATTCACTGGAATTAAGTACAAATATATATATATATATATATATATATATAAGCATTTTAATTTAAATCTGTATTATAATTAGATAGATTTGAGGCTGAAAGAAAAGCTTGTTTGCTGTTTCCGAGCTCTTCCTTCCACTCTGAAATATCCATTACTTAACTGTTTACAATTTGCCTTCTCAACATTCACATGAATTTGTAAGGTGTATACTTTTCTGCTGCGTAATAAGATTAACCATGAACTCTCAATACCTTCATTTGAAACTGGGGAAGTCCAGATATGGTAAATTATCTTTTAAATAAGATTTGCATTGAAATATTCTGTCAAGGCTTTAAACATTTGGACATTGACAACAGTATTTGTTATTTTAGTTGTGTCCCTACTCACAAACATTCGACTTACAAACTTTCGAAGATATGAACATGTGCCTGCACATGTACAATCACAGAAGTCAGATGTCACATGTCCGGAATATATTGTCATGTGTGAGCAGTGTGCACACCAGGAAGTTCAAAAGCAAGCGTAAAAGCTTAATTATTATTTTCAAAAATACGAACATGTGCCAGCACATGTACAATGTAAGCACATGTAAGCGATAACTATGGAAACAAAAGTGAAAAGAATTGAGGGAACAGAGAGAGGTGAAAAGATGGCAGACATTGTTCGTTCTTTTAACATGATTCATTCAATGATCAGCACGATTCTAAAGAACAAGGACAAGATCGAGAAACAATGTTTGTTGGACTTACGAATGATCTCTCAGAATGGAACTCATTTGTATGTTGAAACCTTACTGTATAACAGAATATTGGGGTAGAAATGATGAATATGAGTTCAAAGGGATACTTTTATTTTTTTGTCTTAAATAAGTAATAAGCATCAAATTCTCTCATTCTGTGCAAAAATGCATTTCAAACTGTAGCTGAGACTCATGTGGAGCTTCTGCGGTCAGGTCAATTGAGTTGGTAGCTTTCAAATGTATGATGTGTTTAGTACAAATTTGCCACTTTTCTTTCCCCAGAAATAGCGATTTTGGCTACAACTATAACTAGTTGTATGGATATCCGGCACAAGGCTTGTGGAATCTGGCTTAGATTTCTTACATTGTACTCGCTTTCTGGGTGCCAAAATTCATGGTCGAATCAGTTAAAAAGTTTTTTTGACACTAACATCATCATGAATGAAATTTTTAATATTTGGGGGTAACTTTTTGCAGTCTCTCACTGCCTGAAGTCTAGAACCCATACACTTTAGATGCTGTGCTTTTCTTTGGTAATGCGCTGGGTGACCTTAATAAAAACCTTGCTTGTGTCCAAATATTTATGGACCTGACACTCAGACCACAAAACAAAAACACCAGAATCACCGCACACTGCTCTTTTTCCCTGCAAATCACAAGTGGGGCATCCATTCACATGTATCACATTCACACCTGCATGGCAGTGACTGTAAGACGTCAACGCAGGTGCGGTACAACAAGAGTGCCGATCATTTTTGACTCACCATTGTATATGCAAGAAATTTTTTTTCAAGAAATTTCATCTTTCTCAGTATTCTCTAAAATATAGCCTTAATGAACCATTTACTCTGGTTTGAAATTAAGAAAAAAAACGTTAAAGGAGCTATTTGGGTGTTCTCCTCCTCCACTGACATCCCACCAGTGCTCACTTGCCAGCCGCTGAGACACATCTCCGGTTCCTCAAAGACTGGGCTGAATACCTGTCAGACACCAACAATGGGGTGCCTGAGCACAGCTGAGATCAGTGCAATTTGAGGAGAATTTTTAGTCAAATGAGCCATTTTAGGCAGAGGATCTGTCTGCTCTCAAACAGGAGATATTATTTCAACCTTAGAAGCAATTGCTTCATTTCTTTTTTTTACCCTGCAATTTATACTGTCATCCGGCATGAGTTGGATGAAAAACTGTTATGCATTTTTTCATATTTGCTGGCCAGTGGCTCACAATCTCAGTCTTGCGGCTAGAGCACAGGGCCTATGAATTTATAGAATTTGAGATTAGACCACATTTAAATTGAGTATGTGACTCAGCTCATAAAATAAAGGAAACAAGTCTTTATGAGCTGTGAAAGTATGTTAAGTTTCTTTTTCACAATCAATCCACTTTAGAGTTTTTATCTACTTAGCCACATTTTTTCAGACATCAGGGCACGTAAGTGTGTCAGAGTGAACATGTGTTAAATAAGTCACCCCAGTTTTCTATTAGTATGTGGAATAGCTATAGCTCTCTTTTTTGTAGTTAGCATAATATTAACTGCTTTGTCACCTGAGGACCTGAGTGTACTTTACCCCAAATTTAGAAACATTTAAGTGAACACTGCTCTGCTAGTCCCAGCATCTTTCAGAGCTTAAGGAAGACATGCATCTAGACCGTTTTCTATTCTGGCACCTAGGTGTTGGAATGAACTTCCTCTATACAGCTGAGTCACTGGCAATCATAATGCGATGACAAAAGGCCTAACTGTTTCTTGGATATTTTGGTTAAAAAACAACAGTGTTTGACTGATGGTACTCAGTTAGTAACATAGTAACCAGTTTAAGGATCCATCCAATAACGGAAACTTTGTAATTCACTCTGGATAAGAACATCTGACAAATGCCTAAATGTAAATGTATCAAGCACAGATCAATGTTCTCGGGCATGGCTCAAATCAAATAAGCCAACCTTACCTAAACACTAACGGTGACTACTGTTTAGAATGCGATGTCATCAGCCATGCAGCCATTATCCTCTGAACTGCATGGTCATGGCTGATAAAGTAGAAAGGCAGGCAAGAGGGTCACTCAAAATATCAATAATATTCGGTAACCCAAAGGTCTATATCCTTGTACTCTTCTTCTTTGTGTTATAGGCGGATCACAAAACAACTGGGTGCCACCTACAGTATCCAAAAGTGTAGATGCACACGTGTACTCGGGTACGGCACAATCATAGTAATGTGAAAGCTAGCCTGCAGTGGAGTGGACAGGGGGAGCAATCGTACCGGGTACACGGTACAAAGAATTTGTGTCCAGTGTGAAAGCAACTCTAGAGAAATATGCTTCTAAAACCACCAAATTCTTGTCTAATTCAAAACATGCATATGCAGAGCATGGGGCTCTGAATTTATGGAATTTGAGATTAGACCACATTTAAATATCAATGTTGTGACATTGCATAAGCTTAATGAAACTATTTCTTTGTTGGAGTTCATGGCTCAGCATGAATCTGCACAGAGAGGGAGGTTTTAGTGGTGGTCTAGAGGGCTTCTGTGTGTGTGTGTGTGTGTGTGTGTGTGTGTGTGTGCACATATGGCCTTGAGTGGAGCAAAGCAGAAAGCAGCAACAAAAATGAAAGTTTCCAAATCATTAAAACAGATGTTAATATATTTCAAGATTTACCTTGTGGTTATGATATTATTTTATAATGTTTTAAACCTTATATATTTTCTATAAACATTAAATTATACTAAATTTAAGTATACATTCCCGTTTTTTGATGAACAAAAAAATTATTTTCTCCCTAATTCAGTTGCAGCCAATTCTCTTTCGTTATTACAGTAGTGCACTCCCCCATCATGGCTACAATCTCCAATCAGGAAGGGCCGAAGACTAACACCTTTCCTCCGAGCCAACCGCATCTTTTCGAACTGCTCACTCGCACCATTGGAGCGGCGTAACAAACTCGGAGGACAGCCTTATCCCTTGCTTCCGCATGCATATGTGCCTGTGATTGGCTTAGAGCCGTGATTGATGTGAGGGAGCTATAGTACCTCCTATCCAACCCCTCTGTGAGAGCTCAGCCAATCAGTTCTCTCCAGGCCCCCCCGGCTGCGGTAGGCTACAGCATCACCCAGGCTTCAAACCCGCGATCTCTGGATGATATGGCGAGCTTGTTACTGCTGCGCCCAACTAAAAATTTTTATTTGATTTTTTTTTTCCTGTTTTTTATTTCTGTTTATTATAGTTGGTACATAAACTTGTTCTCTCTCTCTCAGACCTATACAGCGTGATCCTAACACAACATGTTGTAGGTAAAAATAAAAAAAATAAAAAAAAAAGAATGGTCAATAATTTAACATTTCATTCAAAAAATAAAATTCAACCTATTTTAAAAAAAGGACTCTATTATATTAAAGGACTCCATTATATGAAGAAAGCCAACATCTACAATGGAGAAAATGAATTAGAGAGAAAAAAAAAGCTTACACAATACAGTTGTAATACAGTTGTATTTGACCATGGCCAGTGTTTATGGATTTTTTTCCCCTCTTGGGTCTGACACCTGGAGAGATTGCTGGTGTGTGTGTTTTGTCAGGCTTTAAGAGGCTGTTTAAGAGTCTGACTGTGTTTTTGAGACTCTTTTCTCCAGATGCCCAATACCTGCTGTTCGAGGCATTTAAGGCATTTACAAAATGGCCTGCTACCTGAAGGAGCACAGTGTGGCCACATTCAATAATGTCTGGTTTCAGTCTGTAGAATATGTTTATGCCCGTCACTCTCACCTCACACACACAAACACACACACACAAAACAATCTCTCTCTCTCTCATATACACTCTTTTGATATCTTATTGTATCTGAGATCGCTGTCATTTTTTTTTTTGTCATTTATTATCTGTTTTACCATCCTGTGCTCCTGTGAACACATGAAACGCTGTATAAATCTGTGTGTTAGACGAAGCCAGACCCTGTTTGTGTCATGTGGAGAGCACACTGTCAGGCGGCTGAGGTGTGTTCTCACTGTCGCATGTCTCTCATAGCAACAGAAAGGCGGCGAGGCCAGTGATCCTTTTATAGACAAAGTCGAACAGCATTCAGGCAGAATCGACATGCTGAGTCATTCTGAAACATTTTTAATAGCACAAACAATTATTGGGGACCAGTGTGCCAAGAAACTTAATACGTATATGAACAGAGAGGATGTAAAAGTGCAAAAATCATGTCCATGTATTTGTACTCTTTGTGGTAACCCATAAGGTCTAAATGTATGACACTGTGCATGTTCTGTGGTGTGCTGATCTACTTAACATTTCATTTGTCTAGGCACTTGGTTCTTCCAATTAATAAGCAAAAATTACTTTATTGTCTCTGTACCTTTTCCTTTGGTACATTCAATATCATCATTGGTGCATATCATTATGCATATTCAATCGGGTTGCAATTTTGTCATACAATTGTGTAAACATGTGTTCACAGTGGAATAAATGTGCCTGATGCTCTGTTGCTAAGTAACAGTCAAGCATCACACACCTTGAAGAGACTCCTTACCAGAGTATGCAAACACAAGCTACTGTGTTTTTTTTTTTTGTTTTTGGATGCAGGAATTACTAACTCTGACTCTTTCAAAACTTTCATGCAAAACCTTGAGTTATCCCTATTTACACTGTTGGATGTGTTTCACAACATCAGTTATGTATTCCATACCCTCGCGCTTAGTCTATTCGTATGCAGATATTTTATTAGGGAATTGCCTGGTACACAAGCCAGAGAGCACACTGCAGTAACAAAGAGCAGAACATATTCAAAGAACAGGAATAAATTGCAAATATGTGTAGTTTTTTGTATGTCATTTCATGAGTCAGTGTGCCTGCTAAAATATTACTGACTTTCAGACAGAGACAGGTGGTATGATTGCCAGCTTTTAGCTTGCAGCTGCTAAAAACCCCAATTACTCAGCCAATCACAGGATGTATTTGCTGTGTAATCAGCATATGGGTTAATGCAGTGATATTATGTATGGTCACATGTGTTTTATAGTGGGTTCGAGATTATGTATTAGGTATAGAAGGTGTAATAGTGGTAAAGTGGCCTGCCATTTTAATGATTAGAGTGAGGGTGCTTATTAAACCTGATTATGATCTAACACACCGACCTCTCGCCACTTCGCACAACACACACATGACCCTGGTTAAAACACACACATATGGAGATAAACAGAAGGCAGGTCACAAACCGTCCACCCATGTGTTAATTCATATACAGAAAGATTATGGATAAGTTGAAGATAGTGTGCATTCAGTTGTCTTTAGCTCTCTTCTGGTATAAAATAATATTTAATATAAATTTTGGGGGGTAATTTAATTCATAAAATAATAATGAAACTAATTCTAGAATTCACTACATGTAAAATTTTATATTTTAAGCCATTTTGTTCTAATTTTGTTGATTATTGCTTACAGCTCATGAAAATTTAAAAATCAGGTATCTCAAAATATTAGAATATTTCCTAAAATCAAATCTGGATATACTGCATCATGAAAAAAAATTATGTTCAACTTGGTCTCGGCTCCTTTAGCATGAATTACTCTATCAATGAGGCATGGCGTGAAAGTGATCAACCTGTGGCGTTGCTGAGACATTATTGAAGACCAGCTTGCTTTGTTAGCAGCCTTTAGCCCATCTGTAATGTTGGGTTGCCATTCCCTGCCTTTTTAATGAGCTTTAAACCATCAGTTGTCTTGTGCAGAGGAAGGGTGGGTACAGAGTCAATAGCACAAGTAGTCAATTAGAACTACTAAAATTACCATACTAAAATCCATATTATGGCAAGAAACATTCACTTTAGTTAAGTAAAAAAATACTTTAAGAAAAAGTTACTTCAAGAAATGAAGGTCGTTCTGTCAGGCCGAAAAATCTCAAGAAATTTGAAAAGTATCCCCAGGTTCAGTCGCCAAAACCATTTCAACATCCACTGTTCAGAAGATATTGCATGAGTCAGGCCTTCATTATTTAATTGCGGGAAAGAAACCACTACATCGAAAGAACAACAAGCAGAAAAGACTTGCCTGAGCCAAGAACCACAAGGAATCAGCATTACAAAATGATGAGTCCAAATTTGAGATTTTTGTTTGTAACTGCCATGTCTTTGTTAGATGTAGAGAGGGTGAACGGACAGTTCCTGAATGTGTGGTCCCCACTGTGAAGCATGGATAAGGAGGAGCGATGGTGTTGGGATGCTTTGCTGGTGACACTGTTGATCACTTAGTCAAAATTGAGGACACACATAACCAGTATGTCTAACATAGCAAAGCACTGTCAGAGCATCTTAGTGGGACCATCATTTGTTTCCCAACACACCTCTAGGGTATGTAAGAGCTATTTCTCCATCAGTTGACATGGCCTCCACAATCAGTCACTCACTCACGCACTCATCTTCTATACCGCTTTATCAAGTATTCAGGGTCGCAGGCGGCCTGAAGCCTATTCCAGAAGGCTTAGAGCATGAGGCAGGGAACACCCTGGACAGGGTGCCAATCCATCTCAAGGCACACACACATACTCACTCACACACTCATTCACACATTACGGGCAATTTGTGAACACCAATTAGTCTAATCTGCAGTTCTTTGGACTGTGGAAGGAAACCGGAGTACCCGGAGGAAACTCACCAAGCACGGGGAGAACATGCAAACGCAAACACATGCACACAGAGACGGGAATCGAGCCTGGACGGGAATCGAATCTGACCCTGGAGGTGCAAGGCGACGGTGCTAACCACTACACCACCCACAATCTGTCAAATATATATTATTAAATAATGAGATTATGTTAATTAAAAAATAATTTAAATTTAAATAGTCAGTGGAATTTATTTGACGATAAAGATGTCACTGACTGCAAAAACTTTCAGGAGCCCTTGTGCAAGTACATGATTGCCATATGCAGTGCATATATGTTTTACTTTCTATGTACCTCTGTCAATGCAAGTTATACAAGACAGTTGTGCCTATGAAAAAGGTTACAAAGGGGGGAAACATCGTAAACCTCATAAACTTATATCAGTAGTGGTCCCTTTGCACTGATGGATGAGGCAGAGGGGGGTCAATAAACTGCATAGCGAAACTTACACCTAGACAGATACACATATAAACAACTTTATACTGTAGGTACAAACAATATTTTCTAACCAAATTTATTTTTTTTTTGTTCTGTTTTTTTTCCTCCCAGACCATGTTAACCGCAATTTCGATGAGTGCCATTGCCACCAATGGAGTAGTACCAGGTAAGAGAAGCCCTGTTTTTACTCGCAGTCTGTCACTGTCTCTATAGCAATAGTGCTTGGTGGAAGTACAATGTTCAGAGCTCAGTGTCCCCAAAGCTATATTTACATGTCCATTATCCTATAATTAAGCCCTATATTCAAATAACAGCCTCTGCCTTACCTCCTGATTGGAGATGAGCAAGAGTAAGGGCAAATTGCTGAAATTGCTGGCTTTTCTCAGTGTCATTCACTAGTGGCTGCTATTACTGCCATAGTCCTTACATTCATGTTGTCAATGGTGTTGTAATTCATTCAATTTATACACCAGGAATTAAAGTTGTAATTGGGACTTTTCCACTTTCTGATGGTCTCATGTAATATTTTATTAGCTTGTAGTGAGGAACATTGCAATTGACCGGTATTATTTTAACAGCTGGAGGCTCCTACTACATGATCTCTCGTTCCCTTGGCCCTGAGTTTGGTGGAGCAGTGGGGATTTGTTTCTACCTAGGAACCACCTATGCAGGCGCCATGTACATTCTGGGCTGTATTGAGATCTTATTGGTAAGATATCACTATCACTATTGTATGTCTTATGTCCATCAGTTTTCTTTTCCTAACACAAGATTCTTTACATACTGTATGTTCCCCTATTTTGACTCTTCTCTATGCATATTTGTCTTCAACCATCCCTCCTTCTCTTGTTGTTTATTTCTCATCTATGTGAGTTCCACTGCTATTCCATCCTATTCATTACTCAGTTTCCTCAGTTGCCTCTTCCCATATTATTTGCCATCTCTCCCTCTCTAATTTGTGTTATTGTATCTCACTGTCTCTCCTTCTCTCCTACTTATGTCGTTCTTTTTCTGAAAGATTAATTATGTGGATTTTGTTTTAATGCAGTTTGAATGTCAGGTCGTTTTCAGCTGTACCGTGCTTTCTGATTGAGAACACACACACACACACACACACACACACACACACACATTTTTGTACACGTGTTCTGTGCATCCCTTTAGAAACCACTGGTGTTCATTCAGCTAAATGATTTCTGCTCTATTGTAATAGGAGATGGGGTTTATGGAAGACTGACTTGTATAACAGTTTTATCCAGCTGTAGAAATAAAAGACAAAAAATGCTATTTAAAAAACAAAGATATGGAACGCTTCTAGAGTATACTTGAATTGCAACCCTGGAGATCTGATATGATGAATAGGTCACCATGACAACTAACTGTCCATGCACATGTGTGTGTGTGTGTGTGTGTGTGTGTGTGTGTGTGTGTGTGTGTGTGTGTATGTGTGTGTGTGTGTGTGGGCACTCACTGAATAATAAAAGAATATTCCTTTTCCAGTAATTCATTTCCATCAAAGTTCTGATGCCTTTAGAATTAATGTGCTTAACCAGCTGTGCAATATTCAAAGCTTACTGCCAAAAGAATTAGGAGGCCATCAAGTTCGGCCTGTTTAATTCCATGCAGATTAGGTTCAATTATCACCAATGACGCAGAACTTAATAGAAGTTTTCATTACGAGGCCCTCTTTAAAACTAAGAACAAATTCATCCAACCCCATGACAAATCCCAAGCCTGTTCTTCACCTGATCTAATGGATCTGTGCCAATTGAGCTAAAAGTAGCTTCTGTGATTCCAATTTTAAAGAAGCAGGATCCGGAACACCTCACTCATTTCCGACCGGTGTTCAATCTCTGCTTTCTGAGCAAGGAGCCAGAACACATGACCAGTTCAATCTAGTTCTAAAGCCACTGACAGCACTGCTCAGGGTGTCAATCTTTTAATAGCTGCCAACAGAGAAAATTTCTGTCTTCCTTGTTAGTCTGACTGGATTTGAGAGATTATCACATTCTGCCCAACTGCCTGGAACGTTTTACTGGTATAAGATCATGGTTATCAAGAACAGGTCTAAATCATATAGATCTAACAGTTTGTACAATGTCAGAGGATCCTTAATGTTCTGAAAGTGAATGGAATCGAAGGCCATATTTTTGGATAATTTGATCAAGTATTTGTCTTGATCCAGTGTTCTTCTTTATCTATGTACACCAAATTGATCACATTATCCAAAAATATGGCCTTCAGTTTCAGTCACTTTTAGGACACCAGTGTTGCCTGCGTTTTTACATTTGGTTACAGTTCACACTTAGTTACACTTGGTTACAGTTCACATCTTAACATGTCTTCAAATCCTTCTTTCTCAATACTTCACAAGACGTGTGTTTGGATTGTTTTGTCAATTTATTAAAAGTCTAAATAAGACTAAAATGCCCTGTTATTCAGACCCTTTGTATGTATAATTGTCACCATAAATGATGTTGGTTGGAGTGAAAAATAAGCCATGAGGTGAAAAGAATTATCTTTACAACTGTGAGACAGGATTGTGTCAATACATGGATGTAGGGAAGGATACAAAAAAATTTCTCCAGCATTGAAAAGGCCAAATAGCACTGTAACCTCCATCATTCTCAAATGGAAGAGATTTGGAACAACCAGTCTTCCCAGATCTGACTGTCGAGCCAAATAAGTAATCAGGGATGAAGGGCCTTGTTCATAGAGGTAACAAAGAACTCAAGGGTCTCTATAAATGAAATCCTGAGTTCCCTGGTGGAGATGGCAGAGTCTTACAGAAGCACAACCATCACTGCAGCACTCCACCAATCAGGCTTCTATGGTAGAGTGGCCAGACAGATGCATTCCTGACTAAATCGCACAAAACAGCCTGCTGTGAGTTTGATAAAATGCACCTGAAGGACTTTCAGACAAATGCAAACAAAATTCCTCTAGTCTGATGACTCACTTTCCTAGTGTGGCGTATGGTCATGCACTGCACATCACCTTATTAAAACCATCCCTGGCGTGTTGTGACACACCTATTAGTTGTTAGATGCTCTACTTTGTATGAAATGCCAATTAGTGCCCTTTTCTCAGCTATAAACTCAATGAATGAAAATAAAGACAGGTAGGAGAGAAAGTTGTTCCTGTGTAAATTTGTTACATCACCTAATGTGTAAACCCCCAAATATTGTGTTTTACTCAACCTGAGCCAAGTTGTTGTGTGGATGAGATGGTGCCTAGCCCTCGATGGGAACAGCCAAAAGACCCACAACAAATCTTGATGTTATCTGAAACCATAAACCATACATTTTGCTATTTCATTTAGTTTTGGGTCTTACCATTTTTTATATCTATAGTCTCTCTGACACTCTCTTTTGCTCTTGGTTCCTCTGTTAGATCTACATTTTGCCCCAGGCAGCCATCTTTAAGATGGAAGATTTGGATGGCTCAGAGGCAGAGGCAGCCATGTTGAACAACATGCGAGTGTATGGCACCTTGGTGCTGACCTTCATGGCCGTGGTGGTGTTTGTGGGTGTGAAGTACGTCAATAAGCTGGCGCTGGTTTTCCTGGCCTGCGTAATTTGCTCCATATTGGCTGTGTATGCTGGAGTCATCAAGACTGCCTTTGAACCACCTGTGTTACCGTAAGTAACTTGTTTTCTGGTTTTCTGCGTAGTAGTACACTGATCATCTAGATTAGATCTCAGTTTGCATATAACTGGAATCTTGTTCTCAGACAGCATTTCACAGTTGTAACCTCACTTCTTTTGTATTCTGTAATGTCTTTTACAGTTTTTCTTTTTACAATACCACCTCTAGGCAAATCTCTTACCAAACCTACACCACGTTCCAAATTATTATGCAAATTGGATGTAAGTGTCATAAACATTAAATGTTTGGTTTTTAAATTAAACT
>JAQMYJ010000037.1:22349951-22365230 GCA_030014305.1 Clarias laeviceps
TGACTGTCATTTGCATTGACTAATTATGAAAATCAGAAAAAGATATCATTTGCGTAATAATTTGGAACACGGTGTAGTTTACTGTCTTCACTGCAAATACTAATAGCATTTTTTTAGCCTGCATGTACTGTATATACTGTATATACAGTAATTACCCCATTACAGACTCATATATGTTTTTTTCTTCCAGGGTGTGCTTTCTAGGAAACCGGACTCTAGTGTGGAAAGGCTTTGATGTGTGTGCTAAAGTGATTGAGAAAGACAATGTTACAGTCACTACCAAACTATGGAGTCTCTTCTGTGACTCAGAGTTCCTCAACGCCACATGCGACAGCTACTTTGCCAACAACAATTTAACAGAGTTGCAGGGCATTCCCGGCATCACCAGTGGCATTCTGAAAGGTATACATACACACAGATTAAATCAGATATCCAATTATATATACGATAATATTCTGGATTTACATAGAAGATTGAACCGAAAGTCTATCTGTTCCTCTGCCCTCCCTTTGTGCAATATGTCATTGACAACACTGTCAATCTTTATCTTTTTTCTACTTCCTCTCTTTCAGAGAACTTGTTTGGGAATTACATGGACAAGGGTGTTTATCTAGAGAAGGTGGGCATTTCTTCTATGGAGGAGCCAGACGCTCTGCCAACTAACACTAAAAACTATGTGCTATCTGACATCACCACTTTTTTCACACTGCTGGTGGGGATCTACTTCCCTTCAGTTACAGGTCAGTCATTATGGTACTGAATCTTGTCACACAGACACACTAATGGTCAGAAAAAGCTATTAAGGATTTATTGATCACACAAGAGCAAGTTCTGTTGTGCTCTTGCACAACCTCGAGTGTGATATTGATTTTGATGTGTTTGTTTATATAACCAGCTATTTTAGTTTGCTTCAACGACTGTTGGAACCAACCAACCACGACTGAAGGAACGACAGTTAATGTAATTAACAGGGATAGTAGTACAGGGTAGTATGTAGCTAAATGGTGTGGAGAATAAACCATGCAGGTGGGAGACAGTCCTGAGAAACTTACAAGAATATGTTAATATTTCCACTTATGCCTCTTTAGAACATCAGCGGCACTTTGTAAGGTTACACAAACCAAGTAGTGCCTTTGATCAGGGATTAGAAAGGGATTAGGGATTCAGCCTTGTGTTAGAAGCTAGTTAGCTTTGTAGCTTGTGTTAGCTATAAATAATGAAAACTGAAAGTTCAAAGGCGATTCAAACCGAATTACTAAGACAACAAAGTGTTGTTTTAGGTGAGATAACACTGTCAGATGTGTTTTCTTTCTGAAAGTGTTTCCATGACTAAATGGTTCTAAATGTGGTTACACTGACATCAGACATTATATCCAAGTTGATATTGATTATTTCCCTACTTGTTTTGGAATTACTGACGGACTATTAAATAATTAAATCTTAAATTTTTATTTGAGTGTATTGGCTGGTTTTACATCAAACACCCAGGAATGTCTTTAAAATCATGTTCACAAAATGTATTGTAACCAGTGAAGTGTACATTTAAGACATATATATATTATGCACATATCTTTTAGTAACTAAATACAAAATTATATCTTTTTTTTAAATCGGCATGATATGATGACTGAGGATGGTACCATCCTCAGCGATGCTCACTGTGATGACTCGCTGTACTACATGTTTGCTAGCAATTCTTCAAGCCTTCTAAGCAAAAGACTTTAAACTAATCTAACATATTTATTATAAATTACATATTCTTGGATTTTACAACCAAACACTGTATACTCGCGATTTCCCTTTTCTGAATGTTACTTATAATTTTATGTCTTGTATTTTGTGATACTGCTCACTCACTCATCTAATTCCACAATGTATCTAAACATATAAGAACATGTTATAAAAATCTCTGTAGCAGTCACAGAAACATAAATGTGTTTGTGTGTTTCTGTATCACAGGCATCATGGCGGGTTCGAACCGCTCTGGTGATCTGCGGGATGCTCAGAAGTCCATCCCCATTGGCACTATTATGGCCATCAGTACCACCTCCTTCATCTGTATCCTTACACATGCACCAGATTCCATACTCATGTATAGACACAAATACACACACACACACACACACACACACACACACAGCTTGTTCTGGTAGACCTACAACATAAATGTTTTACTTATTAAAGGGGAACTGTGCAATGTGTCTAGTCAAAACACAGCTGATATAATTAACGCTTAAGTATGAGGTTTGTCTCAGATGTAATAAAGAAGCTTTCAGTGATCCTCCTTCCTCGTCATACATTTAGTCATCAATGGATGTCAAGTTTAATCGTTAATATAAATGGATCAGCTGTCTTCCTCACAGAGGTTTGGTTAAATAAAAAGGCAAGCAGGGTTTTTCTTTCCTCTAACTCAACCTTCCAGACATGTCCTCTGTTTTTCTGTTTGGCTCCTGCATCGAGGGAATAGTCCTAAGGGACAAGTATGTTTTTAAAAATGTCTTTTTGAGATAGTTAGTTAGTTTGTAATTAGTTAAAACCTGAAAGTATGTTTCATGTAGGATTACCCTATGCATCCTCTTTGACAGTTTTGTGTGTGTGTGTGTGTGTGTGTGTGTTTGACAGATTTGGTGAGGCAGTAGGAGGGAATCTGGTGATAGGTACATTGGCATGGCCGTCCCCCTGGGTCATCGTCTTTGGCTCTTTCTTCTCCACTTGTGGGGCGGGGCTTCAGAGTTTGACCGGTGCACCACGTCTTCTTCAGGCCATAGCCAGGGATGGGATAGTGCCATTTCTTAGAGTGAGTCACATATATATTTTTTGTTTTTTTAAATAGATTTTTTAATTATTTAAAAAAGGCACGCTGGTACAATGTTTGTGTCGCCACCTTACAGCTCCAGGTTTGATCCTGAGCTCTGATTACAATCTGTGTGGAGTTTGGCATGTTTTCCCTGTGCACATGGATTTCCTTTGTGTTTTAAAGTGTTTTATCACCTACTAACAACATTCCAGTAGGTAGATTTGTGACTCTAAGGTGTGAATGAGTTTGTGAATGTGTGTGTGTGTGTGTGGATGTGTGTGTGTGTGTGTGTGTGTGTGGTGCCTGGCAACGCACTGGTATCCTATGCAGGGTTTATTCCCCAATCATACCCAGCATTCGTAATTGATTATAAATTTTGTGATAAAAGTGCTCACCTTATCATCCGGAGATTGCTTGTTCGATTCCCGGGTGATGCTGTAACCTCTCGCAGCCAGAGGTCTAGAGAGAGCTGAATGGCCGAGCTCTCTCAGAGGGGAGGGATGAGAGGTACTTAGTGCTCCCACATCAATTACGGCTCTACAGCCAATCAGGGGCGTCTGTAAGCTCACGCAAGCGGAAGGAGCGGAAAGCGCTGTCCTTCGAGTGTGTTACGCCGCCCCCAACGGTGCGTGAGCGAGCAGTTCGAAAACATGCGGTCGGCTGGCGTCACGTGGTTCGGAGGAAACACGTGATAGTCTTCGGAACCTGGTCTCCCAACTGAGTGGTTGTAATAGCCTTAATGCTTTTGAAAAATCAAAAAAAAAAAAAAAAAAGGACAATAAAAATTGGATTTGTGGTCTTATGTTTACTGTTGAATAAATATTATCTTGAATAAATATTATAAATCTTCTAGCAAAAAGTGAATACTTTATAGATCTGAACCGTTATATAATAAATAAATAATAATAATAATAATAATAATAATAATAATAATAATAATAAACAGCACTGGGATAGAAAATGCAACACAGAGCTTTGTCATTTATACCCAGGCATATAATCTTTATGTGGTAATTTAAAAAAAAATACTACAGCAGACTCACTCTTTTCCTGCCAGAAGGTAATTTTCACACTAAACTAGATTTTAAAAATGTTGAGTGGGAAAAGAAAAAGAGAAATTAATTTATGTGCATAGCATCACATAAAACACCTCAATCCAGACAGTTTACAGTGTTTGTGTGTGGGGGCATGTTATTATATCTTGGTGTGTGTGTGTGCGTGTGTGTGCGTGTGTGTGTGTGTGTGTGTGTGTGTGTGTGTGTGTGTGTGTGTGTGTGTGTGTGTTTTACAGGTATTCGGCCATGGTAAAGCAAATGGGGAACCAACCTGGGCTCTGCTTCTTACAGCCTGCATCTGTGAGAGTGGAATCCTTATCGCTTCTCTGGACTCAGTCGCTCCGATCCTCTCAATGTAAATCCCCACTCATTTGAGGCTCACACTCCGTTTGTATGGTTATAATAATTACAATGTATCTTCTTGTAATTTAATTCAAAAAGTGAAATCTCACGTTTTCTGGGCTCAGTAAAATATTTCAAGCATTTTCTCATTTTAATTTTAAGGATTATGGTACAGCTCATAAAATATTGAGTAAATCCTATGATCAACCATAGTGCGATTTACCATATAGAAATTAATGCATCAATAATCAATGGCATGGAGGTGGTCAGCACAGCTGAGGCGTAATTAACGACCAGGTTGCTTTGATAGCAGTCCTCAGCTCATCTGTATTGTTGGGTTGGGTGTTTCTCATCTTCCTCATGACAATACCACAAGCATTATACATTATTGTTGTTTATTTATTTATTGGTTTTGTTTTCTGCAGGTTCTTCTTGATGTGCTATATGTTTGTGAACCTGGCCTGCGCTGTCCAGACTCTTCTACGGACCCCCAACTGGAGACCTCGCTTCAAATACTACCACTGGTGGGCATAACACATTAATACACAAAGGGTGTCCAAAAGGGTATACATTTATAGAAATAGTATATATTCATTAATAGAGGCAATATTTTAAAGCTGGTCATTTCCTTTTAGAAAGTAAAATAAATAGCTAATGCAGAATTTCTTCTTTCACGATTATACAAACTGTACCCATTCTTTGTAAATTAAGTGCCTATTACAAATCTTGACTTTTCAGACAAATATTAAATATGTCTTTCTTTTTTCTTCCTCTGTCTCTGCAGGGCTCTGTCATTCCTGGGCATGAGCCTGTGTCTCTCGCTCATGTTCATCTGCTCTTGGTACTATGCCATCGTTGCCATGGCAATCGCCGGCTGTATCTACAAGTATATCGAATTCCGGGGGTGAGTAGAATGTGACCATGATGGAGTGGGGAAGAGCAGGTTTTTTTGGCACTTGATGTGGCAGGGATTTTGCTCCAATCTAATCCTCCCAGCCAGAACTTAATCCAGGATTTGATTTATTTAGTGTCAAAGGTCAAGCTGCTCCATGACCCGATGACTGGGGATCCATAAATGAGGATGACCTGAGATGATTACAGCATTTTGTGTGTCTCTGTGTATCTCAGTGTGTGTAGTGCTAATTTGGGTTACACTCGGTTGTTGACAGGGCAGAGAAAGAGTGGGGTGATGGAATACGGGGAGTGTCCCTTAGCGCAGCACGCTATGCACTTATGAGGCTGGAGGAGGGGCCACCGCACACCAAGAACTGGAGGTGAGGTTTGAAAAGCAACATTCATGATACTGTGATAATTTTGCTGTTCTCATTTGAAAACTGAAGATCCCTGTGCTTAATCTCCATAGACAGACCGACAGATAGATAGGCAGACAGATTAGATTACCTTAGACTATTTGTATTATAATGAGGATGTGTTTCTCAAACGACAGTTAAATGCATTTCTGTAAGTCACTTTAAATAAGAGCATCTGCTGCATGCTGTACATAAAAAGTAATATGTCATAAGGACAACCATCAAACAATTTTCTGTCCGCTGAATCCTCTCTCTCCCTGTCTCTAAGGAGTTTTCACATTAGGGCCCTGGGATCATTTCTGAGAACACTTCACCTCAAAGACTGATTCATTTTGAGTAGTGAGAACACAAGCATTCTACGCTTGTAAAATGTGCCCGAGACTGCTGGAAAAGGTGGTCTAATGCACGGTACGGGTAATCAGATATGTGAATTCAGAATTGTGCCTGAACACAGAAGTGGATGTGATGTCACCAGTGCCGCCTGTCTCCCCTGAAATTTCCGTGTGCACGTAGTGTGCGCCAATTTCATCCTCTGACCTTCACAGCCATAGATGATAAAGAAAGAAGGCATGCGAAAACAATGTTTTTCCGAAATAACATTAATATTAGGCATAGCGCAAAGATTGACTTCTTCATTCCCTTTTTCTTTTTGTGTTTACTGCCGACTTGCAAACCAGCTGTATCAGAGGGTGATAATACACAAGTGTACCTGAGTACAGAGAAAAATAACAATGTGAACACTAGCCAGCGAGGGAGTTGGGGGGGAGGATCAATCGTTCCTGAGCACGGCACAAATCAATCGTGCCTAATGTGAAAGTGCTCTAAGATTCAAAAACTGCAAAGATAATCAATCAAATGTTCTCCTGTCTGATATCTCTTTCTCTCTCTCTCTCTCTCTCTCTCTGTCTTTATCTCCATCCAGACCTCAGATCTTGGTGTTGGTCAGTGTGGATGCAGAGCAGAATGTTGAACAGCCTCGCCTGCTGTCTCTGACCAGTCAACTGAAAGCAGGAAAAGGACTCACCATTGTGGGCACTGCACTAACTGGAACCTTCCTAGATGATCACCCTCTTGCCCAACAAGCCGAGCAGGTAACTAACACACATACACACAGTTATACATGGACCTCCTGTTCATCCATATGGACCTATGCACAAATCCTAACTCCGTCTTGCTGTTTAAAAATGGAGGAGAGGGGTGTGAACATGGAAATGTCACAAAATATATAAAAATTAAATAAATGGAATATTATGAAATGTAACACTGACCAATATTGCCTAATTTAAATTTTAGGTTCTATTTGGATCTCAGTGTAAGCTGTTTAAAGGAAATTGTTTCAAATTTTGCATGCCTTAATCAATTGTTTTACAATGTAGAAAGAAATAAAAATCGTTCTTCTCCTCCTCACAGTCCCTGAAAAAGCTAATGGAAACAGAGAAGGTTAAGGGCTTCTGCCAGGTCGTGGTTTCCTCCAACATCCGTGATGCCACCTCACACCTGGTGCAGGTCAGTGGGCTTGGGGGCCTCCAACACAACACCGTGCTCCTCAGCTGGCCACGTAACTGGAAGCAGGCTGAAGATCATCAGCTCTGGAGGAACTTCATTGGTGAGTCGGTGCAGCCCAGTTCTGTTTCACATGAACTAATAACAGATATTGCTGGTTTGATAGAAACACAACTGAAGTTCTATGTACAGTATAATAGATAATGGCTTAAATATTCAAACTCTAATTACATCTGGACCCTCATAATTGCATAAGCGCTCATCATAAATAATCTAAAAACATAGCTGGAATCATGATGCAACCACACTGATCCGCCATAACATTATGACCACCTGCCTATATTGACTAAGTCCCCCCTTTGCCACCAAAACAGTAATCACTGACACCTTTTCCTCAATTTAACCTACAGTAGCTCTTCTATTGTGTTGGACTACAGGAGTCAGCCTTCTCTCTACATGTGCATCAGTAAGCCTTGGCTACCCCTGACCCTTTTGCCAGTTCACAAGTTTTTCATTCTTGGGTCCCTTTAGGTATGTCCTGACCTCTGCAATGCCTGGAAACATATCACAAGAGCTGCAGTTTCGGAGTTGCTCTGATCCAGTTGTCTATCCATCGTAATTCGTCCCTTCTCATAATACCTACATTTTCAAGATCTCGTTACAATAGTGGTTGGAAGTGGGTGTGATATATTCGGTTGCAGATGAACCTTTTTTACTGAATTTGATGTGTTGGAAGCAGAAAAAAATGGGCAAGCATGAGTTACGTTGACAAGGGCCAAATTGGTATGGCTAGAGGACGGGGTCAGGGAAACCCCAAAACTGCAGCTCTTGTGGGATATTTCTGGTATGCATTGGTCAGGACATGAAAGTAATCCAAGGATAGAAAACCAGTGCACTGGCGACAGGGTCATGAGTGGGCAAGGCTTACTGATGTACATGGGGAACAAAGACTGGCCCATGTAGTCCATTCCAATAGAAGTGCTAGTGTAGATCAAATTATGAAAAGGTTCATGCTGGTTGTGCATCACTGTTATGGTGGCAAAAAGGGGGACAATATTAGGCAGGTGGTCATAGTTTGTACGTATATCATTGTTTAAAGGTTTACAATCATAAAAAGCCCAGATGATTATTCCTTCCAATGACAAAATAAGGAGACATCTATGGATTTACTGTAAGTTGTCAGCACCTTCACAATTTGTCGATGTAGCAACATTCAAATACAACTTTTCAGTGGCTTGGAAGCAAAGGAGGTCTGATTGATATCCATAGTTTTGTCTATACCCTTCTATGATCAGTGGAACACTGCTCTGCTTTTGACTTTAGTAATGCAGATAGTGGAGATATCCTGTTGTCTAGCGATAACATAGTCAATGAGATGATAATAAGACTGATAATCCGCTAGCAGCTTCAGTGAGTTACACCGCCATGCCCCTTCTGTAAATATAGTGGAGCTGTTCAGGGTGCTGAAGTCGCGCTGTGTGCACTTTCTTTTGGTTGGGCAAGAAGTTAGCAGATGGAGCACTGGCTGTGAGCCTACTGTTCCAGTGTATAAATGGATGGTAATACAGAGCTTAAACCATTCCTATATACAGAGAGGGTTTGTGATGCACCCATTATATAAAAAAATAATTAATAAACAAGATCTTGAAGAATAAACCACCCACCTAGTTATTCTGGTTCAAATCCACAGGTTTATATAACTGCATTTTTACTAATAATTTATTATTCTCATAGTAACATTTTACAGGGAATCCAAATAATCTTAACCTTATAATAAGCATTTTATTATTTAAAGAATTCAATCTTTTAAATCTATTAGTTGAAATTGTGAAGCTTTTATTTGGGAAATGTCTGCTTATTATTCATGGAAGGAGACTCCACTGTCAGTGTTTTACATCTGGTCAGTGGTTAGTGATAAAGCTATTCCTGTTTATAGCTGTGATGTGATAAGTCATAACAGAAACTAACTTGTTTCACAGGCATTTTACAACATGAACTATAACTGTGAAAAATGATAAGTATGTGTGTAATTTGCTAAACAAATAATCCTTGTAAACATTTGCAAATTGTAGTTGTATGAGTGGAATAAAATAATGTTTTTCTAGTAAACTAATAAGCTTCAGTATAATAACAGTAACTCTGCTTTGCTGATTATTCACCCTAGTATTAATTATTCTCCTTTTACAGTTGCATGTTTTATTCATTACATACTGGCTGTCTGTGCATTATCCTTTACTTAAAAAAAATATTTGGATAAACTGCATGGTATCACAACACTTTCAAACAATGACACAATTACGTGAACAGGATTCTTTTTTTTTCTCAGTTATGAAAACATTTTCTTAAGAATAATATGTGAATAAGTGTGTAAACTAATTAAATGTTGTATGGGTTTTTAATTAAATAATGCATCCTACAGTATGTGCTCCTAAAATGTAATTGCATGTGAGGAGGTTTATCAGGTCTAAGGAGGTTTTATCTATTCCTGTGTACAGTACTGTTACAATTAGCAAAATGAATCACAAAATGCATCATAAAAGCAGCAGTGGATAGTAACAGTTACATTTACTCCATTATGTTTATTTAAGTAGCTTTTTGGAAAAAAAATGTACTTCTATGAGTAATTACATACTTCTATGCAAAGTTACATACCTTTTACTTTTACTTTAAAAAAGTACTTTGAGATCCTTATAGATTTGTGAAGAAGAATTGCTACTCTTACTCCGCTACATTCGGCTACACTTGACTCGTTATTTTTCTAATAATTTATTCTACACTTGTTTTGCCAGAGAAATGCAGCCAGTGGATCTACCATGTGACTGTTTCACCAATCAGATGTAGCAACAATAATCATATGACTCCGTTTAACCAATCAGCCGCAAAACCAATAACCGCATGTCAAATGACCACACAGAAGGGAAGGGTAGTGATGGGAAGTTTTAATCATTTTAGTGACTCGGTTCATTGAATCTTGTTCATCAAAATTTTGATTTTTGATCAGAAATAAAATAAAATGTTAAATTTTCAATGAAAACAGACCCCCAATACGTCTATGTACACATATTTTGGCTATAGTTCCAATATGAAAATATTACAATGCAGCTAAGGACATAAACAGAATGAGTAGTTCACCTCCCATATCTTCTAGGCTGAGTCGTTCGTTCTTTGAATCTATTGCACTGCATAGCGTCAGTGGGAGTCACGTGACAAATATCCGAACGACTCGGACTAGAAGATTCATTGAGAACCGTTCAGTTCTGTTTCCTGTGTACTGCACTGCATAGCGTCTATGGGAGTCACGTGACAAAAGAACGAACGATTCGGACCGAAAATACTCAAAAGTAACTCATTTCTGTTTCCTGTACATAACCTACGGAGGTTTTGTGATGATTTGCGCATGCGCACCCAGTAGAAAATGAAGGAATCACTCTCTGAGACTACTTGTTCTTCTGAGTCACGTTAAAGATTCGTTCAAAAAGAACGAATCGTTCATGAACGACCCGTCACTAGCGTCGTGGAGGTTTGTCTTTAGCAGTGGTAGACAGTGAAGCAAACATGTGGCGGTTAGTTTAGCTGTTTTATTTAATGTTGCAATCTTAACATATATAATTAGCAAATTAACTAAAGGCTAAAAAACCTATACGTTTCTTACATTTGTTCTGCTGGATACAGTTTATGGTAAAGTGAGACCTCTTGTACAGGTTCTAATGTTATTTTCTATCTGCTGAGCCATTTGCAGGGCAACTGAATATACAGTATATGATACACAGGAAATAGTTGACACTGTTCAAACATATATATGTTACCTACAGTAGCTATTTATTTTAAAAGCTTTATATTGTGTAAAAAAAAGGGAGATAAGGAAATTTGTCTTTCTTATTCCTTAATTTGCTCTTTTGTAAAGATATTTAGTTTTATTAATTTATTTTATTAAAATTTTTTCATTAATTTTATTATTTAGAAATGTCGCAATTTGTACATTATTTTATCATTTTGTTTGGCTGCTTACGTAATTTCCAAAAATTTATAAATCAGACATTATGATGAAACAGTTACTCAGTACTTGAGTATCTTTTCACCGAATACTTTTTACTCTTACTTGAGTAATATTCTGGATGACTACTTTTTACTTCTACTTGAATAATATTATTTTGAAGTACAGCTACTCTTACTTGAGTACATTTTTTGGCTGCTCCACTCACCTCTGCATAAAAGGTAGCATTTGTCAGATTACAGAGACTCTCTGTTGTATTTTGTAGAGTTGGTCAGAGAGACCACAGCTGCAAGTAAAGCCCTGCTGGTGGCTAAGAATATTGCAGCGTTTCCGTCAAATGGCGAGCGCTTTGCTGAGGGTTACATCGATGTGTGGTGGATTGTTCATGATGGCGGCATGCTCATGCTACTGCCATTCCTCCTGCGCCAGCACAAGGTTAGCATCCTGACTCCTGTACAAACTCTATTACTTTATTATATGTTATAATACAAGGACTATATTGTAGAATTGACTGTGTACTATATAGTACATCACGGTGTGTATGTGTGTGTGTATGTGTGTGTGTGTGTGTGTGTGTGTGAAGGTGTGGAGGAAGTGCAAGATGCGCATCTTCACTGTGGCCCAGATGGATGATAACTCTATTCAAATGAAGAAGGACTTGTCCACCTTTCTGTACCACTTGCGCATAACCGCCCAGGTGGAAGTAGTGGAGATGGTGAGGCTCTCTCTCTCTCTCTCTCTCTCTCTCTCTCTCTCTCACTCTCACTCTTTTTCTTCTACTTCTCCTTCTTCTTTTTTTTTTCTCTTCTACAATTGAAATGCATTTGCAGTTTGTCTCCTTCTTCCCTGTTATCTAGTTTTTTCACTTTTTGTCTTGTCGTCAAATTCCGAGCGCTTCTCTTTTGTTCTTCTCTGCAGCATGACAGCGACATCTCAGCCTACACCTATGAGAAGACCCTGATGATGGAACAACGCTCTCAGATCCTCAAGCAGATCAATCTCACCAAGACAGAGCGTGAGCGAGAGGCAAGCCTACACACACGTCTTGAAACACACACATTTTGAAGCGAATATGTTCATCAGTCTGAGCTAAATGAATTTAGCAGGCGATTCTTTCCCTGAGGAGAGGTCTACTGTTAGCAGTTTTTACATTGCTTTAAGCATAATGCAAATGAAAGAAACAAAAATATAACTGTGTTACGGTTTTGTAGAATTTGCAAATCACTACTTATCTACTCCAGCCCTGAGCAGCATTTCCCATCTACATACAGGAGTTACTGAGCACTGTGCTGTTTGATGATTTTTCTATTTTAATATATTGGGCCCAAAAGTTGGACAACTGGACTGGTTTTTTCATTACTCATCATATCAAATATTTCCTCAGGTGATACTTGACAGGGCAGCACAGTGGTTAGTCGTCCTCCAGGATCCGGGTTTGATTCTCGGACAGACTCGAGTTTGCATGTTCTCCCCCTGCTTGGTGGGTTTCCTCGGGTACTCTCCCACAGTCCCACAGTCCAAAGACCTGCAGATTAGGCTAATTGGCGTTCCAAAATTTCCCATAGTGTGTGTGTATGTGTGTGTGTGTGTGTGTGTGTGTGTGTGTGCCCTGCGATGGATTGGCACTCTGTCTATGGTGTACCCCGCCACATGCTCTAAGCTTCCTGGGATAGACTCCAGGCCCCCCACAACCCTGAATACAGGATAATGCTGTATAGATGATGAGTGAGTGAGAGTGAGTGAGTGAACTTGAAGTTTGGACAGTATCATAATTACTAGAGATGGGGAAAAGAATCAGTTCAGTTATCGCATTTCTGTTGTTTGGCAATTCATCTATCGCTTCACTACACTGTTTATATGTTGCAGTTCCTCTATGATCCTACAGGTGGTGCACTCTAAACTATCCTGTATGGTAGGAGCAAACTATTTGAAGAAAATTTAATGTAGTGTTGGATATTTCTAAAATTGTGATACTAACAGAATCGCAATACAACTTGAAACGGTAACTAGGTATCAGGAGAATATCATATCGGGTGCCCTCTGGGGGTTTCCATTACTAATAATTACACTGGCTGGCCAAAGAAGTCGGCATTTCAGAAGGGTCAAGTTATTGGGCTGCATCAAGGAAAGAAAACAACTAAGGAGATTTTGAAATTACTGGAACTGGGTTAAGAATTCTTCAACACGGTATCATAACCTGGAAGGATGGTGCTAAACAATCTAAACTTTGTGGAAGAAATATAGTTGGAAAAAAAAAATATGAATGAAGATCACTTAAACATTTGGTAAAGTTGCCTGGCAAAACTCATAGCTATGGTTAGTGGTAAACGTAATGGTATTTCCATATGAACAGCATGTGATGAGAACTCATGGGATTGAGACTAACAGCTGTAAGAAAACCATTTGTTAATGAGACTAATCAGAAGAAAAAAAGGCTTTAATTTGCTAGGGAGTATAACGACTGGAATTTGGAGCAATGGAAAAAGGTTGATGTTATGTGGAAATAAAATTAAGTCAGCCTGAATGTAATGAAAGACCAGGGTATCACAACGGTGGAGGTTTTTTTTCTTAATAGCAGAGGCATACTCCCCGACCCATAATGTGTAAGGGCGTTTCTGAGAGAATGAGGAAACATTTTCAAACATGCACTGGCCACCACGTTGTGTGCTGTAATCAAAGTTAAAGGTGATAGAATGAAATCTTGTGTGCGACTTTTTATTGGCCTGGCAGTGTATTATCTTTTAACAGCTATGCAATAATATATATTAATATATTCAGAATTTAATTCATTATGTTTTTTAAATATATATATATATTTTTTGGATTTTTTCCCGATTTTCTCCCCAATTTTATTCGTGGCCAATTCCTCCCCGTTACTAGGGGGCTCCCACATTAAGGCTACTACTACCATTAGGGGCGGAGTAACACACTCGGAGGAAAGCGCTAGCCGCTCCTTCCGTGTGCACGAGCTCACAGACGCCCCTGACTGGCTGTAGTGCCGTGATTAATGTGGGAGCCCGAAGTACCTCTCATCCCTCCCCTCTGAGAGAGCTCGGCCAATCAGCTCTCTCTAGGCCTCCGGCTGTGAGAGGTAACAGATCGAACCAGCGATCCCCAGATGATAGGGCGAGCACTTTACCACTGCGCCACTCGGAGGCCCCTCATTATGTTTTACATGTAATTATATGCTAACATTGTTCATTTCAGTTACTCATATCATTTTAAACACAACTACAATGGTATGTGGTCTATATGTCTAATATCACCCCTGGATTTAAAAAATACCATTCTACAGTCCAAAATGAGGTTCCTAATGATCCCAACCATAGTTTGCAAACTGACATTCTTGGTTGGGTTTTAGAGCCAGCATTTTTTTTAATGTGAGGTCGGGAATACTGATGACAGATGTGATGATAGATTGGAGCACTATAATATCTCACCAAAATATATCTGTTAATAATGTAATAATTACATTATCATGGTTAAGCAGTGCATTCTATCACAAGGTCTCATCTCTGGCTTGATAAGAATTATATGTTGCAAACAATCACAGCAGACAGGCTTTCACATCTTTAATGCTTCACTGGGCTCTACATCAAATAACAGACAACCCTACATTTATGATTCTGTCACCTGTCCTTTCAGATAATTTGTACTCTGATTAGACAGTGTGTGATTAGTCTATTTACTTCTGCACTTTTGGTGCTGCTGTTGCACCTGGTTCCACAAAAGTCCCAAAAAATAAACTGTATCATATTTAATGCCAAAAATGAAGCCTTGTAGTGATGTCTTTTTAGAAACAACCCATTTATATCATCCCAGCTTCTCTTACATCTTTTCTAGCTGTGTTGAACGTTTGCTTTATTTCACAGATCCAAAGCATCACTGACAGCTCGCGTGGTTCGATTCGTCGCAAGAATCCAGGAACAATCAACACTCATCTGACTGTGACCGGGGAAGCAGCATCCAGCAGCAAGGAGGATAAACCGGAGGAGGAGGTAAATATTAGATCACCCAGTAGGTACAAGTCAAACCGGTGTTCAAGTCAAACCGGGACTTTTGATCGTGCAGAACTAAAGAGTGCAGAGTAAAAAAAATTAAATCTTTATTTCTTTATATAATCCCCTGCTACACTAATGCACTAATCCCAGCCGTTCACTAGTGCTTGGAACCATCAAGGTGAAAAGATTTCTCAGTATGGGCCTCCGAGTGGCGCAGTGGTAAAGTGCTCGCCCTATCATCCGGAGATCGCTGGTTTGGTTCCCGGGTGATGCTGTA
>JAQMYJ010000037.1:22365782-22395867 GCA_030014305.1 Clarias laeviceps
GACTGCCTGCTTCATGCACATTTGCACACACCCTGGACATTTCTATTTCATTTTTGGTCTTGGGCGGTCGTATAAGCATTTCACTGCATATTGTACTGTGTATGACTGTGTATGTGACAAATAAATTTTGAATTTGAATGTCTGAAACGTTTGCCTCTCAGGAACTGTGGCAGTAACTCTTAGCCAAGTTCCTGTAATATGCAAACGGTGTTCTTGAACAATTGCATGTACAATTCCAACAGACAGAAGCGTCTCTTCCAAAAGCTGGCAACAAGTTATCCATCTATTTTAAAGGATCGCTAAATCTTAACAGGTTCACGGATGTGTGGAATTCTTTAAAACCTGCTTGAAGTCTTCTGTAAAGTCAATTGGTTTTTACACCTTTCTTCAGAAATTACATCACAAGTCCCGGTTTGACTTGAACACTCCTTGTATTACACAACAACATAGCATCTTAAAATTCAAATTTTATTTGTCACAATACACAGTCATACACAGTATAATATACAGTGAAACTTTTTTCAATCTTGTTAAGACAGTTATCCTTAGTAAAGTGACATTTTAATCCTTTTATATATAATATACACTAATTGTGTGTGGGTTATTTTTTACTAAATAATTGTGTATTTTGGGCTAGTCTTTGATGACCTTGTAAATACTGATACTGTACCATTACTTCTCTCTCACTCTTCCTCAGATATAACAGTTATCTCTTTACGTCTTCCTCCTTTGCCCTCACACTGTCCATGCATACATGTTGTACCTTGCCCTGCCTCTACAGTCTGTCACTGTATCCCAACCTCCACAGGAGCAGCTCATCCATGATAAGAGCACCAACCCGCCAACACCTGCCACCCCACAGTCCCCTGCCACTGAGACTGTGACTCCCGGCACTACTGTCCAGATGACCTGGACTGAGACCAAATGTGACGGAGAGCAGCCCAAACCCTCAGGAGCTAGTACACCCGGGGCCATCAAAGACCTTTTCAGTATGAAACCGTGAGTGTCAACATGCAGGCCATTTTTCCTTCTACATATCATGTATCATGTAAGGGATTATGTCCAAGACTAGAACAATAAAGGATCACATAAAATGGTGCATTTAGTGTAAAATATGATCAATAGAAGGTGTGTGTATATTTAGTGCATAGAAAATGGCCTCTTGTCCCCATAGTCATAAGGCATGTTGAACATTCATTAGCTCAGCGCTACAGTGCCATCTTCTGGAGAAAATGATCAAAGCACTCGACTTTAAAGATGTTTTAAAAGGATTTGACAAGATCTCACTGGGTAATCACACTATGTTAATGATATGCTATGTTTTGTTTTTTTCTTCTATTTATCATGCAACAGAGAGTGGGAGAATCTGTGAGTACATCTCATGTTTACTCGCACATACAAACACAGACACACACAACTTATTAGGTGCATCAGTTACAAGTTACAAAGATTTATTGCTGCAGTCTTCATTAATGACATTATCTCACATTCTTTACATTCTCCTCATAGGAACCAGTCCAATGTCAGACGCATGCACACTGCTCTCAGACTCAATGGTGAAATTGTGAAGAAATCTGGGGAGGCCAAGTTGGTCCTGCTCAACATGCCTGGCCCACCCAGGAACAGGACTGGAGATGAGAACTGTATCCTTTGATTGCACTTAGTGTATTATCATCATTTTCTTATTTTGTTTTAGCAAAAGGTCAGCACGCTGGTTTAGTGGTTAGCACTGTCGTCTTGCACCTCCAGGGTCCGGGTTTGATTCCCGTTTTTGTGTGCATGGAATTTGCATGTTCTCCCCGTGGTTGGTGGGTTTCCTCTGGTTACTCCCGTTTCCTCCCACAGTCCAAAAACCTGCAGGTTAGGCTTATTGGCGTTCCCAAATTGTCCGTAATGAGTGTGTGTGCCCTCAGATGGATTGGGTGTACCCCTCCCGCCTCATGCCCTAAGTCTCCTGGGATAGGATACTGAATACAGGATAAAGTGGTATAGATGATGAGTGAGTGAGTTTTATTCTGCCCAGAGTAATATACAGTCTGGAATTCATCTGTCTGGAACACTGGGTGTAAAGCAGGAAAACGTTTAATGTGGTTAAGTCTGGATTTCATTACACAGATCAGCCATAACATTAAAACCACCCTTGAACCAGCTCTGACTCATCCAGACATAGACTCCACAAGACCTCTGAAGGGAAGCTGTGGTATCTGGCACCGGGACATTAGCAGCAGATATTTTAAGTCCCACTGGATTGGTCTTGTTTGTCCAGCACATCCCACAGATGCTAGATCAGATTGAGATCTGGGGAACTTGGAGGCCATGGTGGCATGAAGGTACTTGGTCTGCAACATTGTTTAGATAGGTGGTATGTGTCAAAGTAATATCCACATGAATGCCAGGACCCAAGGTTTCCTATTGTCCATAGCGTCACACTGTCTCCGCCTCCCTGCCTCCTGCATCCTCCTGCTAGTTCGTCCCCATGACACACTGTCAAAATAATGTAAAAGAAAACCCAATTCGTCGGACCACGGCATCTTTTCTCCATGGCCCAGTTGTGATGCTTACATGTCCATCATGGGTGTTTTTGATAATGGAGAGGGGTCAACTATGTGTTCTGACATGTTTCTGTCATAGCCAGCATTAACTGTTTCAGCAATTTGTGCTGTAGTAATTCTCCTGTCAGCTCGGACCAGATGGGCTCGGCCTTCCCTCCGTGCCCAAACCAATGGTCAAGCATGACCCTTTCACTGGGTTCACCAGTTGTCCGTCCAGTTGTACCACTTTAGGTAGGTACTAACCAGAACTGGGAACACCTCACAAGAGCCACTTTGGAGTTGCCCTGTCACAATCATTTGCCCTTTGTCGCTCTGTCGCTCAGATTTCCTACTTATATCATCTTTCTTTACTGCCTAATAGATCCCACACCTTGACAGTATTATTTACATCAGTGTTTTTTTATGTTACAGCTGATAATTATCTATATCTGCCATTGTGTGTGTGTGTGTGTGCGTACATCATATATGTCATATTTCCTTAACAGGAACCTCTTTCCCAGACATGGAGTTCCTTGAGGTTCTAACCGAGGGTCTCAACCGCGTCCTCCTCGTGCGTGGTGGTGGTCGTGAGGTCATCACCATCTATTCTTGAACGAAGAGCTTGCGTCAGCCCACACCCGCCACTAGCCTGAATCCCAACAAATTTCTCATTGACATAGCCTAGCCCACAACATTCCCCTCAACTACCCAAGCAATATCCTGGCAAACCCTAAGCTTATTCTACCCCCACGCTAAAATGGAACCACCACAGCTCCTCTTATTGCTCTTTATCCCTCTTTAATGAGTCCTCAGAAAATCTCCTTTTACTCATTTTTCATAAGTTCTCTTATTGGCCACTGCATGTACTTGGCCTACACCCATACTTTGTCGTATGTGATCCAATGATCCTTGATTTGCCTGCCAAGTTCAGTGTCGCATATGATACAAGGAAAAACTATTGATGTCAGTACGTTTCTGCTGCATTCCTGATATTTTCTCTAATCCCTATTTTCTTCCCCATCCAATCAGGAGATGATTAAGGGGTGCAGAAATAGAACGGGCACGGTATTAGGAGAAATCTGCTTCCTTTAAGGCTTTATTTATTTATTTATTTTTAATTGTGTCGTTTATTTATTTAAAAAATAAGGACTTGCCAGGAAGACAACATAAGCCAGACGAGCTGAGGATCTGTCGGTCGTTACATCACTGTGATGAAGCGATGAATTTTCTGATGGACTCGGAACCGAGGATCTGACAGAGATGGTGGCACAGCACTATTTTTGCCACATTGTGGGCTGATTTCCCAGAAGTCATGTGTCATGAGTAGAACTGACAGTCACGGAAAGAAACTCTTATGCTGTGTTGTTTCAGTTTGATGTGGCCGCTTTTACCGCCCACCTAATGCGCTGGGAGAAATTCAAGGTGGAAACACTTAGATCCCCCAGATTGCACTAGGAAACATGCATCTGTGCTCTGTTTGCTTTGGCAGCGTTCTGCTGTTTTATTTGTGTTTGTGTGTCTAATTGTTATCCTCTGTGAATACCCTGACATTTTCACTTCTCCTGGTTGGATGTGGATAGCTGTTCCCTGCCAACCACAATATGTGCCAAAACAATATTGGGAAGATCTGTGATTTGCTGTCTCAAAATGGCAAGAAAAACAAAAGAAAAAAACAAACAGAATCTTAATTAGTAGAGTGTTATAAGTGAGAGGAAACATGTAACAAGCAGAATATTGAAGGAGGAATGGATTAAAGTCGTAACAGTGTATGATCTCTGAGGCACTGGGGAATATTGGTTCTCCGCGATTAACTGGTGAGGAAGTGACCTTATGTCATAGGGTTGACTCTAAGAGTCTTCAGGATGGCTTTAGGTTTGTCACTGTGGCATTGGGAAGTTTACCGTACTGTACTGTAGCCCCCTTCACAAGCACTCAACCTGCACTGGCAGCCACTGTGTAACAAGTGATTTAATGAGTCTGAAGATTCATTAAATGTATGTGTGTATGTGTGTGTGTGTGTGTGCGCGCATACACACTCGCGTGTGTGCATGTGTGTACGTGATGTGTGCTTGTTCGTATAATCCATCTGTGGGAACTTGAAGATTTTTTCACTTTTTACAAACAGGAAATCACATATATATATATATATATATATATATATATATATATGTGTGTTTGTTACATTTAGGAAAAAAAGACTATATAAAGTATATTTACCCAGTGTTAGATATAATCTGTATTGAACCACACCAAAATATCTTTATATATATTTAAAAAGTAGAGAACTATATGATACAGATGTTGATTGTGCCATATGACTGACAATACATATCAGTTTAAAAACTATTAGTTTAACCTAATTTAAACGTACACAGGAAAAGAAAAAAAAAAACATCAGTAGACAGAAAGGAAATCTGTCCTTAATTCCAAAAAAACTCCATGCAGTGAAGATGAAGTGCCAAGCGTATGCAAGTTGCAGTCTATTCGGAATAGCTGAAGGAGTTCTTCTAATGAAAAATGAAATGAATGTTAGAGATGAGTAAGGTCTGAAAGTGCATTAAGAACCGGTTGTGCAATAGCCGAAACTGGAAAAGTCACATAATCATTGCATTATTTATTTTTGTATGCAGATATTTTATATATGTGGGTTTAATTTTGTGGTGTTATCACAAAAGCGGTCATAGTAGATCAATGTTTTGTTTCTGCTCAGAGGAAAATCTATAAATGACGCTTGCACTTCACTAATGGTATACATATATACTGTATATACAGTATATATATATGATTATTGGTATAGATATATGACAGTATTTTATGTTTCAAACGGTTAAAAGTATCCCATACATCGCGAATGCTGCTAGTATATGAAGAGATATTTATTGTGAGCACATATACATAGAAGTAAAGTTTTAAACAGATTTTAAAATATTACACCAGAATAGTAAGGAGGGGTAGACATACAAAAATACATATCAGTACTGGTGTTTACTGAATTTAAAACAGTTCAATGGGTTTTCAGACTTCAAACACCAGCCTTTCTGTGTCAATCTTACACCTGAAACTGAACCTTTATCATACTATATAATTATCACTGCATGATTTAAGCAAACAAACAAAAAAAAAATCACATTGTAATTATTTTGATGTTTAACTATTAAATGTCCCATTTTGTATTCAAACGAATTTATCTAGGCTAAAAGCAAATAATTGGACAAATGATAACAAATATATATTTCATTAATTAAATGAATTATTATACCTGTGGTACGTCGCAACCTTTTGTGATTGCACAGATCCATACTGCAATTTCGATTTCCATGCAATTAATTATGCAGCACTACATATAATATTAAAAAGTACAGAGAAGCATGTAGGAACATGGCTGCTTTCTGATCTAACATCAAAGGAAGATTTCACTCTGAGCTAGCGCATGGGTTCATATTTGCTTTCAGTATTAACCGTACTATATACAGTATGTATATATAGAGTGGCCCAAAATTTGTAATGAAAAAATGAAAAATATATGCACAAAAAATAACGGTTACATGATGGCATCAACGATGGTGCATCTACTGACATCTTCAGAGGTAGTAATAATAATACACATTGCTGCCATAATTCTGTTGGGGGCAAATATAACAACTGTAGAAGTGCATATACATTTTTGGGTCCCTATGTATATGAGTCAATATTTGCTTAATTGTTGCCTGCATAGACTGAGCCTTGCCTTTCAACACGATTCCCCCAAAAAAAGATGATTACGAGCTTGTTTAAGAAGCTCATTTGAACTTTGGATTTGATCCTGATGATGATTTTTATTGCTGTCTGCATGGTCCATGTATGAATATTTGTTTCAGTGGTTTATATTGTGTATCGTATGTAGGTGGTAGAAAGAAGAAAACTGGAAGGGATCTGCTCGAGTTCATGTTGTTAATGGCTAATGGCATGTCCCCAAGCGATCATGGTTGGCGGTATCTTTGGAGGCAATTATACTGTACTGCCGTGTTTTGATATTCATACAGTATACTTAGTTTAGCAGGAGACTTGGAGTATGGTATGAATGTTGTCCATTTGACCTTGTGTATTGCTATTCTTCTAGTACAAAACAGTGGTTATAGATTCATTTGCTTCTTTTCACAAGGTTATGTGCAATACTGGTTCTCTTGGGGGTTGATGTCCGTATGCATGTGCGAGTTGTTTCTTTCGTCTGCTTTATTCATGGTCCTATAAGCCACGGCGTTCATCAGCACTCTCAGTATGCTAGAGGAGTGTACGTCACATCTGTTTTATGGTGGCTGAGACAGAAATGCACTTTATACAGGGTTGACGTTCTTTCCAGCGATGATGATGATGATGATGATGTCATTCGGGGCACCTTTGCTGTCTGAGCACGCTGGATCCTTTCAGAGTTTTAGCTTCCTCTAGTGGCAAGAGTGTGTAGTGGAGTCATGAGGAAGCGAAGGTTATTCGGACCGAACATATTCTCTGCAGTTACATACTACCTGATGTAGACAATTTTCACTTTGCTGCATGAACCTAGGTGTATATTTAATTTCACACTTTTCCCAAATGGATAATTATTTTGATTCTTCACAGTATAAAACTCTTTCCCACGCTTCACCTGCTGCCCTGCCCAACAGTCCCCCAATCTCACACACACACATACATACACACACATACACACACCTCCCTTATCACCTGCCATTCTAACCCCAGCACTGTATTAAAATGTGATCACAGTGGACATATGATTATTGATCAAAGACTATAAACAAGCGCTTCCACTACTGGGCCTGGCTCTGTTAAAATGAACAGTGGGCAACAAACATCCTTATTCTCCACCTCTCCCTCAATCTTTCTATTTATCAAAGGACTTTAAAAAGGAAACTTGCTAATATGTAGTAAGTAATGAAACGAACATTCCATGAATTGTACAGAGAGCTTTCAAGATTTTTTTTTTTTTTCATCCTATTAATATAAAAGGGCTCCAGATAACAATCCATATTTGGTATTGAAGTTTGACAATGTTCAGACATCTTTGCAAAGACAGTTTCATGGTTTTTTTGAATGAATTGGCCACTTTTTATCATATCCTGGCATTGTCCTGGGATAAGCAAAAATTGATGACATGATCAGTGTACTTTTTAGTCATTTCAGTATGGCTTCTGGTCAGTTATTTCACTTTTGGTAACTACATCATTTGAAAAATGTGGGCAGGAGCATAACACCATTTGGAGACATAAGTGAAAAATATATAGGTTTAATTAACCGAGAGAACATCTGACCTAATTGTCTACATAATATGTATCAGTTACTAAAACAGATATTTGTGACCACATATGTTTATAACACTTAGTGAGTTTTTACTTTTTAGAGAGAGAGAACTCAAGGGATTGGGACTAAACAGCTGCGTAGCCTTCGGAAATCCACTTATCAGTGAGGATTATCAGAAAAACAGCTTCAGTTTGCTGGGGAATGCAGACTAGATTATGGAGCATTGGAAAAACGTCATGTGGTCTGATGAGTGCAGATTTACCCTGTTCCAAAGTGATGGATGCATCAAGGTAAGAAGAGAGCAATGAACCCACCATGCGTAGTGCCTACTGTACAAGTCTATGAGGGCAGTGTTATGATCTGGGGTTGCTTCTGTTGGTCAGGTCTAGGTTCAATAACGGTACTGTATGTGCCCAAAAATTAGATCCGTTTTAGACAATTAGACTACCTGAATATATTGAATGAAGTTCTTTATTCTTTTCATTTCTTCCTCCCTGATGGCACAGGCATATTGCAAGATGACAATGTCAGAATGAAAGAGTAGTTCAGGGAGCATGAGACATCATTTTCACACATGGATTGGCCACTAATACACTAAGGTCCAGACCTTAACCCTATTGAGAATCTTTGGGCAGTCCGACCCATCATCAATACAAGACCTTGCAGAGAAGTTAAAGATATTTTATAAGCTTATCTAAATGATGCCACAGCTTTAAAAGCAAAAGGCAGTTCAATGAAATATCTGATGGTGTGACTTTTTTTTGGCCAGCAGTGTATACAGTACTGTGACATCTTAGGCACTATATTAGGCTTTTTTTTTTCATATATGTTTATCATGTCTGCATTATTATGTACAAAATCATTTAACAGCTAATTTAGTTAAAAAAAAGTATATATAAGCTAAAATGCCTTTGAAAGCATTTCTACATAAAAGGAACATCTATAAAGAGTACTAAGGAGTAATAAAAAAAAAAGGCAATATGTGGTATAAAATACAATTTCAAGGTATTTTGCTTGAAATTGTCAGAAATAATTATATATATTTGTGCAGTTTTAACAGCTGTTAAGTTTTACTGAGCATGCTGTAGAATATTCCTTTTCTTACCAGTTACCAGTAACTTTGTTCTTTTGGTAATTTTGTCACACTTGCTCCTTTCTATTTTTATGCAAAACCTAGGACCAACATTAGCAAATTTTCCATCTGAAAAATGGTCTGTCATATAATGTGTTGACTCCCTTACAGGCATGCAAATGTTCTTCTGTAATGTTATTTATTTGTTCATTTTTAAGTTATGTGTGAAAATATTTAATGGTTTTGTACATAATGCAGGTATTATATATAGGGAAATACTGTATAGCCCTCTCTCTCTCTCTCTCTCTATATATATATATATATATATATATATATATATATATATATATACTTTGGTCTTTTATCTAGTAGGGATGGAAATCCCCAATGACCAACAGGTACAATATTGTCATGATATCAAACTTAGCAGATGATTTGTCTCTACCACAAAGAATGTTGTGCTGCCTGCCAAAGTGTGAATATTTTAGTGTGCTATCTTTACGATTATAGGGGAATGGTAACATTTTACCACCTAAAATTGAACCGTGAATTAAATGTAAAATTCAGTGGTGATACATGAACCCCCCCTAATAAATAAACAAATATATCTCAAATAAGGAGGCTTTGCAATCTGGTCCCAAGGGTTAGGGTCCCTAAACCTATTAGCAAATTTCAACCTGCACTGGTTAGATTTTAATGAATCAAATGTTATAATGTCCAGCCATGGTTATTCTAACAGAGCCAGAGCCCAGCTTCGTTGTCTTACTCAACGCATGCACATTATCCTGAACAAGTTAATATAGCTCAATATATATTTAAATGTTTTGTGGTTCTCAGTATTACATTCACTCAACTGATTTTGATTTGTTTAATTGCCTATCTGTTATTTTTTAAGTTATGTGGTGTAAAATATTGTATACAAATGCTTTATTTGGGTATATACAGTAGGCTATGTAGAGTGAATGAGTGTATTAGTTAACTGAGTCTATTTTTATTATAGTTTCAATATAGCTAGTTATTTTTACTTTATTGCTATGAATACAGAGATAACTTATCAGCAGAAAAGAAAAACTGATTACCAAAGTATTTATGTTAATTTAGACATATATCTATATAAATATATCTATTTATTATTTGGTATTGAATTAAAAAGAAGCTTGATGGTCCAATTACGCCACAGGTCAGACCAAGTTAGTTCTAAACATTTCTACTTATGCCTTAAACAGAAACACCAATTGGCAGCTATATATCAACTGAGCCCCCGAAATACACATATGGTGTGTGATGTGTATGATGCATTGCTAGAAAGCTCAGGTTGGAAATGTAGAAATGTTATGTCAAATGTTAGGCCAGCTGCCTTTTTTAACCTTTTTCAAATGACTGACACCTGTTCACTGTAACAAATAAATACAAATAAAATCCATCTAAGGACCCAGAACTAGAAACACGAGTTTGTCTTACTCACTGGTCAAAAAAAACTAATGCTCATACAGTAACCAATAACCAAGGTTAAAATTTCTACAGCATACATACAAACAAACTCTTTGCTGTCTAAATGACTAAGGCAATATTCTTTGAATTATATTATATATCTTTTTTAACAGTTTGGACTGGACTCATTCTTGACACTCTAGCCAAGTGGTTAAGCGTGAGTCAAAAGTCTGTAAAAAGAATAAAACAGGACCCATAATATGAGCAGACCAGGTTCTTCAAGCTTGTTTTTTAATTCATGAATGATGTGCAAACCATTTTGTGTAAATGTTTGGAAGAGAATGGATATACAAAAAAAAATACACGAGTATGTAGATGTTTTTGCAGTTGTTTTTTTTTCCTTTGGTAACAGTTATGACAAACTGTGTTCCACTGTTCCTCATGTATGTGCGCGTGTATGCATGTGTGCAGACATACATATGCACTAAAAGCATTAGGGACCATGGGCCAGGGTGGAAAGGGTTTCTGTAAATAATCATATGATTAGTGTTGAAGTGTTTATTTTTTGTGTAAGTGTAACTTCAATATTTTAAAGAAATAAATATTATATATTGTGTTTCATGGTACAAAAGAAAAAAACAACGCAAATGTAGTTTTACATTTCAAATGCTTTCTCTCTGTGACTTCTGGCAGTTTCTCATTCCATTTTATAGACTCGTCAGCACAAAATGCAATAAACCAATACCATTTTATTACTGATTTGTACAAAGTCTTCTTTTAAGTGCACTTATGCATTTAATATTGAGCCAAGAAACAAATATTGTGTCAACAATCATTTATTGAATTGCAATTAATTATGTACAAATGACACTTTATATAAAATAACAAGGGAAATATTTAAATCTGGTCAGGTCAACAAAATTTTCATGAATGGTTTACATCCATCCTCTCTTTCTGATACAAAAGGAAAATTTATGAACGTCCAGATGTCCAAACAGCCACTACAACAATCACAAAATAAGAAATAAACGTAATTTATACTGCTTATAAATGCAGATGCAAAAGATTTTTTTTTTTCAGTAATGATGTTGGTAGTGAGCCCCTTGTCCCATTCCGTGTGCCATACCTTGGTTCATTCCCTGTCGCATTCCATGACTTAGCCCCTGTCCCACTCCCTGGCTATAACCTTGACTCATGTTTTGCCCATGTCCCTGGCTTAATCCTTGGTTCTGGCTCACCCCCTGTCCTGATCTGCCTGTTAGGTTCCCTGAATTGACCAGCTGGTTAATAGTGGGTCCGCTCTGGATGAGTGTGTCAAGGGCTTTCTGCACACTAGGGTTATCAAAGTTAATTCCAGTTCCAGCTCTCTGAAGCCCCTGAGGTGCTGTTACACGGTTCACAGGAGGCCTAACGCCCACACCAGGACTCATTGTATCTTGAGAGTCATGAGCAGACATGGTCAAGTTGGACAGATTGGAGGTGGAGAGGTTGGAGCTCTGCGCAGATCCATAGCCTTGAGGCTGTGATGGTGCTGCCTGGCCCTGAGACACGGTGCCTGAGCCACTGTTGAAAAGGCTCAGAATTTTAGCCTGCAATTCTTGCTGCTGGCTGGTGGTGGCGGCAGAGGCAGCAGGAAGGTGGGAGGAGTGTGTGGATGGGTGTGTCTGGTGGGAAACAGGAGCAAGAGCCTGGGTGGACTGAGGGGTCTCATGCGTGACAGCTGCGGAGGACTGATGCACCCCTGCACACACCGATACAAAAAAAATTATATTTAAAAATCAAACAAACACACAACACTCTAATGCTCTAATGTGGTCCATTATAAAATCCTGTTATTGTGAAACACTGACTGAAAATCAACAGCATAAAATAAACACACAGCATGTATTCCTGAAAAGACTTTTCAGTAAGAGCTCGACACGGTCTTATTAAACCATCGCCACCTCCACTGTGTTTCTCAAAGCTGTTTGTTTTACATGCACAAATGCTTACAATGCACAACCACTATGCAAAAATTTGGTTCTATAGTATACACTCACTCTCCACCACAAAAGCATATCAAAAAACACATTCAAGGCGCTACTCCTCTCACGCACAAACAAGAATCTGAGGCTATTATGAGCACAGACTCCGTCAAAGTGGATAGCTGAAGACTGGGAAAAGATAAATTTATTTTTTTTCTTCATCTTAATCTGTCTAGTGTGGGTGAGTCTGTGCCCATAAGACCCTCAGGTTCCTGTTCTTGGCTGACAGGAGTGAAACCCAATGTGGCCTGCTGTTGTAACTCATGGCTGAATAGATAACTGTATGAATGTTCAGACGTACCTAATAACGTTGATGTTGAGTGTGTCTATGTAAACCACAGAGAACTAGCTTACCAAGGTGAGGGTCTGCACTGCTTCGGACTAGACGATCACGCTTATCCTGCAGATAGTTAATGAGTGATGTTAACTCTTGAGGTGTCAAGAACCTGGGAAGATAAAAATACAAGGGACAATACAAGTTATAAATAAACATTTTCATGTATAAATCCAAAAGTAAACAAAAATCACAAAATCCATACTTCCATTGCAGTCTGTCAATATTTCCTAGTATAAATTACGAGTGCATATGTGTGACCATACCTGCACTCGAACAGTAGTGTGATAGCAGTGAGTACTGAGACCGGGTGGCCTTGTCGGTCATGCTCTCTCATCAACACCTCATCTGCCATCTTTGCAGCTTTTCTTGAGATCTCATCCCGCTCCTTGGCACGGTTCTCAACTTTAAAGGTGTCATAGTTGTGAGCCACTAAAACCATGGCATCCTGCATGGGCATGTTTCTGTGTTCTTGGACAAAAAAAAATTAAGGAATTTAAAAATATTACCTTAAGTAGTTAAAAATAAAAGGCTGACAGATTTATTCAAAAAGATTTTTTTTTCTTCCAAAGACACAAAGAAAGTGAAAAGAAAGGGTATTTCAATGTCTCAGACTGTTCAGACTGCAAGCTCAAATCTTTTTTTTTTCTGCAAATGCAGAGTGGAATCAGTTTAAAATCCTTTTATGATTTCTTTCATGTAGTTGAACAGTAAAATAACACGACAAATCTGATGTCTGCAAGTCCAATTTGAACCACACCCAGAGATAGCTTAAAGTCAGATTAAAAAAAAAAGTTGCATCTGAAGTTTAATGCTCCATCCTTGTAGTTCCCAACCTAGAGACCAGGGTGGCACGAGCCTTTGTATGCTCTGAGGGTGTCTGGTTGTGGGAATTAGATTTGCATATTGCGAGATTTAGATTAAGTAGAGCGGTGGTCAAACCAGTTTTTAATTGAAAACTGAATCAAATCAGATTCAAAACTGTCCATTACATAACTCAACATGATGCAGACGTTCAAGTCCATACTATTGCAGTTGAATGACGTTCTCCATTTCTTCCACTCTCTTATTGTCTTAAGACAATGGAAGAAATGGAGAACAATAGCCCTGGACAGAAAACAAAGTGCAATGTTTGATGGCACTTTGGAGGGTATGTGATCTCTCTATTCTTAAGTGACGTTTTATATGTCTTTTGGTTTAACTCACCAGCATTTGAACACACATCCTACAGTGCATCCCCACCTTCGGACTCGTTACCACAGCAACCAATGCAGATAGTTCAACAATGTGTCGGATTTGGGCTGCCAGTCTGAACAGAGCCAAATCCGTTCTGATCACTTTCATAAAGTGTGAACAGTCAGTCCTAAAGATCAGATATGTGAAACAAACCGGATTTGCCTGCAGTCTGAACAAGGCATTAGGAATAAGCTCTTGTACCCTGTGGTGTGCCGAAGAGAATGTTGACTGTGCAGGAGCGATGCAATTCGTGCTGCTGGGTGATGATGATGGCAAAGGGCGTGCGAGCACGGCTTACGTCCTCCAGAGCCTGAGTCAAGGAGACCTCTGTGTTGAGGAAGATTAGGTCCACCACCATGCCCAGATCTCGTACCTTCCTCCCCACCATTTCAGCATACTCCCTACAGAACGTCAAACCAAAAGAACAATTACCATTATTAAATCAGTTCCAAAAAAATAGTGAAAAATAAAATCGATTTATTCTACTGTCATGTTTTATGAAAAATGAATTGATAATAGCAAAAAGCAAACATATTTCATCAACTGACCCTGAGGTCTACTGATAACCAAGAAGAGAACATGGGAACCACAGGACTCACTTCTGCTGCTTGTTGACCACGATGACAGAACAGTCTACAGGTCTCTCGGCATCATAACGTCTCTGCAGCTCTTCATAGTACTGGCGGTACAACTCATTCCTCCTGCGTTCCTCAGGCTGCATTCGCTCATCTACACATCCAAATTCATAAGATAGATGTAGGAAGATCTCTTTACAAATAAACCATACTGTATCTGACTACATAATATTCTAAAGGGAGCTTTGAGAGGACTAACCTTCTGGTTCTCTCCTGCCACTCCAGTTCTCCCTGTAGCGTTCAGGGTAAGGATCATCTTTCTTACGGTACTGGTCATATTCACCACGGTAAAAGCGGTCATAACCTTCATTTCTGTGGCAAAAAAGGTGAAAAATTAAAGCAATACTTGACCATGTAAATAGAGTACTCAAGATACTCAAGTACTCAATAGAGTGGTCTAGCATGCATCACATTAACTGATCATAGGCTAGGGACAGGAAAATCAAATCAGCAATTAGATGGTTGAAATCGTTCCAAAGGGGCGACAATGCCTCAAACATAAATGCTGGTTGTTTAATTGAGGCAAACTTTAGGCTTTAGGAGTATTGGGTCTGTGTGAGTACGCCAACAAATATATCTGAACAAATATCGAACAAGAATCCTACAATAAGTTTATTGATAGCTATCAAAAGCATCTGTTAAATGTAAAATTACTGAGGGACATTCAACCAGATACTAGGTGTGCTGGTTGCATACATTTTGAACCTGTGTTGATTTCAGAAAATAAGTATTAAAACTTGTGCACCAAATTATTATTTGGTGTTTCCTTTTATTACAGATGTATCTGATTAATTCATTCTGTTCCAGAGAACAAGCAGTAAAAAAAAAATAGGCAATTAATTTATAATTATTTGCCAAGTCATTTATGTTCATAAGTGAATGTAAACATCTGCCCACTGTACCTGTAATGAGCATCTCGTGGTTCTTTCTCCCTTCCTTCTCCGCCTCTGTAGCGCTCATCTTCATGGTCGCGTGGCGGTCCAGGCCGAGGTTCACGACTATGTTCCCTCATGTCTCTGCCATCCCTGCTGTCTCGCGAGTCTCGACCCTGCACTGGGGATCGAGAGCGGGGACGGGGCTCCCTGCCATCCCCATAAGCACCAGGCCTAAGCGAACAAGATAAGCAGTCAGAAACTTGGCTGTGTTGGTATGAAATGAACAATGCTCTTTACACAATTAATGCTATACTCAAAATCAGTGACTCACACGGATGCCTTGAAATGTTTAATAATGAACAAGATTTACCCATTATTGAGGCACACATATTATGGATGAAAAACGACTGCTTTAATATAACCCAGGAAAACCGATCCAGGTGCATTACGAGTTGGTGATGTAGCCGAATCTTCCAGAAAGGTTTCGTCAAAACCAGTCAGTGTGCAAAGCAAAAAAAAGTGCAAAAGGAAGGATCCTTAAACTAAGATGTCTAATGCAGCATCCAAAGACGAAGAATTTCTTTTTTTTTTTTTCGGTATTTCCCTCCAGCTTTTCAGTTAAATGTCAGATTTGCTAATTTTACAGTACACGTTTTACAAGATTTAATTGATCAGAAAGTTAGCATATTCCCACGACAAATGCACAATAAGAAAACCGCATAATCGATCAAAATTGGTAACACGAATAAATGTGATGATCAAACTGCTTGAAAAATGTGTGATGGAAATTTATTTTATTTCATGCAAAACCCAACCAGAGGTCTTGGCATAATTGTTATGTAGCCAACACTGCTAAATATACAGATTAAACAGTATCTTAAAACTGATTGCAGAGCTGAAGAAATCACATTTTTATATTTACATCATCAAAAGGACATGATGCAGGAATTAATGGACAAATATATGAAGACATTGTTACTGAAAGTTAAAGACAATTTTTTAAATGCAATCTGAACAGAATAAACAACACTCTTAAGACACAAGGACACCAAGAAAAATAGTCTTAGGTTGGCCTTTCAGCTTTATTTCAACAAAACTAAAAACCCGTAAAAATATTAAATAAAAAAAAAGATGATCCAAAAGGACACATTTTGAAGAAGATGACCAAAAATTGGCCATATTTTCAGTTGACTGTACCAATTCCTGCTGCTGTTGTCCAAAAATGCAAATGCGTTTGATGCAGAGGGATAAAACAAGTTTACTGGAAACCTGTGACCTAAACCTTCGTAGTAGACTCCTGACAATACTTTACCTGCGTGGAGGACTTGACCTGGGTTTCTGTCGTCTCTCCGCAGCCATATTTACATCTGAAAACAAACCAATCCGAAGGTTCAACATCATTTTTCGAGAAAAGACCAAAGATATGAGACGTCTCACTGAAGTTAAAGGGTCTTGAGAACAACAACAAAAAAAAAAAGAACTTTTTTTAATTACAGATTTTAAAAAAAACAAAGCAAAAAAAAAGAATAAATCCAAAATCTATATACAACAATAACAAAAGATGACAAGGCAAGTCTAAACGTACAATTGTAACTTTACAACTTGTAAAGATTATAATTAAATGGGCAACAAATGTGGTTGTAACATTTTTAATATTTGTGACCTGCTATGATTGCTGCAGGCAAGATACACTGCCTGGCCAAAAAAAATGTTACTCTATCAATTCATTGGCCATAAGGGCATCAAGGAAAGAAAATATTCAAGTTACTCAAACAGGGTTAAGTACCAGCCAACAAGTTATTAAAATCTAGAAGTATAATCATGAACTGTCAACTTGGCTAGTGGTTGGAAATAAATAAATATCATGAAGTACTGTAATAAGAAATCGCTTAAACAGAAGAAGAAGCAGAAATCGAGTTTAATAGGGTTTAACAGAGTTTAATAGAATATTTCCACACAAAGTGTGATAGGAACTTACAAGATTACAACTAAACAGGTATGTGGCCATAACAAAACCACCTGTTGGCCTTTGGAACAATGAAAATGGTCATGGTGGTTTGATGAATCCTGATTGAGCCTATTCCAGTGTGATTGTCGTCTCATGGCAAGAACGGCAGCACATGAAGTGATTCAGGATCATCCATAGTGGACAAGTCACTGGAGGCAGTGTTATGATCTCGGGTTTCTTCAGTTGGTCAGGCCTCAGCAAAGTTAAGTAGCAATAAAATAAAAAGTCAGCTGATGACCTGAACGTACTGAACAACCAGGGTATAACCTCAATAGATTTCTTCTTCCCTGATGGCACGGCCATATTCCTGGACTCAATTGTGAAAGAGGTGGACTGGGCTGTAATCCAAGTGTTCAAATTAAATATTAGTGAGTGGTACTCTTTTTTTTTTTTTTTTGGCCTGGGCAGTGTATAAATTAAGTAGTTTAAGGTGATTAAAGCTTTAATATTAAAACCAAATCCTTTCACAATTACAGACTCTGTAACTGATTTGGTGACTGGTAACAGTGCATTTAAAGGTGCAGTTTGTAATTTTGAGAATCCTATACTGTCATACAGTAGTAGGTTAATTCCTGGGCCAGAAAATCTTTTTATTTATTTATTTAATTTTTGAGTAATTGCTAATATGTTTGCATCTAGACACGTAAATAGATAATTCAGAAGCCCAGGCTGCACCCAGGAAGGAGAGGATTCATTTCCATACAAGGGCAACAAATTATCAGTTCACAAGCAAAAGCATTCAGGTCACACAATCAGGGAACAAACATGATGTGCCTACCTAGTCATGGGGTGCCCCCCAAACCCATTCCCACCTACACATATGCACAAGAACCTACATTTTCTTGCACCCTGCACATCACAAAAAGCCTTAACCTGTATTAATCCGTTTACCTAGCTTGGTTAGCTTTCAGCCTTTTCACCTTCTGGGCAACAAAAACTTTAAACAGAGCAAACAGATTATCTCACTTGACCGGTGGACTAGAACTTATGATTTACCCACCCTGTGGACAAATAACGCCTTAAAACCTAACAAACTGCACCTTTAAACTGTGCAACAAATCTGACTTTACATTTACCATGAACTGCATGCCGTCAAGTATGGCTAATTAGGGGCCAGTTAGTAAAAAGCAACATATGGCAAGTGCACCATGGTATAAAGCCTTACCTAGTTTATAACCTCTATAAATCCGACCATTATGTCCTGCTTTAGCTGCCTCTGCGTCTTCCGTCTTTTCAAACTGCACAAATCCATACCCACGAAACAGGGACAAGGCTGCAAAAAGGAACAGTTTTACGCAGGAAAATATGATTCTGGATGATTTTTGGGAGGGAAAATGGTCTTCACTCATACAGCAGAGTCCAAATTTTGTTTTGATGTTAAACTCCAACTACAATTTTTAAATGACATTTCAGACGTCCACTTTCATTAGAAGATTCTATTTCAAATAGCAAACTATTCTTCAGTTCAGCTAACTATGATTTTGGATATATACTTTGGGTACTAACCCTGTATTTTCCCATATGGCCTGAACAGGTATTCCATATCCTTCTTGTCCATATTTGCAGTGGGCAAATTCCCGACAAAAATCCTCCTCTCCAGGTCACGGGGGTCATTGCTGTTAGTGCCGTAAGACGGTGGAGAACCACTTCGGCTTCTTCTGTGTGACATGATGCTATTAGCTTCGGCTCCAAGTGAACACTTGCCCAAGATGAATTTGCAGTTGACGTTGTATACAAGAGTGTATACTTTTTTTAAAAAAATTTTTGGTTTTGTTTTCTCTTTTAACAATTAATTTTCACCCCAGGTCCTGAAAACGCCAGGGCATCAACATAGGAGAAGAAAAGAGAAATTCCACAGATAAAATGTCTGGAAAACAGTGACGTACACTGCAACATTTAGGGAAAAATTAAAACAAAACAAATAAATGTAAAATATAAAAGTTTAAATGCTATTTTAACTAACTGCAGTAGTTAAGATAATTCACATTCATAGGCCCTAATTTTTACTGCATTAGTCATAGTTCTTTCAAGTGCTGTGGTTGTTTTTTCTCAAAACATCAACCTTAAGACAGGTAAAAATTTTATTATTGTCTGAGACGCATTTAGTTTGAGTGCAAATTATGAAACGCGAGCCTCCAAGTGGCGCAGTGGTAAAGTGCTCGCCCTATCATCCGGAGATCGCGGGTTCGATTCCTGGGTGATGCTGTAACCTCTCGCAGCCGGAGGTCTAGAATGGCTGAGCTCTCTCAGAGGGGAGGGATGAGAGGTACTTAGTGCTCCCACATTAATTACGGCTCTACAGCCAATCAGGGGCGTCTGTGAGCTCACGCAAGCGGAAGGGGCGGACAGCGCGGTCCTCCAAGTGTGTTGGAATAGATGCGGACGGCTGGCATCTTCGGCCCTCCCGACTGAGTGGTAGTAGTGGGAGGATGGGGAGGAATTGGACGCGACTAAATTAGGGGACATTGGCACTAAGATCAAAAGCAGGTATAATCCAAAATGCAATGCAGAAAATGATAACCATGACGGGGAAAATTCGAAAATGCTCCCCAAACGTTCCAAGTGATGGTGTCTTTTTTCTAACCATGAGGTGATGACTGAGAAAATTGTTTACACCAGTAACGCTCAGGAGATGTAATGTCACAACCGCCATGACGCTCCAACAACAGGCAGCTTGCCTGGAAATTATTAGAAATATTTTACACCGGTCGGAGAAATTCTTGCTAGAGATCTTTACGCGTTCACAAATCCCAAATCATGCAAGATACATGAATACCATCCATAGCACTTCATTACTTATTGCAGTTTTAGGTAGTTCTGTATAGATCTTTAGACCCTTGAACTGAATAACTATTTTTTTAAGTAACCTTCATTATCCTTGTCCTTACAGGACCAAATCATCAGTTTTTTCTTGTCTTTATGTAGCATGTGGGCATTCTGTCTTAGATCAGTGTTAGTGCTTCACTGCTATGCTGTAACCAATGACATCAGAGTGTCCTGAAACCGGTGTGATTTTTGGTACGGTGCGGCTTCTTGAGTGATATACATGTGTGTGCGTGCGTGTGTGTATGTACACACACACACAACTCTTGGGGGGGGGGGGGGTAGAGACCATTGCAATTTACTCCAGAAAACTTCTGGAATGTCATCAAGAAGAAGATGGATGGTCACAAACCATCAAGCGAAACTGTTTACTTTTTTTTGTAAAAAGAGTGGAATAATGTTATTCAACAGCAATGTAAAAAATTAATTAAAAAAAATAAAAAAAAAACTGGTGGAGAGCATGCCAAAACACATGAAAGCTTTAATTGCAAGTCTGGGTTATTCCACCAAATACTGATTTCTTAATGTTACTTAGCCAAAGCATTAACACAATTTATTTTACGAATTATTTGCATTTTGTTTTATTTGCGTTATTAAGGCTTTCAAATACTGCATGACCTTGGGTTATTTTTATGTGCTGTCATTTCCTTTAAATATACACTAAGTAACAATACAGAATTTGAGAAATATTGTCAGCAGTTCACAAAAAAAAAAAAAAATGATTATTTTGCAGTGGCCTCTTTTTTTTCAGAGCTGTATATAAACTAAATACGAGGAAAAGCCTATTTGGTTTCAAGTGTCACCAGATATTTAATAGTTTACTCAAAATATTGTGTAGTAAAATATATTTCACCTCACAAGTCAACGTCCCTGGATTAAATCTTGAGCTCAGGGAAACACTTGGTGCTTGGTGTTTTGCATGTCTTCACAGTTTTCATCTTTGTTCTCAGGTTTCCACCCCAAACAAATGGTGGAAGGTATAGCTAAGATTACTTGGTGTAAATAAGTAAGTGTGTGGTGCTCTGTGATGGACAGGGGGCTCATCCTGAGTATAGTTCCTGACGCTTCGTCAGCATTCAGCGTTGAGGGCGTTTTCACATTAGGCATGACCCCAGAAAGCGTTCAAATTATTTTTGTTCTCCATTCTAGGGTACCCTCGCGTGTTTACACTCTCTGATAGAGCATGTGGCAGAACGCAGCTATTTGGCTTGAGAGCTGCCATTAAAAACAAAAGAGGAAGAGAATAAGAATGGCAACTTTTGCACTATGCATAATGTTATTGATATTTCAGGGAAGAAAATGTCAAATGCAACCCTCTTGCGCGTCTTCCTACTGTACCAGCTATGACCATATATTTCAGAAGAAACAGACGGCGTTGTGTCTAAACGTGCATTGTCCAGGTGGACTGGCTTGCATATCTAATTCAATCTGTTCCCGAGTACACTTCATCATTCTCAAGACCACCTTTTCCAGCGGACTCAGGCACAGTTCCAGACCATGGAACAATTGTGTTCGCACTGATTAAAATGAACCAGAATATGGGGTCAAGCATTCTGGAGAAACGATCCTATAGCCCTAATGTGAAAGCACCCTGAGGGGCTTTCAAACAACTAATGAAGTATAAAGTCAATGGCCTGACTGACAAAATGGTGTTTGTAATGGCCATGTAAAAGAGTAACAGGAAAATTGTGTGAAACCACTGGCCCTAATTAATTTCTTCACTGAAGAAACATGTATTATTGCGTGCACGTGGAGAATTACAACCTGTGGTCGTTAAGAACTGCGTGATTCTGGATAAAGACCTTTTAAACTTCTAAAGTTACAAGGCGAGCTGGTAAAATTACAGTTAAAACAGCCACAGTTCCAGTTTAAACTCGGTATAGTATTTTAAAATGGCAACTTTGTTTGCCGTCGCAGGATGAAATCTCAAAATTCACGCGAAATCCGAAGAACCGTGTCGTAAAAATGAGCCCGAAAACGCAAATTGCGTGAAGTAACGCGTTACAGGACAGGAACAAAAGGTCCGTCGTTCATTCATTCACGGTGCTTTAGCTTTAGGTCTCCGGTCTCCCGCAAATGGTCCGCCATTTTGTATCACAGCAGCATCGCTGCCGTGACGCCTCATGGACCTGGTCCACGACGTAATAACTTTAGCGAGCTAAAATCCGCGCGTCGGTGAAACCGCTGAAAATGCAGCCGGTTAGTGAAATGCACGAGATTCCCTGGGTTTAAATCCGTGGTGTGCACGAGAGCGTCCGAGCCGGTAGAACCAAACCGCAACCAGGACGCCATGTTGTTTAGTCGCACTACAGGAACAAAAAGGTTTCTGCCGACAGTTGGTCTTTATTTAATTATTACGGTTTATTAACGCAAAAATGCTGCACACACATCATTACATATAGTTATATGACAGTTATATCCCTTTCGGCGTTGTTTCAACTTAGACTCGCTAACAGGTAAACGGTATTTACGGAGAATACGTAGCTCGTGCTAGTCGAGGAAACTACATCAAAAATATACATTCTAAATACGTTGGTTGAATAAGAAAACAGCATTTACCTTTATCATTAGGCGTTGCCAAACCCCGCGCAGTAGGAACTCGACTACACACCTTTCTGAGTAAAATCCCTACAAACACACAGGCGATTTAACGACGTTACAGGCGGCGCGTCACATTGGATGATTTGGATCCTAACGCTACTGTACGCGAGTATAGGCAAAGTACGCATGCGCAGTACACAGCAGCCGAAGACGGTCGAGGATAAATCCCCAAGGATTCTGCAATACCTTTATAAGGTCACTATACAGTATATAATGTGATTTATAAAGCATAAATAGTATATTCTATATCTAATATAGAGTAGTTTAACTAGGGACAAAACGAAACTACGGAGCCCCTAAAGTTCCAACAGGTCTAATTATCCAATGTTAGATAATAACTTGCTCCCTCAAAATCATTTGCTGCAGCAGATCATCTAATCCTCACATTTTCACTTTGCATAGGTTTTACACAGCACTAAGGGTATCTGCATCCAGTGGCTGGGTTTGGGGCACTGGCTGGTAAGAAGTGATCCATCTCAATAAATAATAATATTGTATGAATACATTTTATTTATTGCAAATGAATATTTTATCTTAGACAATCAAGGCGGCATATCAGTTAGTACTGTGGCCTCGCACCTTCAGGGTTGAGGATTCGATTCCTGCCTCTGTCTGTGTGCGTGCAGTTTATATGTTCTCCCTGTACCCTAGTTTCCTCCCGAAATCCTAAGACATGCACTTTAAGCTAATTGGTATTTCCAAATTAACCATAATGTGAGTGAATGCGTGTGTCCTGCAATCGGTTGGCACCTCGTCCAGGTAATAGGCTGTATTTGTATAAGCAGTATAAAGAGTAAGTAATCTAATCTTAAATTCTCTTCATTGTAGCCATGGATCAAACTAAATAATTTGATTTTATATCACAATAATATTTATGGAACACAGCATTTTTTTATAGTTTCCTAAAAGATGATTAGCATTATTAAAAACTTTAAATGAGAAATAATTTACATTTAGGCATTTGGCAGATGCTCTTATGCAGAGCGACTTACAAAAGTGTTTCATTTTCCACCATCCTTAGACTGGGTTACTAGGTTACTAACTAAGTACTGTACCAGTCAAACACTGACAGAAACAGGGTCATACAGAAATACAGTATATCAAACAGGACAAATGAGTTTAGTGACGAAATGTCAGAGCATGTAGTTCGGAGTTGAGTAGGAAAGATATATATTCGTGACATGGAATACATTTCAGAAGTTAAATTCCTCTGCTGGCATGACTATAGACTGAGCTGATTTATAGAAATTGGAGTCTAGTTCTGATTCCAATGTAGCCCTGATTGATCCACTCCTCAAGATGCTACATCTGAGGGCACCCTTCTTATTGAGTCTTTGAGAAAAGTTTTGAGGATGACACAATTATTAATTTTCACCAAGTCTGCTGCTTCAGTGTTTTTGGTCAGTTGTTGCTATGGTACACTGAAGTAAAATTACAAGTTACATAAGTGTCAAATGCTTTTTATTGACAACTTCATTAAGTATATGCAAAGTGTCAATATTTGCATTGTTGGCACTTCTTTTTCAAGGCCTCTGCAATTCACCCTGGAATGCCGTAAATCAACTTCTGGGCAACATCATGATTGATGGCAGCCCATTCTTACATAATCAATGCATGGAGTTTGTCAGACTTTGTAAGTTTTTTTTAGTCCAACCGCCTTTTGAGGATTGACCACAAGTTCTCAATGAGATTAAGGTCTAAGGATTTTCATGGCAATAGACTCATAGAAATTTCAATATTTTGTTCACTGTGACACTTAGTTGTCTCTTTTGCCTTATGGCAAGGTGCTTCATCATGCTGAAAAATCCATTGTTCATCATCAAACTGTTCTTGTGCAAGGCAAGTTAAACTACAATAGTTCATGTTATCAGCATGCAAACATGTTTATTTATGTTCTAAAGTAGGACATTTATATGATTGTACATTTGGTTCCCACAGGTGAGTCGCAAGAGATTTTCCTTGGATCACCACTTTCGCAATTAATGCCTATAGTACCTTTCAGTCACACCGGGGAGTTTTCTACCAGTGTCACGGTTTCTGTCATAATTCTACCTGCAGTTAGAGTGAGAAACAACCAGATATAGTCTGTGAACGCTGCTAATAAATAAGGTCGAGATTTATTGTGGACTTGACCATATTTTTGACACATGGTGATAAATCTAACAGAATACGCATGTTCCCACCATACCATATTGCTCAATAAACTTCTAATTGTTAAACCTTTTATGTGAAGTCTGTGGTGTTATATTATGTCTGTGGTGTTACTTCAAAGTGTATCTGAACTTTATTTTCCTCAGAGCAATTTAATCATATAAGTTAATGTTTTTAGACTGTAAAGTGGTTTTAATCCATTAGAATAAAGACTATAAAGGTACCACAGACCATTTGTCCTGTATTCATTTAATATATATGCAATAAAAAAAAGAAACTATTCTCCTTTGGCAGAAATAGGGGCCAAATTAAACAATTAAACATTTCTTTTGAAAAATGAAATTTAAATGATCAATGAAACTGAATCATTAAAATATTTTTTTTATTTTTGAATTATTACCTAAAGTACAAAAAAACTAAATTTTACTTCAAATATTGGTAATACCATAGACATAAGTTAAAATGATATAAAAATCTAATAATGTTCTTAAGCTTCTGTTTTAATGGATATAGAGTATATTAAACAAATTTTAAAAGAATAGCAATACATTTTTTTTTAAAGCATGCATTTTTACAAAGTCTGCCTCTCATTTGCTACCCCAATTGTACTGTATAATGACCCATCTCAGAAATGGCTGGCTTACTGTCCAAGGTAATAAAGTGATGTTTAAATGGCAATACAAAATAATTATTATTAACAATCATGTTAATGAATATGACTAATTCCCCTAGGAAAAAAAGTTTGGGAAACACCGTGTTAGTGCATAAACAAGTTTACATAAACAAGAATGTTTGTTTTTATTTTTTATATTTGATTAGAACCGTAGAGCAGTGCGCTGAGCAGTGTTCACACTAGCTTACTCAAACGCGCTCAATGAGTTTAGATAAGTGCGTTCAGGTCTCCCGCAAATTGTCCGCCATTTTGTACAGCTTCGTTGCCTTGACACCTCCTGTGCATGATGCACACCACATCATATGCAGCTGAGCTGACTGAAAACAGAAAGCAGCATTTATATTTATCATGAGGCGTTGCTAATTTTGGTGACTGTCCCGGAGCTTCACATCAACTCGTGGCTTGAGTTAATATAAATGCACGCATGCGCAGTGTAACTTCAGCCAAACCGGAGCACAGAGTCTGGATTGTGGTTGCATCCCAAACGATTTAGCATGTGCTTCACAGGGTCACTATATAGGATGTGATTTATACCACATACGTAGTGCACTATGTATCTAATACGGAATAATTTGGAATTCAACGAGTAACAAAACAAAAGCCGAGTGAATAATAACCAAAACGAAAGTTCAGCAGCAGTCCACGATTTAGTAAAGGTTATATATGTTAAAATAATAACTAAAAATATTTATCATCATTTTTCCAGGTTCATACTGCTGCTTGGGAACATGAATAATATTTTAGAATAGTGTGCTTATGCTGAGTGTGGTGTTACTTATTGTTTCAAGTCCTCCATGTAACTCGTATAAACTGGAACGAAATGTCAATTCACGACAAAGTCATAGTGTAACACGTGAAACACCAACATGGTAGACAGAACAGTGCAAGATGCATAAGGCACACTTGAGGCAATGTACACAGGACGGTGCACACTGAGTAGACAGGACAAATCAACACCAGTGTAAACTCCTGTTCAGAAACACAGGTTCGACCCCAATATACAAACCGCTTGTGTCATTTGTTTTACTTTGACTTGAAACCCATGTTATGTCATGCATGCTCTTATCTATGAATGAAAATAAGGTTTATCAGCAATGTGACTTGATCACGAGTCTAATGTCACGTGATCACACGATACTTATGCGGCAGCTCACACGGAACTTACTGCAACTGGGTGGAAAGGTAAGAGACGTTTTGGGGTTTTCTGTTTTTCCTTTCTTCGCCCATTTTCTCTATCCTTGTGATAGTATAGATTTTTTTCTCTGTCAAATAGTGTTAGTTACCTACACAGATTTCAAACTGTTTCAGTTACAATTCAGATATTGATAAATGATTTAGTGCGGTTTGTTCCCGGCTCGCTTTGTCTGGGTAAACATGGGCACGCTGTTGTTCCAGATGCATGCGGTGTTACTTGTCTTACTGCTGGGAGTACTGGGAGTACTGGGAGCTCCAGCTGCGGATGAGATTAAGTCTCTCCCTGGACTTTCTAAACAGCCGAGCTTTAAACAGTATTCAGGATACCTGACCGTGGCAGATAACAAACATCTCCACTACTGGTGGGTTTGTTTTTCTCTTTCTGTTTCTTGACCAAGTTCAGTGTTATCACATAACATGCTGAAGCTTGTTCCTAGTCTAAAGACAATGCGGCTTGGTTTATGGATAATAATAATAATAATAATAATAATGCTTGTGAACTCGGGTTAGGTTTGTGGAGTCGCAGAAAGAGGCTGCGCGCAGCCCGCTGGTGTTGTGGCTGAATGGAGGTCCAGGCTGCAGCTCACTGGACGGCCTGCTCACCGAACACGGCCCTTTCCTGGTCAGACTGCACTTCTGGGAACTTTCAATAGGGAAACTTTTTAGACTTCTTACAGAATTTGTGCTGTTTGGGACTTCCTTAAATCTGCCTCCACTTCCTGTATTTGCTGAATGTCTGATCCAGTTTATCACAACTTCATATTATAATCAGATATTTTTATTTATTATTATTATTATTGTTGTTTAATTTTTTCCCCGTCTAGATACAAGATGATGGCGCTACCCTACAGTACAACCCTTATTCTTGGAATATGGTATGCAGTGTGAATATATACATTTTTATATAAATTTTTTTTAAATAAATGATGTGTAACAGGAAGTCCCAGGTTTGCTCTGGTTAGACTGTCGGTCTGTTTTTATTATGGTATGTTTTTACTAGGTTGGGGGGGGGGGAGGCTACAAGTGAGATAATCAATGAGTTCTACTATGTGTAAAGTGCACCGTGGTGAATATGTAAGGAATAAAACACAACAGGGAAGGCTGGTCTAGCAAAATAATCAATACCTTTATGCTGTCATTTGGCCCAACCTAAAGTTCAGCTACTGTTGCCACACCAGAATTGATTATCAATGTTTCCTGTCTATTACGCTGCACACACTACTGGTTGTATGACTACAATATTGGGAAATGTGCACAAGAGAAGTTCTTGTTTGCGCATACAGTGTATTCTAGAAGCTGTATATACTGTAGTTAATCCTTTATCAGGTTCTCTTTTTCCTCACCGCTTTCGACATTTAACACGCACGTACACTGATTTGTCATGTTTCAGAGAAACCACAAAGCTCTTCCCCATGGTAGAAAACATCAAAGACTACTCTGGCTGTTCTACAAACCTAGATGATAAATCTTTGTGTTAAACCATAAACGGTTAAACACTTGACATCTATTTTTCTTTCAATGAAGCAACCCAGCAATTAAGTGGATTTGCTTTTATGTTTAATATAATTTTGGCATGTATTCCATATTACTGCAAAAAGTATGAATTTTACTATAGTAAGAAATGTAAATAATTTTGTCAAGTGACCTTGTAAATGATGTGGTTTATAGAAATTAATTTTATGATTTCATAATAAAATGTGCAACCTTTTAACATTACACCTCTTGATGTACTCATTCTTCATATGTCCTCCTTTTATTTCTATGTAATTAACAAAAATCTTTCCCTTGGCCTAATCTGCTGTTCATACTGTATTTTGCAGATTGCTAACGTGCTATACCTGGAGTCACCAGCAGGTGTCGGTTTTTCTTATTCTGATGACAAGAAGTATGCAACCAATGACTCTGAGGTGTGTGTGTGTACTGTGCAGTGTTGGGTGTAACGAGTACTTGGATAACTTTTTTGATGTAACGAGTAATCTAACAGCGGCACGGTGGTGTAGTGGTTAGCACTGTCGCCTTGCACCTCCAGGGTCCGGGTTCGATTCCCAGCCAGGCTCGATTCCCATCTCTGTGTGCATGGAGTTTGCATGTTCTCCCTGTGCTTGGTGGGTTCCCTATGGGTACTCAGATTTCCTCCCACAGGTTAGGCTAATTGGCGTTTCCAAATTAATAATCTAACGTGTTAGGTCTGCCATTTAGGTACTTAGTTATTATTATTATTTTTTTTTTTCAAAAATGTAATGTTATTCAGACAATCTATGTAATCCGTGAGCCAGAGAGCAGTCATTCCATGTGTGTGGTCCTACAAGCCCTGCCCCATAACCCGCCCCTTCTGTTATTGCTGCTGTTATACCCCTATCTTGACTATGCAAGGACCTACACATGGAAAATTGTGGAAAAGTACTCTAACTAGTTACTTGTTGCTGATTACTTTTAAAAGACAGTAATTTTGTAATGTAATTAGTCAGTCTGTCAGTCTGTCAGTCTGTCAGTCTGTCTGTCCCATCCAAAAAAATAAACTTTGAAGTAGATGGACCTTTTTGTTGAACTTTTCTTCCCCTGTGCGTCACTTAGGTGTCCATGAACAACTACTTGGCCCTCAAGGAATTTTTCAGGCTTTTCCCAGAGTACAGCAAGAATGAGCTTTTTCTCACAGGCGAGAGCTATGGAGGCATTTACATCCCTACACTGGCTGAGAGAGTTCTGGAGGACAGTAGCCTCAACCTGCAGGTTGGTGCCTTTCAGATGAATTTAAAAGCCGTCTTAAGTGGCTTTTAAATTGTGTTTTAAGGCCATAGTCTTAGTGCATTAACCTATTATTTAGTTTGTGTGTGTGTGTGTGTGTGTGTGTGTGTGTGTATATCTTTTAGGGCATAGCAGTTGGAAATGGCTTATCCAGCTATGAGCTGAATGACAACTCCCTTGTATATTTTGCATATTACCATGGATTGCTTGGAGAGAGGTTCGTTTCCCCCCCTCCCCCCCTTCCTGTATTATTGTTCTGATAACAGATCCAGCAAGTAATTCATTTAAAATTTTATTAGCAGTGGATTGAAGCACAGTGAAGCAGCAATAGACTAAAAAAAGATTGCAGCTTTGAGTAATGTCACTGTGACTATGCAGACTAAATGATTGTAAATCACGCGGGTGGCCACAGGCTTAGTAATGCCTGAAAAGGAAGTATGCCTTGGCTTTTTTTTTTTTCTTTTTTTTTTTTTGTTGG
>JAQMYJ010000037.1:22404090-22487548 GCA_030014305.1 Clarias laeviceps
AAAAGTAGAAGTACACAAAAAAATCTACTCAATTACAGTAATGCGAGTAAATGTAATTCATTACTTTCCACCTCTGGATCTGGGCAAGGGTATAAAACCATTCCTAAAACTTTAATTGTTCCCAGGTGTATAGTGGGAACCGGAATCTGTAAATGGATGAAAGGGCTTTGGCCTGGGAGGTGACCAAGACATTAACGATCATTCTAACAGAGTTTTAGGCATCCTCTGCATGGCATACCTGCCAGAAAGACAACAATCATAAATACTAGATCAATCAGCCCTCTATTGTAGAGTGGCCAGACAAAAGCCAATCCCAAGTAAAGGCATGTACTGTAGTAGGCAACTAAAGGGCCTGGGAGAAAGAAAGATTCTCTGGATGTTGTTGTTATGGTCTTTCGGCTGCTCCCGGCACGGGGTCGCCACAGCAGGTCATCTGATCCACACAGACAAGCTTGGCACAAGTTTTATCAGGCCCTTCCTGATGCAACCTTCCCATTTTATCTGGGCTTGGACCGACACTGGATCCAGTGGCTGGGGTTTGGGCACTGGCTGGGAATTGAACCTGGGCCTTCCGCATGGCAGGCGAAGAAAGATTCCCTGGTATGGTGAGTAAATGTTTTTAACTGTGCCTATTTTTGTGGAAAAAATTTACTGTTCCATAACTAACTAAGATGATCCCTTAAGTACTGCAAACTGAGTTTCTCAAAGATTAAAAGAGTAAATGCAGCCAAATTCAGGTCCTTGAAGAAAACCTGCTCTGGAGTATACACTTTGGACTTGGACAAAAGTTTACCTTGCAGCACAACAACAACCTGAAACCCACTGCCATGACAACATTAGAGTGGCTTCTGGAGAGTGGCCTTAAATAAATCCATAGCAAATCAATAGAGAGGCCTGAAGATTAAAGTTCACAGACACTCTTGATTCAGTTGGTTGAGCTTTATAGGATTTGACAGGAAGAATAGGAGAAACTGTCCAAAAACAGTTCTCCAAAGCTTATAAAGATAAATGCAACAATACTCAAAGCTATAATTGCTTTCAACTTCTATAAATGGTCTGAAGACTTACCAAAATAAGAGGTTTCAGAATTTCATTTTCAAAGAAACTGCAAAAATGTGTAAAACCTTAACCCATTATGGGTTACTGGAAGTAGATCAAAGTAAATTTAACCCATTTAAAAATCAATCTATATCACAACCAAGTGCAAAAAACTGATGGGTCTAAACACTCTCCTGTATAAATAGTGTATATATACAAACCCAAGGAAGATGGCAGAATGTTACGGCTTTATATACCTTCTCAGGTCCAGCTGTATAGCCAGTCTCTTTTCCTTCATGTACACTTTGGCATTGAGTTTGGACTCCTGCCCATACAGCAAAACATTTTATATTACATTATGGTAAGAAACTGAGAGGATTCTATCCTAGAAACACAGGCACTTATTAATGTGTTGAATTCATGCATGCTGAAGTGCATTCACAGTCTTAAGCTATATTAACATTTTCCTCCCACTGCTTTACTATCTGACATTAAATCCTTTCTATAGTCGGAAGTGTAAAAGATCTTTTGTTTTTATGATTCATACGCATTATGAGAAGTCCATACCATGGTCATACTGCTGAGCTGAACAGGTGACTTTCCTGGAGGTAGGATCAGCACCCTGACACCGGCATGTACGGCTACCATAGCCCCCGTTGTTGTGATGGTAGACTTAGGAGCTGATGTTACCTCCATCTCAAGCGACAGCGGGGCATCCATCAGAGCAGGGTTCTAAAGAAGATCAAAGAACAGATGGTCCATTACAAGTTGGGGTTCTGACTTCTTGTATGTCCGTTACTAGTGCACTCAGTTATACTGAGCAAAAGTTTGAATCCCCATGGTTTGTTTTAATGAAAAGATTATTATTTTCATCACTCACTCACTGTTTACACTACTTTATCCTGTATACAGGGGTACGGAGGGGCTGGAGCCTATCCCAGGAGACCATGGGCACGAGGCGTTGTACACCCTGGACAGGCAGGGTGTCAATCCATCACAGCATGCACACAAACACACACATATAACGGGCAATTTGGGAACGCCAATTAGCCCAACTTGCGTGAGTGTGAGAGAAAAACGGAGCACCCAGAGGAAACCCAACAAGCACAGGGAGAACAAGCACACAAGACCCCGAGGCGGGAATCAAACCCAGACCCTGGAGGTGCAAGGCAACAGTGCTAACCCCTAAGCCACTGTGTTGCCTCTATTATCATTATTACATATTCAAAAAGCCCTCACCATAAGCATGATTGCTCCAAAGTAGGAGGTCCTGAGAAGCATCTCCAAGTCTTTTGGCATCTGAAAGTAATTCAACAAGGTAACTCAAGATCCTTGTCTTAAATATAAAATAGTGAATCTTGTGTGTAATCTTACTCGCTCATTCGCTACGTGCATCCGAAACACCCCTCCTTTGAAATAGGAGTGGAGTCCACTGTCAAAGAAGTACTCTGAGAGAGCCATATATATCATGCGGCTGTACTCATTCAACACTGGATTTGCAGAATAATTCTCCAGTGTGTCATTCTCGTTCTTCAATTCATAGAACATCCCCTACGGAGAGAAAGATTCACTTAGAAAAATCCTATGACTTTGTTTGATAATGACTAGCATTCAGCAAGGACATGCTCCTGAAGTGAGACTTACTGTCCATGATCAATTAACATCATTGGTAGCAAACCACTTACCCTGAAATCCATATCAAGACTGCTGCCGGTAACCACTGGGTCACTCAAGAGTGAGTAATCAATGCCAATGTAACTATCCACTTCTGCACGCACTGCACAAGCACAAACATTCATGCTTAGAACTCCTAATCTTTTCCAGTATGTTTCTGCACCGATCACGCACATGCAAGAAACAAGCAAACAGACAAACAAACAAACAAAACACTCAAAAGTGCAATCTGACCTGGAATCGTCTCCAACAGTTGGTTGATCAACACTAGACCAGCATGATTCAGAGCAGGGCAAATCTAAAAATAGTAGACAAGTTTTGGTAATATGTAGTATTTTTTCTTATAAAAATTCTGCCTAGAAATCTTAAGCATGCAAACAAACCTGCCGATTTAATATGAAGCGCATTCCTGTGGTCAGAAAAGTGGCAACGAAGTCGTAAACCCACCTGTAAACATAAAAAATGCGTATTGAAATCAAAATTCTTTGAGCATATTGGAATTCTCAAACTGATAGTCATAAGCAGTCGATTTTTAAAAATTTTAATAGCAGCAGCTTTTCAAGCTGAAAGGAATCACAGATGTCTATTAACATGCTTGTTCTAATGCATTATCATGTCTATAGAAACAACTCATTCACATGGACGTGTGTGGGGGATCCTACACATAATCCAAGTCTCATAATAAAAACATCTGTTCTTATTTAACTAAAAAACATAATGGATGAAGCTTTCTTAAGCACATTTCTTTAGTAGATGGAGTCTTGCATGTCAGTGTTTTGTAGCCGTAAGGTTTCTGTCATGGGACTAAGACTAAGGTGTAAAGCTATAACTAGGAAATGTAGTAATTTGTAGTTAGTACCTAAAAGTCCCTCCAAACTTGGCCTTCATCTTGGCGATAGAAGCGTCACAGCTGACATTGGCGATCTTCAGACGGCCCTCATCATCCTTGGCAAGATGTAGGGTGGTGTTGATGTATACGCCATCTGCAGAGGCATTAATGGCACCATCATCCTGTCTGATAAAGACAAGAGATGTCCGTCAGCTGAGATTTGCGCCTATTTATTGGCAGATTTGTGAGAATCAAATTCCTGCTTAATATTGGTGGAAAATCAAGCATTAATTAATGATCAGTGACCAATTCAATTTTAGTAAAGTATTCTGATTAAGCAAGGATTTCACAAATGGTTTACTCATTAGCATTACAGTACAAACTTACAACAACCAGTAGATCACACGTCTCTGGAAGTTGAGGGTGATAGATGAGTTCTGCACATCAAACTGCAGTCCGTCTACAGGCTGGAAACTCATATCTGCAGTCAGGCTCAGCTCTTTCACCTTAATACTGGGGGATAAAGACAGGGTTAGGACCACAAGCTAACCTCTGATCAAAAACCTCCTGATCGAGGTCACAGGCACTTTAGAAGTAATTTATCCACCATAGACTGGTTGAAGATTTACTGTAAATACAGCAAAATCAATCAAAATATAGATTTTAGTTAAAAAGCTAAACACTAATTAAGCTAGCTAGTCCAAACACTAACTAAGCCAGTCCATTAATAAAAACATGTTATGCTTTAAACTTTAAATGGTATGTGGATATTTTTTTTCTACAAGAGCCAGGATTTGTGTACACATGACTGGACAAGTTTTTTTTTTTTTTTAAGAATGCGCCTGTCTCATTATTATTAATTTTGGAAAATATTATTTCAGTTTGTCTTGCAATTTGCGTACGTTGTTATTGTTCCATTAAAATCATGAAATTTTTTTTTTGGCATTTTCATTTAGAAACAAAATGAACATAACAGTTACCTAATTGACTTAGTTATTAAACTAACAATTAACATCAATATTTTTTTAATTGTCTAGACTTCATGGATAAAAGATCTGACTTGTCATTTAACTACTCAAAATCCTTTTTTATTTGAACAGAGTTGCGTGTCGCTTGAGTTTTAAGGTTAATACGTGGCTCTGTAAATACTGAAACTGACAGCTTTAAAAAAAAATTGGATGGATCAAAATCCATTGGGCGCATTTTGCATACAACCTAAAATATCTGACCTCCTGCATAGTGAAAATTGTTCAGATCAATGAGATCTAGAAGTGCACTGATGTTCACATGCATACGTGCAGGTGTGTATGACCCATGCAGCAAAATCTCCTGTGACTCTCAGGCGTCCTAATTCCAATCTATGTGCCGATTTTTGAGCATGTTAAGATCTCCAAAAGGGCTGGATGATTGGGGGAAAAAAATGAACGTGTGTGTGTGTAGGACGTGTTGTGTGTGTATGGCGATAACATGTCGTTATCGTGCTGATATCATAGTGCTTGGGCACTAATCAGGAGAAAAGGTTGTTAGGATTCAATGACTGAATAGAGGCGTAACTAACTCTGTAAGGGAATATTGGAGATTTCCTCGTTTGCCATGCATCTCTGGCATGGTGATCCCTCCCAGCTCTTCCTCCACAAACTTCTGGGTCTCATATTTTACTAAAGAAAATACAACAAGGCTTTTTAGTGTGAATATTTTTTTAATCACCTCTAAATATAACATACTCTCTGGTTTAGCTAAAGAATGTGAATGCTTTTTGTCTTACACAGCTCCAGTCCACCGGACGTGATGCGGATTTTGAACCCAGGAGAAATTTCTGCCATCTGTGCCATGTGTGGAAGGAGAAAGATGAAGACGGCTATTCCCCGAAGCCCCATGTTGCTTTATTGGACCTGGAGACCAAGACATGAGAGATAGGGAGCAAAGCAATGTGAGACCAAAACACAGGAATAAGAAAATGTCTTTCTTAAGTGCTCGGAAAGAGGAAAGCTAAACAGCAACCACAATAGACCTAATGTCAGTAAACATTTCACTGATTACAGGATAGTCACAACCAGACAGAATCATTGCTTTATACAATCACAGAGCATTATCTTTTTGTCTTTTAGTTTGTTCTGTTTGTTTATCCTAATTGAACATCTTCCCAAAACATGAATGGTTCAGAGTGTACTCACTCCGATGATCCAGATGTTTAGTAACATATTTATTCCACAGTCTTTATCAAAACAGTGCTGGCTATTCTGATGTAAAAATCTCTACCAAAACACATACAATTTATCTGAAATTCCCCCATCATACTGCATCCTTAATATCCTACATATATAAGCTTAGCATTCCTACCTCGGATTCCTGCACTGACGGTACCACAGCATTTAACTCCAATGACGTCAAAGCTCTTTCTATCTCTTTTTCTTTCTTTTTTTTTAAATCAGCAGTTTTCTTACACCGCACTGCACAAGTGCTTTCCAGAGGGAAGACACAACTCACAAAAGGTTTTTTTTTCCTGCCTTTAGGTCGAGCAGCTGATGGCTGAAGCCTGTGTCTCTCTTCCACTGTAGCTGCACATAAATGTGTGTGTGTGTGTGTGTGTGTGTGTGTGTGTGTGTGTGTCTCTGAGTGAGCGAGCATGCACATGAATCTGCTTATGCAACATGAGGGAAAAGCTTGCAGCTTTAAAGAGAAATCAAGGGCAGTGAGTAATACTCCTTTACAAGGTACCATAATATTCAATATGCACAATATTGCTGTGGTGAATATTTGGAAATATTAATGTACCATGAAAGACAGAAAAATATGGATTTTTATAGAAATTACATACTTTACAAACAATATATATAAAATTACAATTGCAATTCCTCATTTTAGACTAAATTAAAGGTGGTATTTTACATATCCTTCTCAGCCTGATTGTACACTGTAAAACAGATGTGGGTTGGTGCAGTGAGTAGCAGCCCTGGTTTGATCCTGAGCTTGTTAGCCATCTGTGGATTTTTTTTGGTGCATATTCTTCCTTTGCCTGCAAATATTTCTTTTGAGTACTTTTTTTTTTTTCATCCTACATTCCAAAAGCATGGCTTTATGTGGACCCGGTCTATGGTTAATGTCTATGATTAAATTTGGATGTGGATTTAAGAGTGATTGAATGAATGACTAAATTCAATAATGATTTGTGAGAGCACAATGTTTTCTTTGTGATAGAAATATTAATTAAACCAAAATGACATTTGTTTGGTACATGGGTATTTAACCCCTGGGTCAATAACCAGTTTTAGCTGCAAGCCTTATGGGATATTATTCAGAAGTTTGAATCCTGGAATGCCTGTTCCATCAATGAAGAAGAAAGTCCATAGGTGTGATAAACTGGTCATTCAATACATTCAGGTCATCGGCCTGACTTCAGTTTATTGTCACATAATGTTGGTGAGCCTAGACCAGACCAACTGAAGAAACCCCATGTCATAACACTGCTTGTACAGTGGCCATTATGCATGATAGGTACATCACTTTATGCGCATCCATTCTTACCCTATCATTTTTCCATCGCTCTGGAATAGACTCAACAACCCATTTGACCTTTTTCCATTGCTCCAAAGTCCAATTGCTCTAACTTTCATTATTAAACATACTGTAGCTGTGGTGTCTACTGTAAAGTTTTTACCATGAATTTATTATTTCTTTTCAGTTTCTTTTTATTTTTCAGTGCTCTCAAGTCATGAAATTTTCTGACCACATTTCTTCCACAAAGTTGAAGGTCACAGTACTTATATCACAGTACTTACAGGTTTTAAGAATGTGTTGGACAGTTCTTAACTCATTTCAAGTCTCGTTAATTGTTTTCAGGACTTGATGCAGCACAATAATTTGACCCTTCTGAAATGATGAATTTGAAGTTGAATATGTATTCGAAATTAGGGACTTTGTAAGATTTGTCCGCATACTCTACACACCCTCTTCCTGACAATATTTTATTGCAAATTCTCTTACAGTAAATTAACAATTTCAAAGTTTATTACACGTATTAAAAGAAATCAATGTATTCAAATTCTCAAGAAGCTCCAGATGAAAGATATTCTTACAGAAATAAAAATATATCATACTCCAGATAAAATGTTTAAAAAAAGCAGTTCTGAAGAAAGAAATGCTTTAGTCAAATTAAAGGAAAGAGTGAAAATGGCAAGCTATTAGGCATTCTAAGCAAGTTAAATATAGGTTAATAAAATGTTATCATTCTGGAAGGGGCGCATAATTATATCTTAGAAGATGCACATCATAATAAGAACTGTTGTAATAATAGTGTGGATGTGTAAGTTGCTTCACACCATGCAGGCAAAGCCATTACCTACTGTAAACAAAGCTGTCTCTCAAAACTCAAGTCACAAACAAGACAGACAGACCAGTATGGTGGCCAAGAAAGAGCAGTGAAGGTGCACCAGACAACCAATTCAAGAAATCTGTAAAATTGGGGATCTTATGGAAGCTTTAGCGAGAAAGAAACCACTGTTCAAGAAAAAACATCTGACCAGGTTTTTTTTTTTTCTTGTATCATGAGACCAAGATTGAGATATTATATTTTGTCAAGTTTCAAAGTGGTGAGTGGGGTGTAGTACTAACACATGCTTCGGTTAACACCATGCCCACAGTGAAATATGGGTGGAGCAAAATACATGGGGATATATATTAAAAAAAAAAAAAAAGATTGAGTCTGCTAAACAATAAATAAATAAGTAAATATATAGGCATGGGAGAAACCACCTTTCTGTAGGACAAATGTCCCAACCACAAGGCCAAGGCAGTGTAGGAGTGGTGAATGTTCTACAGGGGTGAAGTCAATATCCAGAGAATTTGTGGCTCTGTTTGCAAATTTCATCTAACAAACAAGATCTAACCAACCAAAAGAATATAGAGCAAATCCAGCAGGAAGAATTGGCAAAAATCACTCCCAAACAGTGCTAAGACTTTGGAAACTTAATTCTAAAGACTTGAAGCTGTTACTGCAGAAAGGTGTTTATAACAAGTATTAGTCTAAAGGGGTTGAATCCTTATGCATTTTTTTATTTAGTTTTTATTTATTTAAGATCTGCTGAAAATAATGATTTTGATTTTAAAAGCATATTGTTATGCAGTATAAATAGTGGCTAGAACAATGTGTGTCAATTGTAATTAAACAAAGTTGATGACTTTTAAAAGGTGTTTACAATCACACAAACTCAAAGGCAAGAAATGCAGGAGACTTAAAAATATAGAGAGAGAGAGCGTTACAAATATTCTACAGTTAAGTCCAGATCTGAATCTTTTACGACTCTGTGGCACTGTTTGAAAATTGCAGTCACCAAATATCCAACCAGCCTGAAGGACCTGGAGCAAATCTGACAGGATGAATGGGCAAGAAGAAATATGTTTTTGCAGAAAAGGGGGCTTCTACCAAGTTCTTTATCAAAAAGGTTGAACACATAAGCTAGCAGCATTTTTTTTATCTTCTGAAAAATAACACATTTTGAACATACTTTTTTTTATTTATTATTTTACCTTAGGGGTTTATTGGTTTGTAAAACACCAGCTGGTAGAATTTGTGTAAGTGTCTTATGTGAACTAGTGTATTATGTAAACCACATGAATCTGATTATTTTTAAGGGGGTGAATATTTTTGCCAGGCCATGTGTTTGCCCATTCTACTTGGCAAAATTGCTCTAATTCTATCCAAATGCATTGTTACCTATATGCAACTATATTAAAACTACATTTTAATTTATTCTCTGCCATGCTTGTGTGAAATGGAGTGTGTAGCTGTCTTCTGCCACTCAAAATACCCAGATGAATAGACAGAATCTAAACAAAGTGTCTAGCAGAGTGTTTTATGACAATGCTGACCTCAAGGTCTAACAAGAAAGGGCTCTTCTGAATAGGGGTTGTACAATTTCTACTCCCTTTTTGTGAGAGTCTCAGCAGAGGACGTCGTAGCACTCCAGAATTACTTGGAAATCTAGAACAACTTTTGTCACGTGCATTACGCAACTCCCATGGTGGCCAAGAACAGGGCTAAAATAAATGTGGGCCCTAAATGGAACAAAGTTCCAGGTTATATATAAATATTATCAGCTTTATTTAAAATTTAAGTTTTCCAGTGTTCTTACATTTTAGCCACATTTTCTGTAACAGCCATGTTATTGTGCTCCATGTCCTCATTCCACTAAATGTTTACATCAAAAATGCCCCCCTTCTAGGCTGCTTTGAGCTAACACACATAAAAAAAGTTTTTGCAGCAGATGTGGCAGGGTGTTCGGCTCTTCACAAACAAATGATCTACTTTTCGGGTCAGTGCCCCATAATAGTCCCTTTAAGCTGTGGGGGAGCATTTTCTTTAAAGATGTTTCTTTAAAGAAAAATTCCTGAGAAAAACCAATGCTTATTAAACAAAACTGTTAAGGATCTGTAGGAAAGATTTATTTATTAACAATAGGTAAAAATTTTGTGTGTATATATATATATATATAAAGTCAGTGATGCTTTTCTAGATACTTTTATGGATCATTATTTTTTTTTTTTTTCAAGGATAATTTTCCTATGGATTTAACTAATACTTGGTTAATTTAAACATAACTAAAGCAAAACTATTCGTTGAAAACCAACATAAAAAAAAAATTCAATTAATATTTTCTGCTAATTGATAAAAAACCTTATTACTAAAATGAAACAGCAACTGACTCATCTCCAATTGTACTGCTAATGTTGATGAAACTCCCCAACATAAGACCCAAGATAAAAATAATTAGAATTTTCCTGAATTATAATGAAGCATAAATGCTCTCCCTACATTATTTGCCAAAGCATTCACAATTCTGTTCAATACTTACAGGAAGGTAGGAAAGGTGTATGGCCTTCTGGATGAAGAAGCTTTTTGTATTCTTCTTCACTCAAGAATTCCTCAGCAGCTTGTCAAGTGCTTTCTAATCCCGATTCTCTCCTTCCGAATCTTTCCTCCTTCTGTTGACCCTTTCATGCCAGGACAGTTTATATGGGGTGGTTCAGGGAAAAGGGTGGTCCCACGCTTGCCTGATGTCGTATGACTTTGTGGTTGCAATAATGACAGTAATTTTTGAAAACACATGGGTTCCATTAACGTTTACTTCAAATGGAATTTTCAAAAGAGCATTAAGTGTGGACAGCCTGATTTTTTGTGTGGTTAAATCAGAATAAATTAATTTTTGCCTTTAAAACATGTTGCATGTAAACTTACAGATAGTTACCCGGTTTCCTACATCTACTGGAGCTATTTGCTTGTACAGCTGCTGTACGACTTTCGACCTCTCTTTATTTATTTATCTACGTCTATCTGGATAATATCCGGTTGTCATGTTTACTCCTTACTTTTTCAAAAAACAGAGGCAATTTTACTTTTAACTGTCCTTTAATCATGGAAGTGACCCTTTAATCTGTTCCATGAATTCTTGGAAGGACCAACCTTTTTTTAACCACTGATAGGTTGTACATTTTGACTTGCATCTGTAAAGATCAAGCAAAGAAAATTACAGGCTCCCACAAATTGTTTTCTTTTCTTCTTCTTTTTTTAAAAGTGGCTAGTAATTACATTGATGTTTTTTTAATATATTCTAACCCATTTCTCTACTACGGAATTGGCTTGTGTTAAGCCTACTCTTGCTTACATGAATATTATCCGTCCCTTTGCTTCAGAATGATGAACAAAGAACGAACATTTTCATATACTGACTTAGAAATTCTGCTCAAAAAGTAAAAAGTACTAAATGTAGAAATTATTTTAGACCTGCATCCTGATCAGGTCAGCAATAATAAGGTGCACATGGAAACATAACCAGATATTTAAATATTAGACCCATCTTTACATGTCTTCAAATAAATTAACCTGCTATAACTGTGCATGACTTTTTTTTAATACAAGGTGGCACCAGCTTACAGACACAAACTGCGCATTTACTTTTTAATGCTTTATTAAAATACATACATTTAGACACGTTTAAAACAACTGGCAACAATATGTCGTGTATACAGTTGAACATTTATCTTATTTACATACATGTACATATTTACAAATTAATCTCTTTTGCCTACCTTTGGCAGTTTGTAATTGCTGTTGTAAAAAACATTTCCTTGGTCTGAGTTAACTCATAACACAACATGTTTCCTTAGGTATCCGGAAACTACCTAGAATCAATACCCAACATTAAAAACAATATTTTTTCTTTACAAATACATGAAATAAAATTAATTTCACGCAGAGCTCCTCCGCTGCCCTTCTGCAAATGGCTCCGCACTGCTGACATGTGGCGGACTGCGAGGCGACTGAACTCGCGCATGCGCACTACCCAGGTCCGAGTGGCCGATACAAGATGGCGGAGTCGGTGGGGAGGGAGAGGCGGAGGCGGGTCCGGATTGAATAGAGCAAAGCCTTTACAGGACTCCTAGAAAATCTCTCAAAGGTAAGGGATTTAGCGATTTAAAAGGGACATTGCAGCGACAGACGTGTGGCGGAATATCCCGGGCATGCGAAGGTTTACAAAAAACCTCGCGTCTGTGCATTAATGCACGGAATAAATAAGCGATACTGTGCGGCGGCTCGCGCAGAAGCGCGCGCGCCATTTTGTCTTGCGTTTCCCTTGATCCAAAGTGCGCGCCTAAAATTTCGGTTGTCATTGACGGAGTTCCGCGTGGCTTAAATGTCACACTTTGCCATTTTAAGCACACGTACGGATTCCCGTGTCTACCCTCTTGCGTTTGATGTATACCGTGTGCCGAATGGCGCGGTCTTGCTCCCTATTTTACCTGTTTTCTGCACGCATCCTCCGGCCGAGTTACTCGGTGCTGCTGTTGTCTTTGTTGTGCAGCGCGCGGATGGCCGGCGTTTCCCCTCCTCCTCCTCCGTGTTTGTTTTCGGGCGGCTCGGTCCGGGGTGGGCGGTGTAGCAGGCGCATGCGTGCCCCTACCAGCCATCATTTGAGCACTTAACTGCTTTTTAAAAATAGTGCGCATAAATCACTTATTAGATGACTACAAGATTCATATCATAAGTATAATGATGATTTTAACAAAATAAAAAAAAACATTGGAATGGAATCATTCTTTGCTAATGGGCTAGCAAGCTAATCACGGAGTTGTTTTTCTATACAAATCCATGTATTAGTGTTATACCCGGGTATTATCATTAAGGCTTCTGTCATTAACCGAGACTCATCAGCTAGAAGAAGAAATAGTGTAAACAGTCCAGCACGAGCGGTTGTTTTGGTGACGCGCCCCCTCCATGTTTTTGGCGCTGTAATCCACTTACAGTACACTGTATTCTCCCGACTTCTGATATGAGCTTTACCCGTCTCATCATTCACGTGTTAATAACCGCGTATTAATTTCTCTCCCAGTTGAGTGACGGGGAGCTGACTTTAGCGTGTTTAGAGTTTGACAGTAGTGACAGTAGCTCCAGCTCCTCAGCGCTGTGACGTCCACACAGAGATTCCCCTCTCAGGCATCAGGCGCCCGCGCGCTGCCTCTATCAGGAGCTGAACAGCTAGTCTGAACGTTTAAGTACATAATCCGTGAAGGTATTTACTCATCCGGTCCGTTTTTAGACAGGAATCTCGAGTCACCTCCAGATACGATATTATTACAATACCCAGGTGTCAGTTTGACTAAAATTGCGATTGTAAAGTATCACGATTTTATAAATATCCCAGTTTGATGCTGTATTTTCCCCAGATTTTGTTACAACGTTAAACCGTTAAAAAATTTAATGATTAATTATCGCCTGTTTCTTATGACATTAGTTTTCTCACTTAAAAAGCATTCAAACAATACAAACTACCTTCATATACAAGAGTTTAAGATTTAACCAAAATAGGTCTTTTTTTTCTGAGCAGCACGCATCTCTGTCGTCCGTCATAATGATTATTTCTAAACAAATAATTCACTGCGACCGCAGGGGATGCCAGTGTGGGAATAGTTTAGTGTTTTCCACCTGTAGGATTATAAAGAAACTGCGATATTTTACCACCTTTAATGTCTTCTGCGCTTTGAACATGCAGGCACACGAGTACAAAATCAGTTACTGTATATGTAAAACTGATCACCGGTTCCATTCTGGTCACTTGCTGATCGTCTGGGTCATCTCTATTATAAATGGAAAGTATATATATATATTATATATCCATAAATTAATCTGTTTAAGTTAGGAAGTTGAGCAAATGTCTGTAATACGTAGTACGTAATCCCCATTTCATCATAATGTGTATTAACTTAGTGTGTTGTTGTTGTTGTGAAGACAGGACAAATGAGGAGCTATGACGAGTGAAAACCATAGTACCATAAAGGGAGACTCGGGCATGATCATGTCCCCGACTGGGTCCTCAGCCCCAGCACCACCTCTCACGCCCACCACCAGCAAAGCCATCCAGGACTTGCCAGGTGTGTGTGTCTGTCTGTGTTTGTGTGGGTGTGTGTTTACATGTATGGTAGCTTGTTACTGTCCTCCTTTTGCCAAGAACTATAATGGCTAAGAAAATGTTTTGATGACAATAGTGTAAACAAAAGCATATGGCTTTAAAAAGAAACATACAGAATATCCACATTTAACTGAGATAAATACATTTAAAAGAACTTTTAAAATAAACATTTTATCTTTATAATTAATAAGCACTGATGAAAGACTAATAGGTAGATAGAGGTAATGTAATGTGATGTAGTTTTTCAATACATTCTCAGTATATTTCTCAGTTTAGTAAAGAATTTTATATGCATGTACACACACATTATTATTCCTTGTATTGTGCCACATATGATTATTTTATATTGAGGGGATGCTGTAATGTCCAGTTAAGAATCGAGACCCTTCTGATTCTTATTGTAGAGGAGCTGGTTCAGGCTGGATGGGCAAAATGCTGGAGCAAGAGGGAGAATCGGCCATACTATTTTAACCGGTTTACCAACCAGTCTTTGTGGGAGATGCCGGTCCTGGGGCAGCATGATGTCATCGTAAGTACAGAGGAAAAATTTAACACTGTTATCCTGTTATCATTACGATTAAACCTAGATGTTTTTAAGAGTTTTATCTTGGAAAATGATTATATTTGATTCTGTTTAAATAAACTTAAAATAAAATAAAATTTGAACCAGAGAGTTAAATGACCTGCTGTGATGCACAATAAAACTAACCTCAAACTGATCTTTTTGACCATGTTAATGTTGCAGTCTGATCCACTGGGCCTCAACGCAGCCCCTGCCTCAGGTGATGGCGCAAGTGAGGCCGGACTGGGCAATGGACAGCGTAAGAGACGTCCCTCAGAGGACACCTCCTTGGGGGCTCCAAACAGCTTCAAGAGGCCAAAGGTCTTCTTCTTTTTTATGCAGTGATGCATTGAGTACATATTTAAAATACATTCATTTAAAATTATATAACTAATGATCTTTTGCTACCTCATTTAAATTCTGGATAAAGACATTGGGGTTGTATATTTGTTGTTGTTATTATTAGTATATAAACAAAGCAGGTTTGATGAACATTTCAAAATGAGTTTTCTTCCTCGGTATATGAAGGTTGAGATTCCTGTGACTCCGTCCACCCCCACAATCCCGATATCACCAAGCACCCCTGGTGCAAAGCCCTGGAACTCCACTGTAGATGAAAAACAAGCCCAGCCTAGCACCCCTACTCCTGCCCCTGCTCCGTACCGGCCTTCTGTGTGAGTAACACCACATCACACTTTTCCTTTTCCTCACCAGGTCTGTTGTATTATTATTCATAATAATACTATAAATATTAAATAAGCATGTAAGATCATCAGTAGACTAGCATACAGAAACCTGGTTTCTCTCTAAACATATCACTGCTTATTTTTCTCTCTTGAGTCTTTTGGATACTGAGGTGATGAATGATATAAAATGTCAACATTTGGCAACTAGTGACAAACATTTTTTTATTTTTTTATTTTTTGCTAATTCTGCCAAATTATATTTTAATTATTGTAAGGATAAGAAAAGCACAAGATTCAGCACCAAAATTATCAATGCCATTTTAGAGATTTAATGACTTTTAACCAATAACCAATTTTCATGACTTATATGACAAAATATAGAATATTGATGCCACTAAAGAATGTTTAGTAACCCAGTAAGGATCTGTCCAAAGACATCAAAGCACTTTTTTAAGTCTCTCTGGACAAGTTTCAATTTAATCCCCAAAATCTCTAGGAAAAAAATAGCTATTAGTCTTCAGATACCTTGTTGTAATGCACATTACAATGAATCTTGTAAATAAAAAAATGTATTATGCATCACCGTAAGGAAAAAAGGTTCACAAATAGGCCACTCTCCTCTGATTTAAGCTAGGTGTTTCAGCCTGCAGACCCAACACACACACACACACACACACACAGACAGGATGTTTTTATTTTTCGCATAATTTTGTATAGACTCTAGAGACTAGTTTGTGAAAACCTCAGGAGATTATCAGTTTCTTAAATACTCATGCCAGCCCATCTGCTACCAACAATCATGCCACAGTTAAAGTCACAGAAATCACACTTTTTCTTCATTCTGACTTGAAGAATATATATAAAAATGTATATATTTTTTGCATTGCCCTGCTGCCATGTGATTGGATTAATAGATAACTGCATGAATATGAAGATGTTCCTAAAACAAAAGTGAACAGTTGAGCTCCCAAGTGGCATAATGGATATGCATTCGCATCATCATCTGGAGATGTTGACGTTGATTTCTGGGTGAAGCTAAAGCCGTGCATAGCTGGGAGTCCAGAGAGCGGATTTGCTGTGCCCAATTAGGAGGAAGCGGGAGGGATGGCATACCTGCACCCTCACATCAGCCAACCATGGGTGTCTAAGCTCACGCAAGTGGAAGGGGTAGATAGTGCTGTCCTCCTTCTCTTACATCATACTTCAACATTGCGTGAGTGCCAATTTGAAAAGATGCGGCCGGCTAGCATCACGTGTCTCAGACGAAGCACGTAATTAGTCTCTGCCCTCCCTCGTTGGCAGATGGAAGAGTACCCTAACAACAAGAGGGGTGGGAATGAACCCAGACTAAATTAGGGAGAAAGTGATGGGGAACTCCTTCTCCAGATAAGTGAATATATGCCCAAATGAAAACATGAATGCTTGTGGAGACTCAATGGGGACACAAAATCACGTGCAATTGCTTCACTTAATATAACCAACAAGGGATGAACCAGTGTTTTTGTTAAAATAAGGCAATACATGATGCAGGTGCGGTTTATATTCGCTAATGTACGAAAAAGTGTAACAAAATGTGAAGCGCACCAAAACTTCTGGAATTTTTATTCAATTTTCTTAAATAGAAGAAAACTGCATGTCATATTTGTCTTCCTGTTTGCTCATTTCAGAATTTACTGGGATCTGGACATTCAGACCAACGCAGTAATTAAGGAGCGGGCGCCGTTCAACTACCTCCCTCCTCATCCGGAGATTGAGCTGCAGCGTGCCCAGCTGACCACGAAACTCCGCCAGCACTACCACGAGCTGTGTTACCAGCGTGAAGGTACACACACACACACACACACACACACACACACTATTAAAAACAACTCTCAGAGCATTTCCGTTTCTTTAGGTGTTGTGTTAGTATTTGTAGTATGAAAGGACGTAATAGTATTAGTTAAGAGAGAAGAGACGATTCTAATCCCAGTTAGCAGTCTGTAATTAATGTTGAAGAATTGGTGTCTTCACGCTGAGTCCTTATCAGCTTCTTACTTCTAGACAGTCTTATTTTAGGGATTAAAATACGCAAGCGTGCACTGATCTGTTGATTTACACGTTGCAGGGATTGAGCCGCCGCGGGAGTCTTTCAATCGCTGGCTGTTGGAGAGGAAGGTGTTGGATAAAGGAGTGGACCCCCTGCTACCCAGCGAGTGTGAACCCGTTATCTCACCCTCCATGTTCAGAGAGGTCATGAACGACATCCCCATCAGGTCTGAATTCGCTTCCTTACTTAGTCGTACATGGATGAGCTCACTTCAGTACTTGAAGAAAGAATAATCCGCTAAATTTTATTTTTTCTTCTGGATCTCTAGGCTCTCGCGCATTAAGTACAAGGAGGAGGCCAGGAAGCTGTTATTCAAGTATGCAGAGGCAGCCAAGAAAATGATCGATTCCAGGTGAGCACTCATGATCATACTACATTTACTGCAAAGTTGACAGTATTTGCAATGTTAGTTGTGATGGACTCTCACACGCGACCCATGTGCTAACAGAAACGCCACACCAGACAGTAGAAAAGTTGTAAAGTGGAATGTTGAAGATACAATGAACTGGCTCAGGAGAGATCACTCTGCCAGTAAAGAAGACTACATGGTACGCTCCAGATCTTTGTGTTGATATCACCTTTGTTGTTGTGTTTAAATTTTTTTTGCTGTTTGTGTAAGTGGCTGTTTTGCCTTTGCCTCCTCTCAGGATCGTCTAGAACACTTGCGGAAGCAGTGTGGTCCTCATGTGACGGCTGTAGCTAAGGACTCCGTGGAGGGGATTTGCACTAAAATCTACCACATCTCAGCCGAGTACGTACGCCGAACCCGCCAGGCGCACCTGAACCTGCTGAAGGATTGTAACATTACAGGTAAGAACAGCATGTAGGGAAAAGTAGACACTGATCAGTTTATTACTCAGCATGGTTCATTAGATTATGCCAAACAGTTAATTTTTTTTGTGCATGTTAACAATATCAAACTGTAAAAATTCTTACTCTTATAAATCTAGAATTAATATTTTACTAGACTTTTGTTACCTTGTATACACCATATAAATTGAGAGGGTCAAAGGTTTGTGCTATGGTATTTTCATCTTCATAGCAATGTTGAATACTTGAATACATTTCGATAATGTCTTTTAAGCTTAAAGAACAGCCAAGGTTCATAAGTATTTGGACAAGTCTTTTTTTTTTTTTTTTTTCCCCCCCTCTACTCCTTTCTTCTGTACTTCACCACAATGGGTTGAGACACTTCCTCATACATCGCTCTTCTGTGTTGCAAGTTAATATTGGTTTCATCTCTCCAAAAAGGGTATTTAGCATCTGGCTTGTTTTAAGTCAATTCAGTGTTACCAATGGTGCACATTTTGAGGTAGACCCTCTGTATTCATGTATTGTTTCTCTAGATTGTAGACTTTTACAATGAAATTTGTGCCCCTCCAAAATGTTCTTGACTTGGCCAGCAGACGATATAAGATTTTATTTTTTTTTAACTAGAAAGAATTCATCATCCAATTTCAGTTGTCTTGGTGTTACCAAGCTTCCGAAATGTTCCTAAATGCTGCTCTTTGATAGGTCTGATTTAGTTTTGTTGTATAATGATGACTTCCTTCACTTGCATTAACATCTTTTGGCTCTGCACATTGAGTGTTCCAGCGAACAGCTCCCAAATGCAAATACAGAACTTGCAAAAGGAATCAGATCTTTCATCTCCTTCAGTTGTCATGAAAGACCAACAACTGTCTATCGATCTGTTTAGAGTTTGGTTGTCCAATTAGTTTTGAGCTTGTGAAAATGGTGGTACTTAAAATACATAGTTAAGTGAGTATTTTACTTTATTAAACATAAAAGCTTACATTTTAGTCACATCTTCATTGTTTGGTTTCATTGTGGTGGTCTACAGAGGCGTAATAGTGCAGTCTGATGTAAAGTAGTTACTGTTTCACAACATCCAATAACATGATAAGATAAGATAAACCTTTATTAGTCCCACAAGTGGGAAATTTGTTTTGCCGCGGCAGCAAATGGACAGTACAAAGTTAAAAATTAAGAAACAACAAAATAAAGTAAAATAAAATAGAAAAAAAATAGAATACTAACAGTATAAAATGTATACTATACAATCTGGCTATAGAATATGGACATCTGTGTAGTAAAAAAAAAAAAAATCAGCACTTTATCATGCTTGCTTTATTGCTTGTATATATAAGAAGTACTGAGTTTATTAAGATTGATCACTGTCTGATGCTTGTCCTTGTGCTGTAGTGGACGGGGCAGAGACGGCAGAAGTGCAGGACCGGTTAGTATATTGCTACCCAGTTCGACTGTCAATTCCGTCGCCACAGCAGCCTCGCGTTGAGCTCCACTTTGAGAACGACATCGCCTGTCTGCGCTACAAAGGAGAAATGGTGAAAGTCAACCGTGGCTACTTTAATAAACTGGTAGGATCAACAATATTTCATACAATCTATGGAACACTATTCCAAACCTCATATAAACTAATCAGCCATAACATTACAAAGCAAAGCATTTTGCCCAGTTCCCCTTGTGCTGCAGCTCTGATCAGCCTTTTTTTTTTTTTTTTTTTGGTCTGAAGCATCCCATTGGTGCTTAATCCAATCTGGGGTGTTTGGAGCCCTGGGGAGAGACCTCATGTTATTTCCATTCCAGGCCAGCATAGACATTGTTTGATGATTTGTGCTGAATTGGCTTTTCTGTGGGATTGGACTGGATGAGCTAGCATTTTGTCTCCATGGGCATGAGCGAGCCTTGGGTGCTGTCACCAATTTACCGGAGTATAATTGATCATCAATGTTAATCTTTTGTGGTGTTAATGTTATGTCTGGTTGGGGTATGGTTCACAAATGTGATTATTAAAATAATACATTAAGCCTAAGACACACAAGAGTGCTGTAGGTACTTTGCACTAACAAAGATATGTCTTTTCTATTTCAAAAATCTACTCCATAAACAGGAGCTCCTTTACCGGTACAGCTGTATCGATGATCCTAGGTTTGAGAAGTTTCTGTCACGTGTGTGGTGCCTTATAAAGAGATACCAGGTGAACAAATATGTTGAAATATTACAGTTCATCATTTATGGTTTAGAGAATGCTATATGATGTATAAATATCATCTCACTGTGTGTTCTTTTGTAGGTGATGTTTGGGTCTGGTGTGAACGAAGGGAGTGGCCTACAGGGAGCACTTCCTGTGCCAGTGTTCGAGGCGCTCAACAAACAGTTCGGAGTCAGTTTCGAGTGCTTTGCCTCGCCGCTTAACTGCTACTTCAAGCAGTTCTGCTCAGCCTTTCCTGACATTGATGGTTTCTTTGGCTCTCGAGGGTAAATGCTAAATCTTGTTCTGCTACATCTTAGAATTGAGCATGCAGAGATTTATACTTGGTGTGGTTTAATTTAAATCTCCTTTTCTTTGCACTGTCAGGCCATTTCTAAGCTTTTCACCGGTCAGTGGCTCATTTGAAGCCAATCCTCCATTCTGTGAGGAGCTCATGGATGCCATGGTCACACACTTTGAAGTAAGAGATACATTTTGGATCTCATTTAAGTATGTTTTTATTTTTTAAATGTAGTGTGTACTGGAATCTTATTTGTGTGTTTGCTGTCAATCTCCCTCTCCTAGGACCTCCTAGAGAACTCTAATGAGCCTCTGTCTTTCATTATCTTTGTTCCTGAATGGCGTGATCCTCCAACCCCAGCACTGACACGGATGGAGACGAGTCGCTTCCGCAGGCACCAGATGTCAGTGACAGCCTTTGAGCACGAATACCGCAGTGGCTCTCAGCATATCTGCAAAAGGTCAGATTCCCTAAATCTCTCTTTCTCTGCCAGTTTTTTATGATAATGATTATTTATTGTACACAAATGAAGAACACTATATACCAAAATTGTTTCATGAATTAGTAACATCCTTTATACCAGAATTCACCATTACACCTACTTAGATATATTAAAAATGTGTTTCTTTTATGTAAACGCATTGGATTTGTGAAACAAAAAGAAGCATGCAGCTTAGAGAAATTGCTTTCACTAGATTATGAAGAACTTTTTTTTTTCTTCTTTTTTTCTCTCCTATTAATCCGCTAAAATATTTTCTATTGTAATACTTCCTCCTGCTGGTCACATTCAATTGTGTGGACAGTCTGCATCTGCTTAGAACAAATTAATTAATCAAAAAGAACTTGAGTAAGTTTGCTTTTCTTTCTGCTTGTCAACCACTTATATTCTTAATAACTATGATTGCATATACCAAGAGCATTGTAAATGTGAATCAAGAAATGAAGGGGACGACATGAGACTGCTTATGTAAAGGGCCTAGAGTTGTAGACCCTGATACAAGCTGTTTGTCTTCAACAGTTAATGCTCGCCAATCCGCTGTAAATGTAATGCATTTGTACGTGCTATCATTAAAAAAAACACATATCGTCTAGGCTAACATCAATAATTGAATTCAAGTACAGTAAGTACCCGCGTTACAATTCAGTTCCAGAAGCATGTTCGTAAGTCGGATTTGTTCGTACGTCTAACTAAGTGAGTCTTACACCCCTATCACACCTACAAGGAGTCCAACAGCCGTAAGTATGGTTCATTGCGATTTTGCAGCGTAGTGATTACGTTTTCAATATTTCCGCGCGAATAATTTAATGTTTATGGTACCACATTATTAAAATCCCCTAATTAAATCGATTTTAAACAAAAGATCATAAACTCCTTCAAATCTAACGTGTTTCTCTTTCCCTTTCACTACATGCATCTTGTAATAAATTACCTTGGCTCTAAAAAGTATTTTTCTTAGTTGTTTTATGCTTGTCTTTTATAACTAATGATGATCCTAAGCAGTGGTTACTAAGACTATTTATTCGACTAAACAGTAAAGTAACCTCTAACGTAGTTATAAGCATTCCCATTGTAATTGATGTGATTTAATTCCTTTTTTAAGAGAGGAGATGTACTACAAAGCCGTCCACGGAACAGCAGTCATCTTCCTGCAGAACAACGCCGGCTTTGCTAAATGGGAACCAACCAGTGAGAGAATTCAGGAGCTGCTGGCGGCATATAAGACTTCAGGACGCTCACTGTCCTCTCCTGGACCACCTTCTTCTTCTTCTTCTTCCTCCACCTCTTCCAGTAGTGGAGATAGAGACTCCAAACCGAGCTATGAGCGCTCCACGAGCCAGGAAACCCCTGGAGGTCGTGAAAGTAGCAGCCCTGCACCTGAAACATCAAACATTTAAGTGTGTGTATATCTATATAAATATATATCTATATTTGTGTGAGTGTGAGAGAGAGAGAGAGAGAGAGAAGGGGGAGTGTGTTTGGGTAGAGAGTGACTGACCGCATGATTTACGTCAGTTCATGAGAGAGAATGAGGAGAGGGAGAGTTAAAGAGAAAAGATTAATTTACTTTTCTCAGTCTCTAATATTTAAAGAAATATTATGGGTTTTATTATTAATGTTGTCATAGTTATTGAGATTTTTTTTTTTTTTTAACTGATTATTTGGTCACTAAACACGTTTTGTTGTTGCTGTTGTCATTTGAGATGTGGTTATTCTACTTGGGTCCTGTTTTATTTTGGCCTTTTTAACTTTGTGCTTTGCTTCTTGGCAGAGTTGTCAGGTAAAGAAAGCAAAAATGGACGATGGTGTCTCTCTTGTGCTTTTTTTTTTTTTTTGTGTTCAAGTCATTTTACTTATACAGCAACAGACGGGAGATGATGAATCCGTGAGTGGGCAGCTACGTTCCTAAGCCCTTAACATGCTCATACATTACAGAATAATAATAGATTAAGCCTTGTTACATACAGATTAGCTGTGCTAGAGCCAGTTTATTTTGTGCGGGAGAGACTCATTGAAGTACCCATACCAGCCTTAGTGGTCCCTCTTCTGAAACAAAGCACTGAAGATGACAAAAACTCACCTGGGAGTTTGTTCGAAGTGGTTCTTTTTAGTTGGGGTTCAGGATGCAAAGGAATATAAGGGCAAAAAAAAAAAAAAGAGGATAGTTGAGCGTTGTTTTTTTTGTTTTGTTTTTTTTCGCAGACAAAACTTGTCAAATACTTCTAAACTGGTTTCAACGTGTTATAGTTCCACTTTTTTTTTTTTTCTTAAAATGTGCACAGAGCATGAAGATGAATCCAGTAGTTTCTGTTTACTTATCGATAGGAAAACAATACAGTATGTTCTTTGAGAAAGATTCGGTACCATTGACTGTGATAAACATGATAGTGATTTGAGTACAATTATTTTATTTTTTTTGGTCTGAATTCTCAAAGTTCCATGTGGTTAGTATAACTTCCATCCTTAATTATTTAATCCTTTCCAATGTCTCAGTAAAAATTACAAGAGAAAGCAATAGGTGAATCTAAAAGCATACATGTTATGTGTATATGTGATATTGCATTTCAGCAATACTTCTGTCCTGCCATACTATAGAATTGGTCCCACTGTCTTAATTTCAGCCTTAGAAATATTATTACTAAATGCCTTTTTTTTTCTTTCTGTGGTTACAAATATGTTTAATTGTGTATTTACTCCAGAATGAGATTAAACCTGATCACTGGGCAGCATAATGAATGTAAATTAACACACACAAAAAAAAAAATTGGGGAGTAGACCAAGGATTGAGTCTTCTCTCTACTCCCAACGTTCTTAAATTTATCAAATGTGTCGCAATCGGCTTTCTTGCAGTTAGTAACGTGATTTGAAATTCTAAGCATCATTATATCTATGGCCTATTGATTTCCTCTGATGTCTGTCCTCACCTCTCTCTCTCTGTATATACCTGTCATTTTTTTAAAAGTAACAAATTATAATTGCTTCAGGCTTTATGCTTGAGGGATGGCTCATGCACTCTTGCCATTATAGCAGTACAGAATTTTGTCTAACGTCATTGCTAACATCTGACTTCCTGAAAGTAGTATCTCACCTTTATTAAGTCTTTATCTGGCTTTCTCATTCCTCGGGTGTTTCCCCATCACCAGCAAAACTGTATATATTGTACAGAAAAGCGTTATGAAGTATGATTTTTTTTTTTTCAGCTACAGTTGTAGAGTGAGCTTTTTTGAAAAAAAAAAAAAAAAAAAGGATTCAACATGTCTTTCTCCCCATGCTTTTTATTTCTTTTAATTAAACAAATCTGTTTAAGAATTATACAATTTATAAAATAGAAGTCATTTTAAACTAAACCAAAGTGATAACTGAAGAGGAGAAACCTATCTTGTATGTAATAGAACTATGTACGAAAAGTACTGCATAGTGTAACCAGCAAAAAATAATAATTTGTTATTTTTATATTTCACTGTTGTATGTGTTCTTTTTTTTTTTTAGGTTATTTTGCTTGATCCCATTTGTCACAATCAAAAAAAAAAAAGAGATAATTAAATGTATAGTGCTTAAAGGCTTTGTCATAAGTGTTTTTACTGATGCTGTTTACAGATTTTCTTAAACTGTTAAATGATTTTACTCTATCAAGTTTTTGTTTTGAATGCTAAGAACGACTTACCTTTTAAGTTAATGCTCATCATTGGAAGCAATGAAAATAATGTTTAAGCTTTAGACATAAGTTTTCTCTTCCTGGATATTACCAGTCTTTACGTATGAACATGAACTAAAAGTCACACACTGATATTTAATTGGACTGTCTTTTTAGCATTGACTACTGCATTGTTTCGACAACTTTATGTAATGTCAAAGCATTTATTTCTCTGCAGAGGTGACGAGAGTCTAATCATTCTATAAATTCTTCTCAAAGAATCTCAAAAATTTTTCAAAAAGGTTAAGGTTAGGACCCTGTGGTGGTCAATTATTTTGTGTGAAAGTGATTCCTCATGCTCCCAAAATCACTCTCCCAATTTGAGCCTGATAAATCTTGGCATTGTGGTTTTGGAATATGCTTATGCTATCGGAGAAAAAAAAAACTCTGTAGAAGTGATGCACTGGTCATTCCTTACATTCAGGTTGTCAGCTGAACTCCTTTTATCGCCACATAACATTACTGGTTTTACCCCTGTCTAACTGAAGCCGCCCCAGGTCATAAAACTGTTTCCAGAGGCTTGTACTGTAGACCCTTCCCCCTGACACCCATCAATAGGACTCATCTGGACTCATCAGACCACATGATCTTTTCCATTGCTTACATTGATCTTTATGCTGGAAGCCTCATTTTGAAGTTGACAGTTCTCCATATGCTCCATTATTGTTATTTCAGGTTTTAATAATGTGTTGAACAGCTCTTAGCTCGAATTCCAGTAATTTCAGTAACTTGTTTTCTTTGCTTAATGCAGGCAGAATTTGACCCTTCTGAAACAGTAATATCTTTTTCACAAGCATGAGATACATCGTCCAACATGGTGGTTTTACAAATCAGAGGCTTCTTATTGCATTAGTTTTTTTCTTGGACTTTAGATTAGGATTAGGAAGCTTGAAGAACCCATGTACATACTAAACTTTCAGGTATTCTTCTTCATGTTCCTATACTATATAGCAGTTATTCTCAACCCTGGTCCTACTGGACCCCCTGCCCTGCACATTTTTGTGTTTACCCTGCTCTGTCACCCACTCCAATGATGGAAAGCCTTTAATTAGTGTTTTAAAACTCCACAATCCTGTTTTACTTCTCCAGTGTACTGTTACAGTCCATTTCACTTTCGGTTTAATTCTATTCTACTGAATCCTTGGCTTGCCCAATTTGAGGTTCTCTAACGCTGTAGTGGAAATGCCTCTACTCTAATGGCGGAACAGTCGGTACAAATAACCTCATCTTTTAAGCCCGGCCTGGAAATGGACGCGCATGCGCAGGCTTTTACTTTGACAGACCTTGTAACCGGAAGTTGATTATTGAAGTCATTTTAGTAGACAGCAGGTTTTTTTTGGGGGGCTCCGTTCGCTGAAAGAGAAACACGTTAGATTTGAAGGACTTTGCGATCTTTTGTTTAAAATCGATTTAATTAGGAGATTTTAACTATGTGGCAAATTGGTTTAAAGTGCACAGCGGAATAGCTTTAAACGGTTAGTCCAGGAGAGAATTTAGCTCTTGCTCGCTGTCACCGCGTATTAAACAAGCTAGACACGCAGGAGTGAGCTGAGAACTCTCCCACGATATCACTTTATTTCTGCTCTAAAAAAAAAACAAAAACAAAAAAAACACTGTTAAGTGAAAGAGGAGTGAGTGCAGCAGTAATGGGAGCGCACAGGAGTGAGGGGCGCAGAGAGTGGCTCCAGCAGCAGGAGGCTGGCGAGCAGCAGCAACAGCTTCAGTCCGTGGTGAGTCACACAGCCGCGGGGAGGAAGCGCGCGCTCTCTCTCTTTCTACCTCTCTCTCTTTTTCTCGCACTCCCTCCCCTTTTACAGAGCTGTAGTGAAAACTGTATTTTTCCAATCTTATCATTTTACCAAGCCTATTACAGTTATTTAGTCATTAAAATCACCATTTGACGCGAACTTGAGCTCAATAAAATACCGCACACAGCATAGGGTTTATATAGGCCTATTAACCATAACGAGTACTGTTTAGCATGGCAGTCAGTAGAATTTGTAGAGTTGTTTGGCAGAATTGTTTCTGTCACTTCCTGAACACAGTGTCAGACTGAGCTCCAGCACACTGTGTGTGTCCTGCCTCAAGCAGAAAGCAGCTATGTATTATGTACTGTATATACACTGCCCCTGTCAAAAGTTTGATTTGTTTTCTGAAAACTATTAAATAACACATGTGTAATTTAAGTAACAATAACAACAATCAGCTGTTATTTTAAGACACAAAGGTCAGCTGTTCTGGAGTAGTTCTTGCAAGAACAGTATTGTCTAGTGTATTTGCAAAACCTATCAAGTTTCATGATGAAACTGGCTCTCGTGAAGACCATTGCGGAAAAACAAGACCAAGACTGAGTTACCAGTCACAAAAATCACCAATTAACATCACCTCAGATTGAAGCCATTATGAAGGCTTTAATGAAGATCATGAGTAGCAGACGCATCGCTATCAACTGTTCAAAGGAAATTATTATTATTATTTTCAGTGTCTTCAGAATAGTTTTACACTATAGGAATAAAGAAAAGTCAGGAAAGACCATGGATTTAGAAAGCGTGTCCAATGTTTGTCTGTCACATTTGACAAAGTGCCCAAACATCCAATTTAAAAACAGATTGTTTACGTAACAACCTCATCAGCAACCTCATTTTCCCACTCGTCTGTTCCATCCATTCAGCATCATCAGCATATTAATCTGATCATCTGCACCCGTTTCTCACTGGTTCATGCCTTGTGTTAGATTTTCTTTTAAATGCTTGAATGATTCCTAGGTCTCTGTCTGGCTTAACAAACAAACAAACAAAAAAAAAAAACACCTGGTCAGGTACAGAGAGTGGACCGAAAATCAGAGATTTGCCAAGAAGCTAAATGAGGAGCCTAGAGAATTATTTCTCAAGACTAAAAAGTCTGGTTCTTTGGTGGCAGAATATGAAGAAATGAGGGGCGGTGTATCATGATTTTTGCATAGTAGTGCACAGTGTGTCATAAAAGTATACCAAATACATCCATATGGAAAAAAGCAACAAGTGGACACTTTTTAAATTATTTATTAAAAACATTTAAACAAGCAATAACACCTTTTTTCACATTCCCATATATTATTTCATAGTTTTGATCTCTTCTATGTAGAATAAATAAATCAGATGAGTATGTGTGTTCAGACTTTTGACTGGTACTGTATTCTTACTGAGTTGTTGTAATTATTAGCCACTTTGACAGCTCCCTTAACGTAAATGAGGATTATCCAAACCTCAGGAACTGAAAATAAGATGTTTTCCCTCAGTGGAAAGGAATGGAAAAAAACGAAACAAATAAATAGCCAGAATATTCTTGTGTGTGTAAGTAATATTAATTAAACTGTCAGTTGCAGGACATTTGTGGGAGTTGGTTAAAGCAATTTGTGTTGCTATATGGACCTGTGCAATCATTTAATTTAATTGGCTACAATTTATTAGAGGTAATATATGTCAGGAATTAATTTAGGAATTAAAGTGTTTGTTTAAAATAACCTTTGTGGTGCTGAATACATATTGACAAACATCCTCTTAATGTGATTATTTGTGACATTTTCTATTAGTCTAGATATAGTTGATTTAATAGATTAAATTTTATACATATTGATGTTTATTGCAACCACAATACATGCCAAACTAATAGCAATGAGTTTGTTTTTCTTTAAAATTGAATCATGTAGCCTTAGTTTTATGCCTACAAATATTTGATATGACCTCTTATAATTTTTGCACAGTCTAAAGTACTAAAGTATTCTGTCTTTATCCACCAAATTTGTCAACATTTTTTCCTTCTCCACTAGAACCCCTGGAACATCATGATCAAGCACAGACAGGTGCAGCGCAGAGGTAGACGCTCACAGATGGCCGTAAGGTAACCCTGAACATACTTATTTCAGTTCATTAATTATGTCTTCCAGATACTTTAAGGCGTCCTGACGTCTAGCTGTAAATTGTACAAAGCCTATGATGTCAGGTTTCTGACAGTAATCTCCCTCTGTGTGGCTGCTAGTTATACAGATCCTGTCATTTCTATGGACCTCTTGCGGACTGTGCTGCAGCCCAGCTTCAACGATGACATTTTGGCAGTCTTTAAAAAGTACATGAAGGTAAGTAAGTGCTCTTTGTGTGACAAGGAAAATGAGTATCGAATGGGCAGCGACATCGGTTGTGCTTCCTTTGCGCAGTTTTTTGAGAAGGCAGCGAGCAACGTGAAGGAGAACATAGGGGAGGATGTACAGACTGATCAACTCATCAGAGAGGCATGTCGAAACTGCTTGGAGCATGTAAGTAAACTACACTTCTTCAAATAACTTTTTTGGAAATATATGAAGAAAGAGTGTTTGTTAAGCACAAGAACATCTTTTCATCTAGGCCAAACAGCTCTTTCCTGATGCAGAGAAAACTGTTCAAAGACCTATTTTTGATCCCGCTACAAAGGTAAGAATCAGTCAGTTGTGTCTGGATGTCAATATTGATGCGTAAACACATGATTAATCTAGAACTTTTTAAGGTATTACTATTTTTTAAACGAAAATTAATCATATGTGTCGAGTTATCTGGGAATTTGCACATCAACTTCTGCTTCAAACTCGAAAAAAGCCAGTAGCCAACTACAGGGGACATGAGGATCAACTCTAGAATCACTTTTAATTCTTGTGTCTGACAGCTTAGCAGGTTACACAACAATCGTTCAAAGTGGATTCAACTTGCGCTTCCCTGTCTCACATGTTACTGACTGCAGTCTCTTGACCTACATGCAAGTTTTTATCCACAGACCCTATACTGTTAAATACTTGGCGGTAGAAACTGTGAGGTGGCGATGCAGGATCGATTTTCCAGAACCATTTCCTGGTGGTCCATCCACCACCAGTCACTCGCTGGCTCAGCCTTTTGGATTTCCCCAACTCCGTTTGTAAAGAACGTCTGGAACCCATAGCTATCACGTTAAATGGCCCCCAGCACAACCTGACTGTCTACTAGGTAAAACCAATGTTCAACTTTCATCCCCCAATTCTTCTCGAAGAGTTTGATGGCCTCATTTCTGAAATTTCCAGAAAGTGGCTTGTCCCATGTTTGTCGAGTTAAGCTCCCATTTCCTGTCTCTTGGAATGCCTTCCTGACAAGAATTGCACCTTTTTGCTTGGCAAGCGTAACATGATCAATCGGGTCATAGAGCCCAGCAACTTGGCTTAGTAGCTGTCTCCTGATCAACGGGTTAGATGTTTTCAGTTTCTCTTCACCTTCAGGAATGTTCTGGCCTGTTCTCATTTTCTTTTTTCCTTTTGAGAAGTTAATGGAAGTCATGATGTAGAGTTTGCCCTCATCTACCAAGTACCCTGTTCCCAAAGCTTTATTTTCTTATTCCTTCATCTGGTTCAGAAATATGATCACTTGACTTTGAATTTGTGCGCCGGTCACTTGCCTCCCACTTTGCCCTGACCTAACCCATGGCTTGAGTGCAAATCCGCCAGCTGTCGGAATCTCTTCAAAGTCATTTATTATCATGTTCAGTCTCTCCTGGTCATTGTGGGATGTGAGCTATGTCATCCAATTAGCTATCCTCCTCAAGTAATCTGCGCTCCTCTTTCAAATGAACAATCTTTGCCAATCGTGCTGTTTCACGCATAGCTAATTGCGAGATGCATCCAGCAGGGCGATCTCCGATGTTGACCCTTGTTATGGCATTCTCGCCTATTTATTCTTCCTCTGTATCTCTCCAAAGGAACCTGTGGAGATGCACTTCACGCTCTTCGAGTCATCATCTTGATATCTCCAAGAGCAGCAAATACTCTCTTTCTAAATTGAAGCAAGACAGCTCTGATAGGGTTGAGTACATCTGGTCCTTTTAGCAGGAGATCATTCATGCGCAGTCCATTGAATTTTTGGCTACTGTTCCAGACCAGGCACACCGGAGTGGTTGTTGAGTGTGGGTTTGGTGCCACTAAGTGGCTGACAACTGGTCCCTTCCACTTCTCAATCTCTTCCTTGGTGAGTTTCATCGCTGCTCCACTTTCGACCATATCATAGACCTGAGCTGCATAAATACCTTGCCATTCTGGTGCTCTCTTGGGTTGTTTTTCTGTTCTTAGGAAAGCACTTTCCACCCCACTTCTGTTGTATGGTGGAAGGGTGGATGGGTCCTGAATCCATGGATACTTTGTATCCCAGGGTGGAGACTTGCTGTGGGAATCTTTTTCAACATACTGTAGGTGAGACCCTCTCTTATGATCTCAAGTTCCTTCTCTTCTGCTAGAGTCATTTCTTTTCCTCCAGGCTGACGGTTACCACAAAGGCACCCACCACACTTTGGTTCACAGGCCGCTCCGATACTCTCCCACTTCCACCACTCAAGAAAATCCTGGTTACTTGCCAGTGAGCTTTTTGTTTCAGTTACATGACTTTTCCCTCTTTGGATTATCTTGTGGATATTTGGAGCTTCAGCCTTTTCAAAGATTTCTTCATACTTGACTGCAGCTACCCTCACGGACCAAGCAAAATGCGTCTCAGACTCATGTGCTGTCATATCCACTTTCTCAAACAGATCTGGGTGTGCTCAACAGTTTTTCCCAACAGAATGTCCCATAGATCAAGATCTCCCACGACTTTTATTCTTTGTGGTGAGAGTCTCGCCTCTCGGTGGCTGATAAGTAGTTCAGTCTTCTTCTGCCTTTTAAATTCTTTGAGGTCTGTGTCTGAAAAGATTTTTTTAAGTTGCTCTGTGTTACACTTCTGTGGACTTTGGCAATCTCCTCTAACTCATAGAGGGGTCTCTGGTGGTGGCTCCTCCCCGACCCATGTCCTTGAGTTCCCCTTTCGGACAAAGGAGGTAATGGTGGTCTGACAAGGCTCCCCTTTTACAGTCGTTGTTTCTGCAAAGATAGTTGTCGTTATACCCGTCACCATCCTTGTGACATCCTCAGCACTTTTTACATGCACCCAGTTCCTTTACAATGGATTGCTTCTCTGCTAGTTTTAGTTTTTTGAACTTTTTTTCCTCTATGCTTTTCTTCTCCACACACGACGCATCCACTTTCTGTAGAAACTTTCTTTGTTGTTCTGGTGAAGGTATACTTCAGACTCCTTTTCAAGCCTTTCTGCCTTTTCCGAGATTTTGAGCTGCTCAAGCAGAATTTCTTCTTTCTTTAGAAACTTTAGTAGTGCATCAAAGTGTTTCTTTGGTGTGATGCCATTTGCAGGATCCGGCATGTAGACCAACCATTGCCTTTTCACAAACTCGGGTAACTTGCTCTCAATGGACTTTATCACAAGTGGATTCCTGATTGCGCTGTTATTTCCAAGGTCTGTGAGATCTGCCAGGGCTTTTTCTATCATTTGGATTAACTCTGTAGCCCTCCTTCGCTGATTCTTCCTTACAGCAGGATTTCTTTCTAGCTCCTCGACAATTTCCATGGCAATTGTGGTTCTGTTTCCATAGCGGTTCTTCAACACTGTGAATATGTCGGCAGCTGTGTTGTAAAAGGAAAAGCCTGAGCTCTTTGGCAATCTTGTTGTCGATGCTGTCCACCAGTTGAATCTTTTTAACCTCAGCCGACCCTGTGGGTTCCCCTTGTCTTTGGAGGTTTTCCCAGTCCCTCTTCCAGCGGTAGAAGTCCCTCTTATTACCACTGAACGTAGGTAAGCTTATAGGTAAGCAATATTTACTACTGGCATAATCTGAGCTACAGATGCTATCACATCCATCTTATTTTTCACATCGGTTTCTGATGCTCGTGCGTTCTCTGTAATCCATTGAGTACATGCAAATTTAATTTTTCTTGCTTCACACTCATTGCTAAAGTCTTTCAGCTTGCATACGCGACCCTCTAACTCTGCTATTTCAGTTGTTGGGGTCCATCTTTCCCAGTTTACCAGAGCCTTGGTTGCCTCTTTCACCAGTCTCAAGAGTTCCAGTTGCATACTATGGTCGAGTGTATCGACAGGCATGGTGATGGCGCATTCACAAGCTGTCTCTGCCGCAGATATAGTAGCTGACATCTCGGCTTGTCCATATCTCTTCCAGAGTTTAGTTTGCCCTAGCTCGTCAATTACCTTAAGCCTCGCATTACATTCTTCTTCTGCTTATTTAAAATCAGCTTCTTGCTGTTCTGACGTGTGATGTCATACTCTGATCGTGTCACAGTTCTTCCTTTTCGAATGACTTCAGCTCCACCATTTCACTTATTTTGGCTTTACAATATGACCAAGTTTGACCCTAATAGCGTCCCATAATTGCTCACATTTATCTGGCTCCTAGGGATAATGGTACGTTTAGCATGGATAATATGATAACTGAGTAAACATCACCAGGTGTGCTTCTAGATGGAAGTTTAGATAAGACCAAAGAACTACCTTCAAGGTGAACTATTTTTGCAAGATTACATTAAATGTAAGACGTGGCAGTGGTGGCTCAGACAGCTAAGACTCTAGGTTGTGGATTTTCGGATCTGAGGTTCTGGGTTTGAGTCCCGTTGTCGATGGGTTGCCACCAAGTTCATCAAGTGAACTGATCATATAATAAGATTAATTTGTTAGTCATAATTATTTAGCATGGAATGTAAACTTCTTTGGTTTCACTAAAAGTTTACATTTTGCAGCGCCCAAGACAGATGGATGATGATTCCAGCCAAAGAGGAAGCCCGATCCCTAAAAAGGTACATTTAATAAAGTTATCTTTGGTCATAAATTCAGTCAGTATCAGGAAATAAAAAGGTCAAATGTAATGGCAGGTTGATTTGTTCGCTCACATCTTGTTTTACAAAATCTTACGTAAATCTTGTTTGAATATTTACTTTTGGTTCTGTTTAAGCGGAAGGGACGCCCCCCACTGCCGACTCTAGCTTATGACAGGACTATACCATATAGTGCACCGTAAGTATTAACTATGATCTAACAGGTGATAAAAAGTGTGGGTTTTTTTCTTCTTCTCAGAAATGTTATTTTATTTTCTGTAGGATTAAGCCTAAAATAGCCGAGCCAATAAAGCGTGAAGGACCTAAGGTAAAAAGATTTGATGTGTGATTGTGTATAGGCTGCGTATAGTCAGACAATAGAAACCTTTAAAATTTGCTACTTACTTTTGCAGTGGGATCCCGCCAGGCTGTCTGATAAAAGCACATTTGTTTTAGGATCCAGGGCAAACAAGTAAGGGTTTGTTTATTTAAGTTTATTATTATTATTATTATTATTAACATTATGCAATGGTTACTGTAATATGAAGAGCATTTAAGCCAAACCTGAACTTGAAGCACAGTACGCTGATCAGACTCTTATCCGCAGTCAACCATTTAAATGTTGCCAACTTTTTAAAAAATGCCGTATGTCTGTGAATGATGATCTCGGCCCAGGTATTTTAAAGGCCACTGAAGTTGTGCCTGTGGACATTCAGTGAGTGGAATGCATGATCCTTGAAAATCGACAGATAACTTGTTGCCAAGTTGCGTAAGAGACACATCTGTCTATAGGAACTATACACACAATCATTGATGATTACCACTTGCACATTAAAGAAACTCGGTTAGAAGTTATTGACACATCCCCTGTACAGTCGTGACCTTGCTCCAAGCCATTCTTACATGTTTAAGCCACCAAAGGAGTTCCTGGGAGGCCAGCGTTTCAGATGTGAAGCCGACGTACTCAGAACATTCTGGTCTGATGGTATCCAAGAACTAGTGAAACGCTGAGATAAGTGCATTAGTGTAGGAGCGGATTATATGGAGAAATAAAAATAGTTTTTACTCTCATAACTGCATTCTCTTATTCCACACAATCATAAGTTCCTGTTTGACTTGAACACCCATCCTATTATGAAATAATAGAATACATACTGCTCTGTTTGTTTGTGTGGAAAATAAAACTGATGCTAATTTTAATTTCAGGGCACTGGGAATGGGAGGCACCAGGGGAAGGATCTATATTAAACATGCAGATCTCTTTAAGGTACTGAGAAAATCTGTGTTTACAGTGGGATTTATTACTTTGGTTATTGTTGATTAAAAAAAAAGAAGAATTGCTCAATATGTGTGTGTTTCAGTATGCTGCTGATGCTCAGGATAAGCAATGGCTGGCAGAACGGCAACACATGAGAGCCACGGGTGGAAAGATGGTAAGAATCTGTATATCAAGACAGAAAAAAAAAAAAAAAAAGAAACTGTTCTAGAATTGTTCAAAAAAACGTAATGCATTTAATATTTTAGGCATATCTACTTATCGAAGAAGACATTCAAGACCTTGCTCTAAGTGAAGAATACAAGTAAGTTCATACTAAAAAACCCACTATAGTGTCTCTGTACCTTAATAATAACACACGCAAAGAGTGATATTTGCAGCTTAAACTGGGAAAGACTCCAAATCCACTTTGGCCCTGACCAGAATAAAGCTGCATCTATCAAGATGATCAGAAATTAATTTTGTCTAGGTTGACCTCTCCCTTTAAAGACCACAGGTTTTTAATAGAGTCATCGCAAGTCATTGCTTTTTCATGTTTAATATGTTTGTTGATTTGAGTTTCATTTTGGCAGAGGAAACCAGAGGCCTCATTTATCAAAGCATATGTAGAACAAGTTCTATAAATGTGTATCTAAGAATCATATTGGAACTGATCTTATTTACATATGTGCCCAAAATTGCACTAGCTTGCAATAAGGAACATCCTCCAAATACACTAATCAGCTATAAATTAACACCACTGACAAGTCAATTGAATAACACTGATTATCAATTATATACCAGTAAACTGGTGACAGGATCATTGGATCATCATCTAAGCCTGTGAGGAGCAAAGGCCTGGTCCTATCACACAGAAAAGCCAATGTACAAACTGCAAAGAAAAGTCAACACCAGCCACGGTAGAAAGGCACCAGAACACCCAGTGTATCACAGCCCATTGCATATGGGGCCCAGCAGGCAAAGAGCCCAAGGCTGTCAACCTGGACCCCAAATCCTCCAAACCCCAATCCGATCGAGCATGGGATGTACCGGACAAACAAACCCGATCTACAAAGGCCCCACCCTGTAACCCACAGCACTCAAAGGGTCCTCCGCCAATGTTCTGGAGCCAGACACCACAGCATACCCTCAGAGGTCTTGTGGAGTCATGCCTTGAGTACCCCAATCTGTTTTGGTGGCACGAACCTAGGGGAACCTAAAACCTAGGCATTTTTTATGTTAATATTTTAAAGTGGATGGCAAAAAGCTTCGCTTTAAAAAAGCCAGTAATATTTTGAAATGTAGTGTTTTTCAACTTATGTAAGATGTACTGTATTTAGTAGGGAAATTTCTGTTCTTTCTTTCTTCTCTTCACTTCAAATGTCCATGTCCTTGACTCCCAAGTATAGCAACAGGGAATTGTTTTCCCAGTTGTCTGGAGATTCCAGGTTCAATTATAAGCAATATCATTCAATCATGGTGATAGTAATGAGCATCTGTGAGGTTGAGCAGGCAGAAGGAAGCAGAAAGTTTTGTTGCACTCTGGTGCAGGATGAGCAACAGTTCAGTTTTTTTTTTTTTTCTTTTCTTTTTTTGGCTCTCTCTGGTTTGTAGCTGTGTATGAGAGGGGCGAACTGGCCAAGACTTAGAGAGAAAATTGAGGCAGTGTGCCCATAAGCAACGGTGCATGAGCCAAACCTTCACTCATAGATCACTCCAATCCATATTTAGTCACACACTTAAATATTATGTTGATTACTGCAGGTATTCGCCATTGCATTGTTTAAACAGTATTAGAGTTGTCTGAGGTCTTGTATAGATGACAGGGAAGTTGAAACACTCGTCTTCTCCAGCACATCTCAGGGACTTTTACCGATGGCCAGTGAATTTTTAAAGGTGATTAAAACCTTAATCACCTTTAAACATAATTCCACAGAACCCCTCTTTCCTGGAATATGTGCCTGTGCCATCAGTGGAAAAAAACATAGATGTGATAACATGGTCTTTAAGTATATTCATGCCACCATCTAACTTAATTTTATTGCCACATAATTCTGCTGATCCTAGACTTGACCAACTGAAACAACCCCAGATCATAAAACTGCCTCCAGAGGCTTATACAGTGGACACTATACATAAATTTTCTTTTGCTCCAAAGTCCAGTCTTTATGGTCCCTAGCAGACTGAAGCCTTTTTTTCAGTTAGCCTCTTGGTTTAGTCCCAATCCTGTGAACTCTCATTTCTCATGCAAGTCCATTATTTATGCTACAACTTCAAGTATAAACTTAAGTGATCTCAGATCATGGTCATTTATGATTCCCCCCGCCACCACATTTCTTCCACAAATTTGATGGTTCAGCATGTGAGTGTGTGCTTAAATATTAACACATGAAGAACTTGATAAATCACATTTAATGAGAAGAATCATGTGCATGCATGAATATTATGGATACACATTTTTGAAAATTTGGTTTTAGTACTCCAGGTTGGTCTTGGTCTCGAGACCGTTGGCCAGGCCTTTTTGAAGGTTTCGGTCTTGTTTCAGAATCAACCACATTTTTACTCTCGTTTTACTCTTGTTTTGGTCTCAGAATTTCATAAAATCCCAGGTCTACCTTGTCTGAAACCAAGACAAGACCACAACTACAGAGATATAAATAAATTGTCATTGCATTGTCTAATTTATTTGGTAATGTCATCATTTTGACTGCTTTCTTTAACTGCAATCAATAGCTTGACTCATTTTTCATTTTAACTTTTTGTGTATTTAATGGGGATTAATAGGGAAAGTAAAAAGAAACCTTATTTCATGATGCTTTCACAAAAAATATATTGTTTTAGTTGGAAAGTAAAACAGAAATGTTGAATAGATGTACGTAGTTAAATTATATTTGTGTGCTAAAAAAAAACAAAAAAACAAGGAAATTGCAACACATAATATTGACCTCTGAAATTTCTTTTATCAAGACATTTCTCATGGTAGAGAAATAAAGAGGGCATATTTATTTGTTTTCTGTTGGTGTTTTAATGGGAACATGGATTTTCCAGGCAGATTTTAGTGCCTATGATTTGCATGTTCCACATTTTATCGTAAATGTATGACGTACCGGTTTTGTCTGGTCTTGGTCTTGACATGGTCTTGCCTTGGTCTCGTCTCGGCCTCGGTACACTCTGTTCTCCGTTTGGGTGGTCTTGACTACAACACTAGAAAAATGACACCCTGGGTTTTGGGCCAGAATATTCTAGCAATCAGTGGATTCAACAACATCCTCATAGTCTTCATAAAAATCACCCAGAAACACCAGCCACAGATTTTATGGCCACTTTCTGATCTAACCATAAAACCTAATGACATTTCTAGTTCAGATGATGTTCAGTGAGGTTTAAAGTAGCTGTATTTTGAAAGCTTGTTGTTGTGAAAGTGGTCTGTGGGACCAAATGAATTAACATTGGACGAGCAAGACCGAGTTTTCTGACATCCTACACATTTGGCTGTTTCTGTCACATAGACATATGCTATTTAATGTGTGTTAATATTAGCACCTTAGGTATAGAATTTTTTTTTAAACTTGTTTTGTTTGTTGATTTATTTGACATCATCTAACCGTCTAAAGATAAGATAATTAAGGAATTGCAACTGCTTATCCATTTGTTGTTGCACGTTGTTGCCACTGTTTTCCCCTAAGGCAAAGCACGGCATCTTCCAGCACAGTGGTTTCTACCTGGACTACCTGGTCAAAAAAGGAGTAGCTACAGTAATTTGGTCTGTAGTTTTCTCAGGGAGAAGAGGGGGAAATTGCTGACAGGGTTTATCTGAATGACAATAAAATCAGAGTATCATCTTTCTTATTCCGGGTAAAAGTGTTTTTGCGCATTTTATTTTTCCAGTCTTGGGTTGGCTTTATCACTGAAACCTTTGCAGTGTTACAGGACATTTTGTTTTTATGACATTTGCCATTTTTTACATGAAGGAAAATGCTGTTAGCTAATTAAGCTTCATAACACTAATTGATATTTAGCTAAACTTTTTTTTTTATAAATAGTTAAATGCCTAATGGATATTTGTCTCTCTTTTAAATCCCTAGAGACTGTCCAGAATTGAGGTTGGATGAATTGAAGCCCTTCATGGTGCCTACTTGGATGGTAGAGAAGATGCAGAAGACCATGGAAGCTCAGAGATCTGAGAAGGAATAAAGAATTAGGAGCTTAGCACCGTAAACAGTTTTTAAGGGTACAAATGTTGATCTATGATCAACTCGTGGTCCATATGGCATAAAATACTTTAAAGAATAATAAATATATTCCTTGATAAACAGTTAGGAAACTGATCACAGGTCTGCAAACTGACTTACTCTGATCCACACAATACCTAATGGCATAGCAATAGCAGACTATGGGACCAGGCCATGTTGAGGAAAAGATGTCTTGCTTCCATTATTTTAATTTGTTTTAATGTTTTGGTTTCTTATTACACAATAGATCTTGATCTTACAATCAAGCCTAACAATTTTCTCTTTGTGTGCACTAACGTGCTGGAAAATTGTGAACAGTTAAGATTTAACAACTCAGTATTATTAGATTATATCAAACAATCTTTTTTCACCTTAATCACAAAAGTAGCTTTAAATGTCTATAAGTACGTGTACATATGTATTTTCTTACATAGGTTTTGTATGAGATGTCTGCACATGTATGCATTTACGGATAGTGTCATTGAGTATTTTTTTTTTCTTTACCTTTGCGTTACCTTGAAATGCCTTCTGATGGAATGTTTTACATGATACTAGAGAATCTGTGGGGATTTTTTTTCTCTGTATTTGCAATGTACACAAAAAAAAGGGAATTTAGGTTACTTTTAGGTAAGGAGACTTTTCTTTAACAGATGTAGCTGTACTGCAGTATAGTAATAAGAAGTGGCACATTTTGTGACTGATGTCTGCTGGTTGTAGAGAAATAAAATGTTTGATATGCCTAGCCTTAGTTGCATGTTTTATATTAAAAATTGAGGGGTTTGTGGTGCGAAATAAAAGTCCTTATATTCTGCGCCGTTTGTTTTGGTTTTTTTTTCCTCCTTCTTCTTCCTTTTATGAGGCGTTTTAGCAAATGTAAGCATAAGCAATCTGTTTCTTCTGTTCTGCTGCATGGTCAGCAACGGTTATAGGCACGCCCATGCGAACGCATCGCCCAATCAGTTTGTAGGCTTTGTAACGTGCGTCATGTCGGGTCGTTAAGGCCAGCCCAAGTTTGTTCTATAAACTCTGATGTGATTGGTGGACGCAGTTGGCTGGGGGTGGGGTTACGGTTTTGAGAAAGTAAGTTTAAACGGGGGGGCGGGATATGATTTTTAAAATCTGACTGTGAACTCGTCCAGCAGTGCTGTTAGCGAGAGGACTACATTCAGCTGGTAATGTGGGATTTAATATGAACTTTGATGTTCGATTACACGACTGATATTTAAATATACACCAATACAAGCTAACCATGTAATCGGGGAGATTTTTTTAAATTAGAGTTATTTGTTTTAAACCATGTAGCTGATTTGTTCTAGACATTGATGTTAGCCGAGTTAGCTAACATTTCACCGGGTAATGTTAATAATAATATTTTTGCTGATAGTTCTGACATTCCGGTTTAGATACGCTAAATGTATGTATTTTTAAAATAAATATTTAATATTAATAATTGTTCACTTTGTTAATTAGTTGTCTTTGGCGTTAACTTCCGGGTGTTGTGATTGCGTTGAGCTAAATGCTAACGAACGTTAAGGTCTTAATGACGATGCTAGCGAGCCAGTTTGAGCTTCCACACCTCTCAGACTTGGATCTGTCTTAGACTTGGACTATCAAGAAGTAATCAAAAGTGCGTTTAGGTAAAATCACTCATTTAGCCAGACTAAGATTTATTAAAGGTTAAATAAATTAAAGAGAGCAGACAAGGTGGAATAATCCCCTGTTCTCTCAGTCTAAAAGCAGTCTATAGAGGCAAATGAGTGTTTTTGAGCATCTGCACTAAACGTCTGTAAGATTCATCAGCAGCGGTGATTTTGTTTCGCATCTAACCAACGAACCGCTCCTGGTTTAAACGTTAAGCAGCTATCTGTGGTTAGGACACTTGTTGAATAACTGAAGGGTGAGCTGTTGTTTGTGCTTTGTTTAGACTAGTGTTAAGCGATGGCCTCTCAGAACCTGGACCCTGCTGCTGCAGCTTCTTCTACAGCCGCGTTAAAGGGAAACGAAACCACCGGAAATGTGTCCAAGGGCTCTGTTACTAAAAGGTGAGTAAGTGACGAGTGGTCGCCATCAAGCCAGCTGTGAGACACACACACACACACTCAGTGCTCAACATTTTATGTGTAAATATTAGGGATGGAAATCACCAGTCACCTCTTGATACGATATTATCACGATACCCTGGTGCCGATTCTGTTAAAATTGCGATTCCGTATTATGGATTTATATATATTTTTTTCTCCTGATTCTGTTACAATGTTAAACCTTAACACGTTTAATGTTTAAATGTAGTCTGTTCCTGAAAAACCACGCGCAGTATTAAAACAGTACAAACTAACTTGAATACAAGAGTTCATTTTTTAACTTAAATCAATTAAGCAAAAAGCTACATTTTTACTGAGCATCATGTATCTCTGTCATCCGGCAAATTATTATTTTTAAAGAGGCTTGGCAAATAATTCACTCCTTCCTCATGGGGAAAAATGTGCAAATAGTTCAGAGAGCGCCACTTGTAGGATTACAAACAAACGTCGACGTTTTACTGCCTTCTAACACCTCCAAAGTTAAAAAAAATCAACTTGATAATGAGCATGTCGGTTGGAGATAAAGGTCGGAGCCTTTTACTATGTGCAGTGAACCACCATAAAATGTGTTTCTTTTGCACCACTTGAAAGCTTCTGCCCTCAGTACAGAATTGGTTATATCTGAGGCTGATCGCCCAATCACCAGTCACAGCCGATCAAACTGAAAACCAGACAATTCTGGTCACTGTCCAATTGACTGGTTCATCTCTATGATAAATGTAAAAGTATTGATTTGGGAGTCAGTGTGGCTATGTAAAATTGCCACAGAAAAGAATCTGCCCCCACCCCATCTCTAATACATGCATGTACATACACACTTGTGCGCACACACACTTCAGAATAGTGCACCATTACTACCTGGACAGTCCTCTTCTCACATCTCCAGAGTTCACTCCTTTACACTTCATTCTGTCTGTGTGGGTTCACCAAAGAATCATGGTACATCACTAAATCAAAATCCTCACATGCAGTGTCTCGGGACTGCCAGGGTTCCAGTGCCAAACTAATTATTGTAGATGACGAATGTTATGGTGTTTCTATTACTTCAGGTTTTTTGTATTTGTGACTTTATCAAAACATATAATTATTAATAAAATGGAACACATCTGGGTAGAATGGTTGTCATGTAGTCCATGGGGGTTGGAAAAAATGATGCAGGTAATACAAGCACTTGAATATGTCAAATTTAATAGAAATCTTATATTGTCATTTATGATTATTTTAAATGGGTTTTTTTTATTCTTGGATATTTGGTCCTAAATATGTACAAATTCCTGAATGCTGTTCTTGTCTTCCACTTCTTCCAGGCTTCAGCAAGAGCTGATGACGCTCATGGTGAGTTCTCAGAATGCCCTTTTACTCTTCACATTGTGTTAAAAAATGTATTTAATTAATTGATTATTAATAATATTTGATGCATTGCAGATGTCAGGAGACAAGGGTATTTCAGCATTCCCTGAGTCTGACAATCTATTCAAATGGATTGGAACAATAGATGGCGCTCAAGGAACAGTAAGCTTTAGGCTTTTGTATTTCTTTATTCTCTCATAAGCACAGTTTGAGTTGCAGACATTCAAGTTTAAACTGTAATTGTCTTCTTTTTTTTCCCTGTTAAGGTGTATGAAGGTTTGAGGTATAAGCTCTCGTTGGAGTTTCCTAGCGGATACCCGTACAACGCTCCTCGGGTGAAGTTCATCACATCTTGTTTTCATCCGAACGTTGACGAAAATGGGTTTATTTGCTTAGACATTTTGAAAGAGAAATGGTCTGCTCTTTATGACGTTCGATCTATTCTGCTGTCCATTCAGAGTTTACTTGGAGGTAATGTTTCTTAAACTTATGAGGCACACTTTGCAGTCATTAATTTTTATTTTTATAGTAAGTAGTAGTCCAATCTAATAACTGCTTGTCTGTTACCTCCCTCTACCTTGTTTAAAGAACCCAACAATGATAGTCCTATGAACTCTGCAGCTGCAGAATTATGGGATAACCAAGAAGGTATGTAGTTATGCTGTGCAGACCAAATCATTTATATATACTATTGTCCCATTTTATAGGAGGAAGTAATCACTTTCTGTTTTCTTATTCCAGCCTTCAAAGCCCATTTGCACGCAACCTATAAGAATTGACTGATGAAACTGAGCATGTCCGCCTCTTCGCTTTTTATCTCACTATGTGACCTCATTTCTTTCCTTTTGCCCAAGACTATGTAAATTTAAATTCTCAATGTGTTCTGTATTATATTTGTATGTTAAATAAACCTGTCTCAATAAAATTATATTCAGTAGTTGGACTGTTTTTTATTATTATTATTATTATTATTATTAGACCCAAATACTGTCTCCATTAGTTTAATGCAGTAGTGGGGGTTTAATCTAAGACTTAATGTATTTAACATGCAAGCTAAATAAATAATGTAACCATAAACCTCTATGTTGCTGCAAAGAATAGAAATATTGGATCGAAAAAGTTTTATTGTGCAGATTATAGTGTTTATGAAATAAATGTGCTGTAGAGAATCTGGAACTTTACAGGCATATCCCTAAGGTGCTAAAGCGTTCATATTGATGTCACTGAAAGATTATGATGCAGTTTAATCAATTTAATTAAGTTTCTGATAAGTTGGGATGATTGTGCCATGATTTTTTGAGTTGGGATGATTATGCCCCCCAACATAATCCCATTCTTAATGTGTCCTGCAGTTCCATTCGTGTTTGTAGTACTTGCAGATAGTGGGCAGTATTGTAGTGTTGGTGTGAAAATTCAGCCATCCTACTGTGCATCATGGAATATAATGAGAGCATGGAAGTTGCCAGATGGATCATGATTAATCTTGATTTTGTTACAAAAACCAAGGCATGCCAAATTAATTAGAGACTGAAGACTGATTTCTTATTAGCTACATGGTCCAAAATGGCACTAGTTGAGCAAACAGAATATGCATCCTAGCTTACAGTTGAAATGACTGCAGCAGCCTGATTTTCCCTCCTGTGACACCACTTCCACCTCCATCATCTCCTCCAAGGTGTCATCCTCCTCCTCCTGTGTTTCCTCAGACCAGACTTTCTGCATTGGCTCCACTGACCACAGTGGCACATTTACCCTTTGCAGCATTTCCTGAAGCAGGGTCTCAACCTCCAACACGTGGCCCTGCAGGTCAGGCTTCTCCTTGCACTCTGTTGCCACCCATGGACTCTGCACGGTGGCAGCGCGACCTGCCACCTCAGTGCCTCCTCCAAGGGCACCTGTGTTAACCAGGGCCTGTCTGTCCTTCTGCTGAGCGATGGGAAAGAGTTCCTGGAGCGCTGTGACCCTCTTGAGCTCCTGCTGGAAGTTCTCCAAGGCAGACAGGAGCAGCACCCAGAGCCGCTCAACATGCTTGTCCTGGCTTTGCTCCGTCTCAACCATTAGCTCCAGCAACCTCCCGTGCAGCCCTGTAACACGAGCATGATAAACAAAGCCAAACAAAACTGCTCTCATCTTTCTTTCTTTAATATTTAATCAACTTTTGCCTTTCAAATCGTTAGTTAAGTAGCTGGGCAAGTTTTGCACATGCTTAGCTTGTGTAGGGTGAGATAGTACAGGTACAGTACGGCGTCTAAACATCACAATGTTAATTTTCTTATCATAATGTAAAATTAGTAGCTTGGATTTATCAAAGATTAAGATTTTTTTTGTCCTTATAGTTTGGCTGCTGGCTAATAACTATAATTCAGGGTGAACAAAACATGCCAGGACATTATTAGCAGTCTTGCTGTAATTATGCTGAAAAATGAAAGCTGCCACAGATAAACGCCCTTGTTTGAGATAATATAAATGAAAGTTTATGTACAGTATGCCTATAAAATAGTAATTTTAATAAAGTACCAGTCAAAAGTTTGGACATAAGTTTGGATTTATTTGGATTTTTTTTTTCTCCTAGAACAATACTGGATTTTTTTTCCAAACTATGAAATAACATTGCATTAGGTAATTAAGTAACAACAGCAACAGTCAGTCGTTATTTCAAGACATGAAGGTCAGCTGTTCTGAAACAGTCCTATGCAAGAACAGTATTCTCAAGTGCATTCGCAAACATCAAGCACCATGATGAAACTGGCTCTCATTAAGACCATCCCAGAAAAGCAAGACCAAAACTTACCTCTGCTGCAGAGGAGAAGTTCATGTAGAGTTACCAGCCTCAAAAATCACCAATTAACAACAACTCAGATTAGAGCTGTTATATGAAGGCATAAGAGCAAACACATCTCAATATCAATAGGAGATTCTTGCATAGTTTGGAGGCCTTCAGCATTGGTTTTAAATATAGCAAGAAATAAAAATCAGGTAAGATCTGAGAATTAGAAGGTGTCCAAACTTTTGACTGTAAAAAGTAGTGTATATAATATAAACCAAAACTACATTTAAAAAATAGGAGTCATCTGTTCAGCACAGTTTAATTTGCTGTAATTTGCTTAAACAAATACAGTGTATATCTTATTCAACTCATGTTTAAATAAACATAGCTTTCGGAGTGGAAGTAATGTTTCAAGAGCAATTGTACTGTATAGTCTAATATAAAAAAATATTCCTTTACGTACCTGGTTGAAAATATTAAGAAAAGGAAAAATATTAATATGAGAAAATTGTAGTTTAATGACTCATCATCAGTGGTAAAAAGACATACACCTTAAAACTGGATTACATTCGAGACTAAGTGCATTTATGCATGTGGGTTTTTTTTTAGGAATCTGAAGCACATTAATAATTTCTGCATGTCCCTGTACTTACAAGCAGACAATTCTTTTCACTGTGTATTTCGGTTTGAAAAGCCTTGTAAGGTGGCTCTGCTCTCTTACCCGTACATATTTTATGCGCTCGTCCCCTGGTTTCCTCCAGTTCGTCTCTCAGAAGACTGCTGTCTGTGTTACTCCCCAAACAGGTGGCCATTTGCTGAAAGCAGGCGGTGAGTTTGCTGAGGGCGGCCTGCGCCTGCTCACACTCACTCACTCTCCTCTTCCTGGCCTGGATCTCTCCCACCGACCTCCGCCAGCGATTCATGCTCCACCGACCACAATTGGTTAAAGTTTTAGCACATCTGGAACTGTGGTCTTGGGCACAGTGTCAGATTGAACGTCTTCCAAAAATAATTTGTGGTGAAGAAGTGCAATCTTTGCAGAAGTTTATTCCTGTATTACATAAATGGTAAATATTCCTATTTCTATATTTTACCAAACCAAATTATAAAATGTATAAATTGTTTTCTGGATCCCAATAATTTGTTATAGATTGAAATTTAGTACAATATTAATTTCTTCTAATACTTAAATAAACCAAGATTTGAACATCACCTTTTTGAATATTGGACTTAAAATAATAATTAGATACAGTAGGCAATTAATTTCGTGATCCATTCTCATATGAAATTGCATAAATATGATCCACTATCAATACGAAATCAGCATCAGTTGTAACAGCTTGTATAGAATAAAGCTTCCCATAAATTATAATCTAATATAATTAATAAATGAATCCACATAGTTGAAAAATATTCTAACCTTAGTGTCATTTAGAACGCCATAATTTCTTCTCGTCCTCAGCACTGTGTTGTCAGTCTCACGTCTCAGCTTCACTGCCTCTGAGCTGACTCCTGGCAAACACTATGTAATCACCCTATACTCCACGTCCTTTCCGATGGCTTCATGGAAGCTGTTGGCCTTCAGGGAGATTTTCTTCAATTAGTCCCGAGCAGTGCAGCTGATGCTCTCCAAAGCAAACGGCTACAACGTCATATGTCTGAGGGAGACCTCTTCTTAAAATAAACCCACAATCATGGAAAAAAAAGTGCTCTCTATGTTGAACAAGGTTACATCCATGTTTGGCTTCCATTGTCGCTGTGTTTTCTATGTGTGCTTTAGGCACACTTAATTGCCATCTGGGAGAACGGCGTGAGACTGCAAGGGAACAGGCCGGGAACCTTTGATGACCCCCCTGTGGCTCTTCAGGCTTGTTTGAACGCAATGGATGAGGAGGACCCTTGATACCGTCACCATCCCGCAGGTGTAGTATCCTCAGCAACCTCCCTCATATTAGCTTATTCAGTTAGCAAAACATCAGAGCTGCAATAAGCTGTTTCTTAACATTAGGCACTCGTATTCACACATCACATTATTGATTTTACACTTCTGTTGTTTTTATTTTTTGGGAATTTAGATTTAATGAATCAAATCCACACAACCTATGCTCTCACTTAATTGAGCAACTAACATAATTGAATAGTGACAACCGTCACCTGTTAATGCCTGACTATTAATGTTCAGATTACGGCAATAAAACCGGCCATGTGGTTATGTTTTGCTTCACATTACAACGTTTGGTCAGTGTTATTAACTCAAATGTGCTGATACATCAGTTTTTTAACACTGAAATGAACATATGAGCAATTTCACAGCAAAATGAGATAACTCCATTTTTTGCAGTTTTGAGGGTAAAAAAAAAAAATATATATATATATATATATATATATATATATTTTTTTTTTTTCAAATGAAGCAAGAAGCATTGCAAACTGATAGAAAATATTTTGTGCATGGTTTCTTGTACAATGGTGTTAAAAAGCAAAAAATACAAAAATATTTTGTATTTACAATAAATTGTGAATTTTGTTAGATTTTTTAAACTGTAACTAGTCCTAGTTTCATGGGAACTGCTCCCTATCATAGTACAGACTTGTTCAGTTTAACCAACAGCTTTCCTCATACACCTCTTGTACACATCACTTATGCACATTTTCAGTTTTGTAAAGTTATTTCTCTGCTTCACCCAACTAACCCTAACCCTAACGCTAACCCATGCATCCCATGGAGCTTTATTAAGTGTATAACATGTTCAGACAACATGCCAATTGCATAACATCCTATTTCACAGAACATATTGTGGACATTAAGTGCTGCGCGTCCACCTGGCACATTACTATTACTGCGAAGGCAGTGATAGTTTATAAATGTTATTTCATGGCTTCAACATTCTCCATAAACATTTTAAATACCTTTAAACCACCCACATCAGCCACTCTTTAGAACAGGAAGCTTCACTGATCACATGACAGAAAGAAGCGATCATGTTGGCTTGTCACAGCGCATCAGCTTTTGCTTTGCTAAAACATGAAAGTTTGAAGCTTCTAAAATATATAAAGGTTATATAGTAGTTTTCAAATGATAGTTTTTTGTTAGAAACAACCTGGTGTGTCAGAAAATAACCTGCCCAAAAATAGCAATTTTATTTAAATTCAATAGTAAAAAAATATATACTGTATGTGATTGGATAAACCACAACAGAGGACTCCTACAATAGCGGAACTGAAGATTTTTTTTTTTATTTTTATCTAGACTAGCTGAACTACTTTTTGTTGATCAGTCAATCAGCTCTGCTACAGTATATTTACTAAAACTCACTAAAATACTTCCCCAAGTCTGCACCCTGTTCGTGTATTGCCATTTACGACTTACAATGTCATGAACCAATATCCATTAGTTTGTATTTCCAATCTTTATTGAATATCCATTAACAGTTTGGATGATCTGAAGGCATTTGCTCATTCTCATAGCAATGACAAACACATTATTTTATATATACAACATTAAAATATAGCTTGGGACTTCGCATGCCTTACAAAGGCAACTAGGAACTTTGACAAGTATATGGAGACGATATTGTAAAGTTACACAACAAATGGATTGTCAAAAGTAGGGAGGACATATTTCACGTTATGGAACAAAGTCCATAGTTTTCATGTAAGATATGAATCTCATTCCCTTATTAGTGTTATGTAAAAGGATCACAGTCATGTTAAGCCTGAGCTAACAGGTACAGAATAGAAACAAACAAACAAACAAACAAACAAATCAACAGCAATTTTTTGGCAGCCGTAGCTCAATACAAACAACCTGCTCCGGATGTCAGGATGTAACAGCTCATTCAAATGTACAGTATGTATTGCCCTTTGTATGAACTGAAGATGGTTGAAAGTTCACTTCTAAATGCTGGTATATTCCAGTGCAACAGTAGATGAGCTATCAGCGCAGAATGACATATCTGTGATTTTGGCTTGGTACACACTGTTTAAAGACTGACGAATCACACACAACCTATGTAGCGATGGCCTCCATGATCTCATGGCACAGGCACTGACAGAAGCCATAGAACACGCAGAGGACGAGGGTAGAGGGCACCAGGCTGACCAGGATTACTCCCAGTGTGAGTTGCTGAATCATGAGCAGGTAGATGCCCAGGGGCAGCGAGCTGAAGTACAGCAGGCAAAGGAAGCCCATGACAAACCGCGGCACAGAGCGCGACGTCCACGCCCGCCACTTCTGCACAGGCACGTGGCATGGCAGCGAGTCCAAGCTAGGCGGCCGATACAGACGCACCATGTTCAGCATTCCGGTGGAGTCAGGTGAAGTTGACTCGCCTGGAACCTCCATGATAGTGATGACCAGGCAGTCAGAGGAACTGTGGGCCTGCTCTCCGCCTCCTCCTCCTTCTCCACTTGTTCCTATTTCTCCACCGCTTAGACTGTTTGGGGTGAGCAGAACCTCACCCACAGGCATCGAGCCGCTCTTCCTCACTCGTTCCTGGTAGGACAGGATGGCCAGGATGTTACTGTCATCCTGCAGGAGCCAGATTTCCTCATCGGGTACATGTGTCTGATGGCGGCAGAACGGGCAGCTGACGGTGCCAGGTGATGATTCCATCTCAGCCATCTTCTTCAAGCACCGAGCGCAGACACGGTGCAGGCACGCCAGTAACTTCGGCTTGCGAGCACGGGCATCGTAGCGGCTGTAGCATATCTTGCATTCTAGTTCTTCCACCGTGTAGACCATGCCTTCTGAGTCTGACTTGTTACTCATCCTGAGAATGTAGGGAATGCAATGGGAATTGTGAAATGTAACAACAGATCGGTATCTAACTGCCCAGGAAAATGTTCTCCTGACTTTTTTGTCAGATTATGCATTAACAGCCGGGCCTCATTCTTTAGTACAGCATTTATAATGCTCTGATGATGACAGCCAAATACAGGACAATAGCTTGTAAACAGTGGAAAGTATAAATCAATTAAACACTGATGTCCTGAAAAACAGTATTATAATCACACATATTCACAGTAATACATGCACACAGACTTTTTCGTGCATCATAGATACTTTACATTATACAAATATATACTGAGGTGTTTTCCTTGGTGTCAAGAACATAATGACAAGCAGTAAATTAGGCAGTGGTGGCTCAGTCAGTTAAGGCTGTGGTTTACTGGGTTACTGTTCGGAAGGTCGGGGGGTTCGAGCCCCAGGGTTCGATCCCTTGAGCAAGGCCCTTAACCCTATCTGCTCCAGGGGTGCTGTAAGCTGGCTGACCCTGCGCTCTGACCCCCGTTTCCAAATTGGGATATGCGAAAAATAATTTCACTGTGCTGCAAAGTACATGTGAAAAATAACTGAATATTCTATTCTATTCTAAATTAAATACTGGTTATGGAAGAGGTGCTCATGAAAATGGTCCAGGCCGTCGCTAAATCGCTGCTGTTTTCAATTCATTCTAGTTCCAGATCCTGAGATAGAACTGCTGCTGACGGGTCATCCATGAGTAATACTTAAACTGGGAGAAATGGGTTGGAGTCTTGATCGTGTCAAGAGTTAATGAGGATTGAAAAGAACACATTTTAAGTCCATCGAGTATGGAGCTGCGACTGTTCAGAGGACAACAAGATGCAGACGTTTGCTTTGTCCTGAAACAAGAACACAGACAAAAAAGCGACAGGCACAATTAACAATCTTAATAAAAATATAGTACATACATAAATAATTATAGTATCTAACGGTTTCAATAAACGGGTTCACTAACAGCAACGCTGCTGTCATTATACTCTCACAGTAAATGTTACTGATATTCCCATGAGTGAATCTATAAGAGAAAAGGTGCAACTTTTTAGTCTTTTTATTTCGATTGGTCAGTGTTATTAACTCCAATGCGCTGATACATCAGTTTTTTAACACTGAAATGAACATATGAGCAATTACAGCAAAATGAGATAACTTTTTGTTGCAGTTTTGAGGATAACAAACAAATCAACAGCAATTTTTTTGGCAGCCGTAGCTCAATACAAACAACCTGCACCGGATGTCAGGATGTAACAGCTCATTCAAATCTACAGTATGTATTGACTGAAGATGGTTGAAAGTTCACTTCTAAAAGTGAAAGTTCACTTTTGTCACAAAAGTGAACTTATCTTATCTTAAATGCTGGTATATTCCAGTGCAACAGTAGATGAGCTATCAGGCTGACCAGGATCCCTCCCAGTGTGAGTTGTGAGCTTTTTACTCTTAAGACAGGAGGAATCTTTGATTTGACCTTCATGGGTAAAAAACCTTACACTGTGCCTAGACCCTGTTTATTTATTCCCTTCTCTTTGATCAAGCCCATACTTTCAGATATATAAATCTGCCACTTACTTCATAACTGTGATTGTGTGTGTCATTTTTATTGTCATTTGTAATATACGTAGGATCGGACAGAATTGCACCGGTGTTATTTTACGCCACAAGAGGACTGAAAAACTGCACAGGCTCCTCAAATGTGCTGATGTGATGCGGTCCAGGCTGAGAAGCTTGTGCAGATAAATGGTGGTGTAAATGGGCTGTTTGATTCCCAAAGAGAATGTTTCCCACAGGACTACAGAAACCCACATCTACTGTTATAACTCAACTACACAAACATCTCCTTTACCACAAAGTAGCCCCCCGACTCTGTCTCACTTTCTCTCTCACAAACACACACACAACATCTCAGAGTGCAGGTTGTTAGAATTTGAGCTAAACTATAAATAGCAAATCCATGCTGGAGGAAACACAGTGAGCCTAATATACCACACAGCCCCCCACCAGCACCACCAAATACCCTTGATGACTGTGATAAAGAGTATACAACTCCATCTTGGTCTCACACAACACACAAACATACACACATCCTACTCCGTAAGGAGAGAGGAGACAGAAATTATGACTGTCACTTTGTATGGCAGCTTGTCTCCAGGGGACATGATGCAAAAAGCTTACATAAATTGCAGTATGGGATTTACTGAACACAAGCCAATGGGTTTTGTCCTGATGTCTAGAATGTAGAGATGCCGTGGATAAAAGGACGTAGTCTCGCCAGGCTGAATTCACTATTAAAAATGCAACAAGCCAATACATGCCTGAGGGCACATCTACATTTAGCTTAGTAATCAATGTAGCTGATTCTTTCAGCGCTACATGTTTACTGCATTGTACGGAAATTTACACTGAAATTATAAATTTTAAAAAAGCTAGTTTATTGAGGAAAACACCTGTATGTGTGCATTCATTCTTTCCTATTTTACATGGTCGTCTTTGTTAAGGAGCTTTATCCCGAATGGAATTACAAGGACTTCAACATCCTAGCCTGACCTCCGTCCTGTTGTGCAACACAAGCCAGCAGACACACAGCTCAAAGGTCTATAATAAGACATTCCCGAGAGCTTAGGCTGATACGGAAATCTCGGTCACAAAAAAAAACACACACACAAAAAAAAAAAATCATGATTATCACAGCTTTTGATTAGAAACATCAAAATACATGAAAGACCAAATGTTGCATAAGAGCTCATGTTTTTTATGCATGCTCATTGAGTGTGTTTTAATGTGCAAGAATGGCAGAGATGTACAGGTAGAGATGCCAACAATGTAACAAACACCATCTGTGTTCCTGTCCTGTGGTCGAAAATTACACAAACCAAGCATTCTGAGCCAATATCCATACTGTTTTTGGAGCATGTTTCTTTAAAAAAAATCATTTAAAGGGATATGTGTGTGTGATTTCCACAAATCCTTTATTATCTACAATCCTTAATAATCCCCACTACAACAAAAGACTTATACATATGTACATATAATTTTTTTTTTTTGCAATTTCCAAAATTTGTACAGGTTTAAAAAAAAAAAATAAAAAATAAAATATATATATATATATATATAAAATGTACTGTACTCTTATTTATCAATTGCTTGTTTTTATATTCAATCAACTTTACCACTTATGTATATATAAGTTTTATTCTACTAATAATTGCTTCGTTTTTATTTAAGATTTGATTATGGCACACAATGTGGTAGTTAGTTGTTGTGATCATCCTCATTAATCATGTAGAACACATCCTGGAATATGCCCATACCATCAGGGGGAAAAAATCCATTGATATGATAACCTGATCATTCAGTACATTCAGGTAGTCATCTGACTTCATTTTATTGCACCCAAATAGGAGGTATGTGCAGGGGTTAAACTGGTCAGTGGGGTACATGTCTAATGTTAGTGGATACTGCAGATCAGAACAGAATCTAATGTGTCAGTGTCAAGCATATTGCCTTTGTCCAGCAGGTTGTTACAGAACCAGAATAGATTACATGCTTTCAGCAATGTCAACATAACAAGACAAAACCTTAATTTATAAAATTTATATAATTTATATAATTTAAAATATATTTATATAATAAATCAAAATGTCATTATATATGCAAATATGTACAGTAATTTGCAGTAGTTTTATATTTCTACAAGGGCTTTGGTAACAGAATAGTTACATGAAGAAGACTTTTATGTTTTATGTCTCATGCAAACAACTGTTGCATGAGATAACTCATCACTGACTAATAATAAACTGTAATACTTACAGTCATGTTCAAAAAATAGTACCACATTTTATTCTCTGTTTTTGTGTGTGTGTGAAAAAACATAATACATAATATAAATATAAACATAAAGCATGATAAAAATCATATGTTCATGGGAGGTTTCAGTATTAGGCAAATACAACCTCAGATGAACAACAATATTTAACTTTTTTCACTGTCCCTTTATTTATTTCGTAAAAATTCAGCCAAAAAGAAAAAAAAACATGCGGGCAATAATAAGTACCCCATAGTTCAATAGCCTGTAGGTCCACCTTTAGCAGCAGTAATTTGAAGTATTGTTTCTTGTATTACTTCATCAGTGGAGGAATTTTGGCTCATTGTTCTTTATAACATTGCCTCAACATTACTGCATTGTTTTTGGTCACTTGTTTGTGCACAACTCTCTTAAGGTCTCACCACAGCATTTCATTTGGTTTGAGGTCTGGACTTGGTCGTGACTAGGCCATTCCACAACCTTGATTCATTTATTTTTCACCCATTCTGATGTAGATTACAGATCATTGTCCTGTTCCATGACGTGATTTCGACTAAGCTTTAGCTGTTGGACAGATGGCCTCACATTTGCCTCTACAACACTCTGGTATACGGAGGAGTTCATGGGCGACTCAATAACTGCAAGGTGCCCAGGTCCTGTGGCTGCAAAATAAACCCGCATCATCACCCCTCACCGCCGTGCTTGACAGTGGGTATGAGGTGTTAAGTTTGTTTTTTGGTCAAGCAACACTTGCTTATGTCTAAGCCTTTTTCCCTTTTCCTGTGAAAGCAGTAAGGGGATAATTAGTATTTCCAACATGTTTTTTTTTCTTTTTGGCTTCATTTTTGTTCAATAAATAATTGTACAGTGAAAAAGTTAAATGTTTTTGTTCGTCTGAGGGTTTATGTGTTTAATACTGAGACCTTCTACAATCAAATTATTTTCTTTATGTTTTTACACAAATAAATATAAAAGAGGGGATACTAACTTTTGAACATGACAATATAAAGGTCACTGCTGCAAACCCAATATATATATTTTAACGAATTATTTAATTGACAATTCAAGGCATTGGTGGTTCAGTGACAGAATCCTCACCTGCCGCACACAGGGTCCAGATTCATTTGACTCCCTGACAACAGTAGCTGAAACAGGAAGAAGAATTAATTCACTATTAAAGCACTTCGGAAATAATTGAAAGCATTTATGAAATGTAATCAATTTGTGTACTGAATTATACTTTTGACTTCTTGGAAAATGCATTTGTCTTTCAGCTTTGGTAGCTAAAGTTTACTTAAAAACTCTACACTACACACTGACAAAGCAGAAAAGTTAGTTAATGTATTACAATGTTAGTTAATGCAGTTGAAATCAGGTCAGCTACATAGTACTCTCTTCTCTATTAATCAGAGTCTAAAACAGCTTTTTTAAACTCATTTAAACGTACTTAAAGCTGCATTATGTTGGTACATTTAAATTGATTAATAAAAAAATGATTTGATATGATGACTGTTATACCCAGGTAGAGTTGTTTCTGGGTTTTTGGGATGCTATCGTACTTTATTTTACTCAAACTATGGGCCAAAATGAGGTTCAACTCCATGGTGATATTCAAGATCTGGTAATCTGAAAGTGAAAGATTCTAATACTGTATAATACTCGAGGAAAAAAAAAAAAGAACTGATGTAGTTTGAACTTCAACCATTTTGACTGGCTGAAAAACAACATAATTGCAGAAAACAAATCAGATAATAAAACTAGGTGGAATGGATGCAACCAGGATCACTTGGATTGGCTTTGGAGCTGTGAGGAGCATTAGAAAAAAACATCTAAATTCACATCATTGCCCCACCTTTTTTTGTAATGCTATATGACTGAATAAGCACATTTATACCCACCCACAGGTGACTTTTGTGGTTTTTAGATTTCACTTAGTGCTCAGTAAATGTGACAGTCATTATTGTGAAAAGAATAATGAGGAAAGCATACAATTATACAGTTTGTGGCCAAAAGTTTGTGGACACCTGACTATCACACCCATATGCATTTGCTGAAAGTCCCATTCAATATTCAGTCTCTCTTTGCTGTTATAATAACTTCCATTCTACTGGACAGTTTTCCACTGGATTGATTTTAGAGCGTGGCTGTGGAATTTTTGTCTATTCCGCCACAAGAGTCCTACAAGTAGACACTTGGTGCAGTTCAACCTAAAGGTGTTCAGTGGGGTTAAATCAATCCTCTGTTCATGACACTAAAGTTCTTCGACATTAACCCTGATGAACCATGAAAATTGTTGTGCTACAGCATACAAAGACATCTTATAAAATCAGGCATTTCCAAATTGTGTCACTATTATTTAGACATCATATTTAGTACACTTTATGCAGATTGGGATGCAACAGAATTCTCTCTGAATGTGTTGCTTACTTGGCATTCTCAGCGCTGAGATTAATCGTCCAACCTATATCAAAGAAATCTAGTGTCTTCTAAGATACCATAAATTTTCATTAAAACCAATTTGACTCAACATTATATCAAGGAGACAAAAAGGGTAAAAATTCCCGGACAATTCAATAAAACCCCAGAGACATCAATTAAGAAGACACTGTAATAAATTCTTATAGACTATAAACTAGAAAAGAGATGGGTGCTTAAGTGGACATCTACAACACTTGACAGGTTATTCCCTTGGTGTGCAATCTTGTAAATCCCAAGAAACATATATTCAATATTCACCAGAATAAGCCATTCAGTCCCAGGTGATTGTTTAATGTGTTTCAATTAGTCCCAGTTTCTGAATGAGTTTGAAACCTTAAGAAGCCACATCAATAAAACTGTGAAAACCTGCATCACAAACAAATTATACACTTTTTTGTTACATCGTAAGAGTTCCTCTGATGACACACTGACCCACACTTATCTAAAGGGGTTTGACTTGGAACCCTGTCTGATAGTGATACCCTGTTCTAGTGCTCTATATACAACATATAAGGATTCTACATCGAATATTAAAAACTTTTCCCTAATAAATCAAGCTGAAGAACACTTATAGGTGTATAATTGATTCGATTCACCTGGTGGTGGTTGTAGTGTTGTGGCTGATCATTGTATAATGGTATAATAATCCTTCTTAGGTAATTGCTTGCCTGTTATGTAGTGTACTTATAGATCCAGTGTTCACCCTCTACATTCTACGAAACAAAGACCAAGGACATTGAGATGATTTTGTGGCAAGTCACAATGTCAACCAAGTATGGAAGACTGGTGGGAAACTTTTAGATTGCATTCATTCATTCTCTATACCGAGAACATATTAGAGATATACTCTATCTCTTATACTGTACAGAGTCACTGGAAGTCCAGGAGACTTTGGCTCTAAGTGATGTAGGGTGACAATCCATCTCAGAGCATAAACACACTCATTCACGAATGGGGAGAACATGCACACACACACACTGCCGCCACCATTACATTCAATTCCCTCCAAATTACTAGTGGCATTTATTTTCCATATTATTTTGGGTCCGGCCAAATTCATTAAACATCCTTTACATCATCTTTCTTTACAAATCTGTATTTTTTTAGCTGTCTTTAGAATTTTATACACTAAATGGTAACAAATTGTTCACAATATTTTTGTGGAAGTATTATCAACAACAACACCACCACCACCAACATAATAATAATAATAATAATAATAATTTGGAGGAAAATAAAATGCAATAAAGTGGGTGATCCAGCTATTAGGACCTTTGACAAACTGCAAAATGGGTTGCATGAAAAATTGATCAGTGAAGCACTGGAATGTTCAATTTTAATGATGCATTTAATTTGAACTGTCTCCCTCTCTTCATATTGCCCAGGAGAACTCTCGACAAACACCTCTTTTCTGAGTTCTCAGAATTATACAAATTTATACAAAATGAAAAAAAAAATTATACAATTTAATACTATTGTAGGGAAATAACAGTGTCATAATATAATACAGTAATGTTTGTTGAAGAAGTTAACATTCTTAGTTCTTGAGCACAAATCCCAGGACTTTCAACGCTAAACAATCAGGTTTACATGCTTGTAATGGAACCTTCCTCATTCGTTAGTCATTTTGAATAAAAGCATATGCCATGCATTTACTGCAGTGGAACAATTGCCAAATCAAAACAAGCCGATTTCAACATCACATAAAACCTTCTACCGCACAGGATAATTTAACACATCCAAAGAACAACAAAGAGTTTTTCACACTATTTTCACCAAGACACAATTACTATTGGCAAATATAACAGGTCGTCTTGCAGGTCTGCTCAGGAGTTTTGGGTCTTAGCCACATTCTATATTTATCTCCTGTCTCTCTAAAGAACAACCTGCAGTAAGGGGCTGCCTCCTCTCTCTTAGCATTGTTATTTGACGGGACAGCTTGGTGGAACTCTCACATGGGACAGGAAGTGCCTGATAAATCCACTCTTGTCCTCCCCACTGTCGAACTGACTGAAAGGTCACGAGTGGCCTAGTTTTGATATCACTCCCTACTTGAGGGCTCAAAAAAAAGAAACATGTCTTTATGTCCAAACTGAATTAATGAAACTGAATGGTGCCCATGTCCGAAAGAGACTAGCTCAAACTCTATGCATGTCTCTAAAAAAATCTGCAAGAGTGAGAAATGAATAACGGTGCAGTGTCACTTGCCTTAGATGTGTTCCTGACCTTCTCATCCTTACCATTTCATTTATTTATTCAGGGTCATTTGTACGTGCTGTGTTTATTATATTTACAGCTGGATCAACATTTAAATGAATATAATTCAAACTGTGTACTGTACAGGTGTCTAAACATTTCATAGAAAAAAAAAGTTAAATCAAGCATTCAAAAACTGTTAACAGGTCTAAGAAGAAGGTGATACTAGGTTTGATGTCAGACCACCTTCAGAAATTTAATAACAGGTAACTATCCAAATAAGTTTTTTGTTAAAAAGAGAGGACAATGAGACCACATTAAAATAACCATATTATCCTTAAACTTGACTGTCACATTTATTGATCAGTAATTGATAATAATAATAATAATAATAATACACTTGTTTTTAACTTGTCATTTAGCTGTCTGGTCTTTTTTCTTTCAGATGGGTTTTAAAACAGAACATGGACACAAAGTAAGAAAAAAAACTACTGTCATCAAACAGCATTTAATAACATTTCAATTAGGTTTTCAACAAATCAGCAAACGATTAAAATATATTAGGGTATAAGAGAGGTTTAAAAAACAACAACTATGGCCTAGTCCAATTTTCTAGTTTAATTGAAGCTTCCAGGATAAATTCACTGGCTTAAGGCTTGGCTCTGGAGTTAAAGGGTCGATTAAAGGCGTTCGTGTTTTGCCTATTTGTTCCCCTATGTGACGTCAGTAACTTACACTCCCTGCTCACTCTTTTAAAAGACGGTCCAAATTAATTAACAACCTCAACCGATCATAATGATGAAAAGTTCCGATTTCGGTTCACGTGTTGCCCCGGTCCAACAGGTACATGGCGTTTAAACTGCATAACACATTTTCCCACGCCATAGCTAGAGAAAGATGGACCTGAACACGCCGCCTTTAATAATCCTCATACCCCTGCTCTAGTCGTCAACACTGCATTCCAAGCTAATACACACGGAAAGGCAAAAGATTAAAAAACAACAACAAAAAAAAAAAAACACCGCAGACTGATACAGTCGCTGCCATCAGCCTACGTGAAAACAAGGTGCGTCCCTGTTGCTTCCATCAACTCCGGAGCCTCAGACCGATCGCACCGCATTAAATGTTCCCCGTGTTGTAGCTACGGACGAAATCAAATGGCGTCGACGACAGGAATATCTGCATCAAATGCACACTCCGCTTCTCAGCCGCTTTAAGGTCATCTGACATGTTTATGCTCGGGTAACATTAGTGTACTTACCCCTCTGCCCCTGATCAGGGCATATGGGAAAAGCCTGGGTGCAGTCCTGGTCAGGATCAGGAGCTCGAGCGAGCAACACGTCCCTGTCCAGTGTGTCGTGGTGAGTCAGGGTCCATGTCGATCAGGATGCCGTTGTCGGATGAGGCCGAGCGGTATCGCTCCATCCCCCTCACTGATCACTGCGGTAGCGCTACAGCATTCCAACTCACAAACCGGTTACTGTGGCAACACGCACGAGCCGGCGGCCAGAGCGGCGACCTACCGTGCGCGAGCACGAGAGTTCATATAATTAACACATACACTGCTGCATTAACACGCGCGCGCGCGCACTCTCTCTCTCTCTCTCTCTCTCTCTGCTGCATTAACATTTACATACCTGAATTAACTCATATAGACTGCTGCATTAACACACACACACATTGCTGCATTAATATTTACATACCTGAATTAATCATCACACACACACACACACAATACAATTAACATGTGCACTATTTTTTTTAACCAGTGCTACCACAATTACTTAAACTATGGTTCATTTTTAACAACACTTAACACACATTACCCAAGGTGCAGAATTGCTCACACACTTCATTTAAAACTCACTAATTTGTTGTCTATACCGCTTTATCGTGTATACAGAGTGGCGGAGGGCCCTGGAGCCTATTCTAGGAGCCCCAGGCCATGAGGCAACCCCTGCATTGCATAGAAAACCCTGGATGGGGTGCCAGTCCAACATCGCAGGGCACACACATACACATTCACACACTCATTCACATGCTAAGGGCAATTTGGAAATGTCAACTTGCCTAATCTGCACGTTTTTGGACTGCGGGAGGAAACCGGAGCACCAGCAGAGCACACAAATATCAATTGAATATTCCCTACATGCCAACTCCACACTGATGTAATAACTGGATATTTTTGTGTTTTGTATCTACAGGGTGAAGAGCATTTTTTCATAGCACTCTTACATATATGTATTTTGACCAATTATATAGACTATGTAAGAAATTCAGTATAATCCCTATAAAATACAAATACAATAGTTTTTTCAGCATTTTTTTGCATGAACAGTAACAGAAAACACATGCTGTGTTTATCCTATAAAGAAATACAACAAAAATAAGCATGTAATTGTGAAATAAAGGGGGAAAATCCTATTTGGATCTGGTCACAGTGTCTCATTGACATCACAAGCAATGTTTTCTCTGGCCATACAGCGAGTGAAGTACAGTCTGGAAGTGACGTATCCCAGGCTGGCATGCTCCCGCAAGCCTTCATCACCTGTAGAAGGTGTATGTATTGGTGGGGTCGCCGATTATAGGTTTTACAAAGCTCTGCCAAAAAGAACCCTTTAACCAGGATCGAGGAATAGTATGTACAGTATGGTGGCAAGCGAATACCACATACTATGGGTGGGCAATGAACCAACTGTATACAGCAGCAGCCTGGTAAAAATCTGCATTGTCCCACACTACAATATACCTAAACTGTCTACTCCCCTAGTCACTGGAAATAAGAATGTTGTGAACAGTGTTAGGAATGTGATGATGTGGGCAGTGTTATAGGAGCCAAGAGTGGCATGATAAATAAAAAAAATTCTGGCTATCAGCTGCACACATAGTGATGCTGTCACCATGCTGTCCAGGGACATGACACTGTGTCTGATGATGTTCCTTCCACTGCACCATGTTGCTGGCAAGGTTAAAGCTACTGTAGCTTCATCAGTATATAGCAACCCATGACCCACTGCACCAACTTCTAGCAACATCCACCTACTACTATAGTGAGTTCAACACTGTAGTTTGATACTGTATGGAGGAATAGGTGTACCTACTCATTCTCATTTCAAATTAGCTGGCTGATACTCAGGTTAGGCTGGCCTTTTGCCTAGCCTCTCTAAAAGACAACTCATGGTTCTATATCAAATGAATAAATTAGCCAGTGTGTTCACTTGTGAGGACTGAGTATGGGAAACTGGTAAATGGTGTCTTGCAAATGTTTGCAAAAAGTGTGTTTGATGTGTAAAGTGTAAAATTGCAAAATAAAGCAGAAAATGTATTTGCGACCAGTACTATTTCTTATGTCTTATCAGTTGCAAAACCACTGGAAGAAGCACCCTACTCTATAAGCATGTGAATTAAAACAGAGAGAGAGAGAGAGAGAGAGAGAGACACACACACACACACACACACAAAATGCCCACACCAACACTACAATAACAAATACATTGCTGAAATAATGTTTATAGAGTGTAATTAACACTATGGAGCTAAAACAACACATACAGTTTCATCAACATTTTAAGATAAAAAAATAATAATTTACATACAATATTGTATTTACATTTACACTGTTCTATTTACATGTAAATGGCCAATTTAATACCTACATTACATTATTAACAATTGTTGTTGTTGTTGTTCTTTCGGCTGCTCCCGGCATGGGGTCGCCAAAGTGGACCATGCGGTCCACACATAAGCTTGACACAGAGGTTTTATGCCGGATTGTATTTTATTCCAACTCTCCCATTTTATCTGGGCTTGGGACCGGCACGGCATCCACTGGCTGGGGTTCGGGCACGGACTGAGAATCAAACCCGGCCTTCCGCAAGGCAGACGGGACACCTACAACTGAGCCACCAGTACACATTACATCATTAACAATTATAGATCCTAATTAACATTGCTCCATTAACATTTTCAGAGCACAATTAACACATATCTCAACTCTCCAAAAGTATATTTACAAGCCTGAATTTGCTGACCAGGGATTTGTTATCTGGATTGTTCTCACAGTAGATGGTAAAAATGTAGTTTATCTTTAGCTATCCAACAACTGCTTACAGATTTTATGACAAGATAGTTTGATGTTTGGTGGTTTTTATAATTACCTTTAGCCTCAATCCCAGATGAAAAGCTTCTGTTTTTCTGTCAAACATACAGTACTGTGCAAAAGCCTTGAGCAACTCGTCATTTCTTCACATTAAATTAAAGGAACAATGGGAACAAATGTTTTACTGTGACAGGTTGCAAACTGCCTAAAGATATAATTTAAAAAATTGGTTGTTTATGTAACAACCTCAGCAGCAACCTCATTTCCCCTCTTGTCTGTTCTAACCACTCAGCATCACTATTATACTAATCACCAGCCCAATCACCGGTCATAATTTTTCTCTCTTGTTCATACCTTAATAAGATGGTTTTTAAGATTAAATGATTCATAGGTCACTGTGTGGCTTAACAAATAAAAACACTTCTCCGGACCTAAAATGAGAGCCAAGAACCTGCCAAAATGAGAGCCAAAAAGTACTTCAGGAAGCCTGGAGGACTTTAGCTCATGACTACAATAAAAATACAAGACTTTGTACAAGTCTGACTTTTTGGAAGTAAAATATGAAGAAATAAGAGGAGGCTCAAGATGGGTTATTCACGTTTGTTTTTGTTTTATTTCCATGATAAGGGCTTTCATCTAGCCACAGAACCTCATAGCTAATACATGTGAAGAATACTAGAGATCGTTCTCACATGCAAAGAGTGACTAGTGCTTGCCAGATATTTTCATGTTGTAGGTTCTTATTTCTGCAGCCTGCCTGATATGTTTTTGTCATGCCTTTTTATTAATCATGGAGGGATGTCCTAAACTTTGTGTCACTGTAGTGCCCCATTATGTCTATACATTGATTATGGCCTTCAGTGTGTTGTGTGGTAGATTATAATATTTTAAAATGCTTTTGTAACATATACACAGATTAATTAACATTTACATATCTTAAATGTTTCTCGCCTTGTGCCATGAGCTTCCTGAAACAGACTCCAGGCACACAGTGACCCTATACAGAAAAGCATATAAAAAAATGAATGAATGAATGAATGAATGATCTAAATTAAGTCATGCCCTGCTGCAATCAAATTTACAGAGCCATGTTACCACACTGCTGCATTAACAATTACAAAGCTCAGTACACACACACACACACACACACACACACACTGCTGTGTCAACATTTACAGAGGCAAATGAATGAATATCCTGCTGCATTAACATGTATAGAGCCAAATTAACCTATACTTGACTGCATTAGCATCTACAGTGTTGAATGAATACATATGCTGCTGCATTCACATTTAATGATCTAAGTTCAGACAATAAATTGCTGCATTAACCTTTACACAACTGATTTAACACATTCCTGCTGCTTATGCATTGCTAGGGCTAAATTAATAAGCATTTTCAGTAGAGTTCACATTTTCTCGAAATTCATGCCTTTCTGTCTTGCACATAAATCTTACTACTGGCTAAATCATGGGTGTCTTACTTTATAATATTTTTGCAAATGTTAAACAGATGAGGATATCAAATACACAATATGGCCAAAGGTTTGTGGACACTTGGCCATCACACTGTTATATGGACCTTCCCAAAAACACAAATAGTTGTATAAGATGCATTAAGATTTCTCTTTACTGGGAGAATGCTCATGCGGATGAATAGGCAAACTCCCACATTCACAATCCAATATCTAGCAGAGAGATTTGAGACAGTAAACCAAGGGGGTGGACACACAGGATGCCAGTAAGCAATATCATGCAAATAAATGAATTAAATAAATAAATAAATAAATATGTACAGTACCAGTCAAAAGTTTGAACACACCTTAAAAAATAAAATATTTTTTTTATTCATTCAAATGTTTGTTTGTTTGTTTTAATTTTCTTTAGTGATATATATTTCTACATTCTAGAAAAATACTGGAGATTTCAAAACTTTCAAATAACACATATAGAATTATGTAATTAAGTAACAACAACATTCAGTTGTTATTTTAAGGCACGAAGGTCAGCTGTTCTGGATAAATTCTTCCAAGAACAGTATTGTCAAGTGCATTTGCAAAACCCATCTGCTGCAGAGAAGTTACCACCCTCAGAAATCACAATTAACAGCACCTTAGATCAGAGATGGTATGTAGGCTTTACAGAGCTTAAGTAGAAGAGACATCTATCATGTGTTCGAAAGAGAACAAGATAGTGTATACTGTGCAGGACAACTGAGCATTTCACCATCATGTAGACTTGCAGTCATTATTTCTCCTACATTACTGCAATAACTACGTGTACCATCACTTAACCTCATTGAGGATGCTGAAAGATTATGACATTCATCTACATGATCAGATGTCCCCAGGGTGCAATGAATTCCAGCACTTATCGACTGAAGATTGAATTTTGATGTATAGTCTGGTTATAAGGTCCACATGAATTAGAAGTATAACTTAACTATACATGTCAGTAACCAGATATTTTACAGTAAACCACACATATTTTGCAGTAAACTTACACTTTTCAGCCACAACACGGACACCATGGCGAGGTGAATTGGACAATGTTGATTATTAGTTAAATGCCAGTAAACTGCTGACAGAATCATGGGCACTCAAGGTTCATCTATGCCATGGAGACCACATTTACCAGATCACAATCTGAGTGAGCAGATTTATCATTACAGTTATTTTATTTTAGCATTTTAGCAGTTGTTAACATTTTTTGTGTAAGGCTATTTAAAATAGTGAGCCTTTACTTGTCATGTATACATTACAGCACAGTGCATTTTCATTTTCTCTCATATCCTAGCTTCATATCTAGATGAGAGAAAATACAAAAACACTTTACTGTTCTATAATCTCCTGTTTGTGGCTTGATCAGTCAGTCATGATGCAGGGGTTAAATGCCTTGAGCCCAACATGCATGACTTGAACGCATGACATGTAATAACTTTGTAAAAAATTGTGATACAGTCCTGAATCATCATAAATACATGGGATTCATTGATTATCTATACTGCTTATCCTGTGCAGGCCAGGGTCATAGGGGGCTTGGAGCCTATCGCAGAAAACTTAAGGCATGAGGTAGGGTACACCCCGAATGGGGTGCAAACCCATCTCAGGGCACAGCCACCATATGTACAGCTGGAGTAAGCCCAACAATCATAGGGAGAATATGCAAACACTATGCCCACAGGACCGAAGGTGGGGCACAAACCCCCAACCCTGGAGTTGTGAGGCGACTGATTAAACCTATTGCAAAGTCACACATCAAACTGTACCAAAACTAGTTTGGTAGTAGATTCAGGACACTGATCAGCCATAACATTATGACCACCTGCCTAATATTGAGTAGGTCCTCTCTTTTGCCACCATAACAGTGATGCACCTTTCTATCACAACCAGCACTAACCTTATCAATTTGATCTACACTGGGGCTTCCATTAGATCGGACTATACACAGGTAAGCTTTCACTCCCCATGTGCATTGGTAAGCCTTGGCCACCTATGACCCTGTTTACCGGTTTTCCTTCCTCTGATTGCTTTTTAGTAGGTCCTGACCACTCCAGACCAGGAACATTCCACAAGACCTGCAGTCCTATTGCCATCACAATTTGGCCTTTGTCATAGTCTCTCAAATCTTTATAGCTGCCCATTTTTTTTTCTGCTTCCAGTACATCAACTTCAGGGAAAAAAAATTCTCTTGCTGCCTAATATATCCCACCCACTTCCAGATGCCATTGTAACAAGATATTGAAACTGTAGCTACTGTAAGAAGAGCCAAACTGTAATGGCTAGACAACTGGGTCAGAGAACCTCCAAAACTACAAGGCTCACTGATGCACATAGGGGTGAAGGCTGGTCCATGCAGTGCGATCCAATCGAAGAGCTACTGTTTGTCAAATGATAGAAAGGTTAATGCTGGTTCCAATAGAAAGGCGTCAGAACACATAGGGCATTAGTGTTTCGGTTGCAAAAGGGGCGCCTACTTAATATCAACCCCATAAATGAACAAGCTGTAAAAAATAACGTCAATCCACATACAGTAGATTGTAGAACATTATTTGAACAGCTTGAAAGCCTGTGTGCTCGTCACAGTTGCTCTTGGCCCAGTAATAGAGTACTTCACAGGTACAATAAGGTGTAGTAAGGGTGATATAGACTATAGTCAGCCTGGAAGTGGAGGAAACCAGCTTGAGGAGCAGATGAAAATGACAGGGGTCATCATGAAAACAAATAACTGAACAAGTCATTTACACCTGTTTTGTCATTTACACACACACGCACACGGACGCACTATTCACGAGTGTTTTGTCTTGTACGGAAAATCCCACCACGGCACAATGCAATGTCGCCATCTTACGGCTGAATTCTGTGTATTATAGCATAATTTGGGGACGATTGTTTTAAACACACTTTACTAGTTTGTGTGTTTTGTTCCCCTGAAAAGTTGACCATTTTAATTGACTTTCTTGTTTGATTGTTTTTTGTAGAAGAAAACGTCTCAAATTACGTTCTCAAGCTATTTATATATAGCATGTAGTGTCATAACATAACTGGTGCTGTACATGACACTAGAGAATACTGATGAAGCTGCGTGTTTGTGTGTGTTTGTGTGTGTGAGTGGTTGAGAAACACTTCACCGCAAGTTTTTAGAGGAGTTTCTTTTAAAACAGGAAGTCGTCGGGCTCTTTGAAGAGCTCGCGCTCTTTGCGTGCTCTCAATCACAATCAGCGCGTCGGCGGTACATCTCCACATCACCGTGTCTGATAGTCACTTCACTTCACCTGCTAAAGGTCATACTATCGGCAACTCTGTAACCGTTGATTGTTGGACTTTTTTTTTGGTATTTCCGCTATAGTTTTTAATTGGTTTTACTTTATTTCAGTTAGTTTATCGAGTTAAAAAAGACGAGAACTTTCCCCCAATGAGTAGCAATTGTGAAAACGGTGCTGTCGGCTTCGCTGCTGGAGGCGGCCAGGACGAACTGGACTTTCCTTTCCCTCTGTTTCTTTACGGACAAACTGGAAATGACATTCCACATGATGACCCAGGTCTGTAAACCTACTCAATCTATTAGATACACAAAGCTGGTGTGTTACATCCAGAGAGTGTGTGCATCATTGGGTTTTGAGTTTGGCACCTTGTTTTGTTATTCACATTCACTCTATTTATGTTTGTAATCAATGTAATTTGTACTCTGTTATATCAGAACTATAAAGTTACTCTATTACCCCATATTTGTCCTATTATCTTTATAGTAACTGTTTAGGTTTCATTGCATCTTTAAACTTATTGTATTAATCAATAAAAAAAATTGTCCATAAACAGCTGCAATATACTGAACCTGAAGTATTATTTGTTTAATATAGACAGATGTAGTGAGGAAAAGAGTTAGCATTTTCCTTGCCATAAAACTGAACAGAGCATGTGCTCAGTTTCCACTTCAAAATGGCGCGAGCAAAGTTTGACATCTTCACCTCATAAAAATCTCCTCTCTTTCTTTCTCTCTCTGCATTGCTACCTTAACGTGACCCTTTTTATTCCCATGTTGCTCCTCTTCCTCTGCAGATGACCTCGATGCTCTGTCAAATCTTGACGCTAATCCAACCTCGTCCAATAGCAACCAGGCCCACGCTCCATACAGCGATCTTTCTGTCCATCCACCTGACTATAATCCTCCACCTTCTGAAGACCTCCTCACCTGTCATCACCCTGATCTGCGAGATCTTCTCAGTCACTCTCTCTCAGCCCAGGCTAGCCCCCGTATTGAGATCACCTGCTCAGAGCTACACCAGCAGCAGCGCGAGCACGTACAAACAGCACCAGTGGATATCAGTCGGCGTCTAGCTGTGCCACCGTACCAGAACCTGCTCTACAGGGAGAACCTGAGCCCGGCAAGTAGCACGTCCTCCAGCTGGCACTCAGAGGTGTATTCACCCCAGCCCTCACCTTGTGTTTCTCCTAGTGCTTCAGGAGGTGGATGTTTAGCTGCAATGACAGTGGCTGACTTGTGCCCAAGGCTTCAGGCAATCCATGCATCCGGTTCGCCCCGCACTTCTCCGACTACATCGCCACGCACCAGCATCACAGAGGAGACTTTCCTAAACTGCAGGCCTTCGTCTTCATCCTCTTCGCGCCCAGGTTCACGCTCCACTTCTCCTCAGGGAAAACGCACTTACGAGCAATACCAGCACCCTACCCTGGTGGTCCCACGCTCCCGGAGCCCTTCCCCTCATGCAGTGCGAGAGGAGTTTGTCGAACCTTGTAGACCAGCGGCTAACCTGGATGAATTTGTAGACAGTCTCAACAGGCACCTGGCTAAACCAGTGCCCACCAAGATTGGACGGCCTAATCAGGAGTACCCGATCTACAGCCAAACAGAGCATTTTCCTGAAGTGAAGAGGGAACCTATAATGGAACCCCTCTTTGTCTTGCCATCCATTGGTTGGTCCAATCAGATGCCCACAGCCATGTGCAGGTAAATTAACCAGTTACAGATTGTGTTAGACCATTACTGATTATAAGGAGCATTACCATCAACACTCATGATCTGGGCAGGTAAAGATTATCTAGAAAACAGAACTTTTTGGGCTTGCACCAAATTATGTAATGCAGTTATCTAATGAAAAATTGAAACCTGCAAAATGTCAGTGAGCTATTTCCTGTTACTATAACATGATTGCTGAGATATACAAATGTGACAGTTTCGGTGTTTTGGTTCGTAGCATGTCACTGGCATCCCTGCCTGCTCTGGAGTGGACACTTCCCAGCAGCACAGACCAGTATGAGCTGAGTATAGAGGTTCAGCCCAGACAGCACCACAGAGCCCACTATGAGACTGAAGGAAGCAGAGGAGCTGTTAAAGCAGTATCAGGAGGACATCCTGTGGTTCAGGTACAGTGGGAGTGTGTTTTGTGAGAGGGACTCAGCTTGACCTGTATAAGTAGGTGCACGTGGCGGTTTAGAGTGGGAGCGAATGAATTCTAGAGAAAATAAGAGTGCGAGACTGAGCGATGAGAGAGACAAGATTTATGAAATGATGTCATTTGTTAGTTAGACAGAAAAGTGAGCATTATCTGTCTGGTGCTGCTCGCTTTTATGCAAATGATATTTCGCGGTACTTTTTCCTGTACTATAACAGAGAGACCTCTGTTCTCTTTCACATATAGCCTTTGTCTTAGTTCACCATCAATTCATCTGTACCCTGTTACTGATTCCTACTAATTAATTAATTACATTACTTTAACACATTAAACATTAATTTACATGAATTAACAAGACACCCTGTTGTCACATTCCTCAGTTAATGTAGTTTATTACATTTTTGTTTATGTGAGTGTTTCTACAAAACCGATTAATAGGAAATACTCATACATACAGAAACTTGTGATTTTTAGTAACCAACTTTTTAAAATAGTAACCAATCAGTGAATAAATGAATAAAAAATATCTTAACATTGACTGATAAATAGATAAAATATAATAATATAATAATAATAAATAGAAGCTGTAGTTAAATAATCAACACATTGATATTTATACATGGGACAAAGAATTAATTCAAATAATTGCAATAAATCAATAATTAGAATCATATAATTATAAATAATATAATCAACAGTTGTGTATTTGTTTACCACTATGAATGAACTGTACTAGGAGGATAGACCAAAATCATACTCAGTCCTCACAATTCAGTCCACCACAATTTTGTTGTGATGGTTGTTATTGGTAATAGCTGAATTAAGGTACATAACTCAAAGAATTCTATTGTCATTACCATTATTACACAGAACCTAAGAGCTATGACAGCGTCTGAGCTGCTAAGAAATACATTGTCTGAAAAGATCAGAATGAAGAATAGATGTACACAAGTTAGCACGAACATGAACAAGTCATATACTTGATCCGATAGTATGGACAGGAAACATAATTGTTTTCTCATAAATATCAAGAGATTCACGAATTATTACCAAGTGCTTATCTACAGTCACTTTTCCCATCCACACAAAGAAAAGAATATTGCTGTGATTTCAAGCATACAGATCAGAAACAACAAAGTATATGATTGAAAGAGGGCTTGAAACCAAACCTCATGAAATACAACATCAAATAACTCCGAACTTTAATTTATGTTCTGTCATTGCAAAGCAGAATTTGGCACACGTGTTTCATTCTTTTCATTCAAGCATTCTCGTCAAGCCACTGGAAGGTTTCAGAAACACATTTTACCTATTATAGCTATTTGCAAGATGGCACAGCAGAGAGCAACAGTGATCTTAAAAATGGGTGTGACCAAACAGTACAGAAATTAATAACGCAAATAGACAGCTGGCTGAGACAAGTTAGAAATTATTATTATTATTATTATTATTATTATTATTATTATCTAGACATAACTTTAGCTAGCCTTGAGCAGTGACAGCTTCTGTCAATCAGAGAAATGATTGACAGCAAGGCAGCACTCATCACCAGGTGCAGTAAATAAATCAGTATATAAATAGAAGCAATAGAAAAAGCATATTTATAAAATAACTTATTTTTTATTAATCATTTAATAAAGTAATTAACTTTTTTTCAATAATCATAGACACTTCATACATTGGTTTGTACAATTCTTAATTGACCTCTTAACAGCTGCTTTGTTATCAACCAATAAATTATCTGAACTGCAAAGTTTAACTTTTATCCAAAATCTGTTTGGCATAGTTGCATGGGTACAATGGCAGAGAAGCTCTGGCACTGCAGGTCTTCATCGGAACAGCTGACGAGAGAGCTATAAGGCCCCATGCCTTTTACCAGGTCCACCGCATCACTGGCAAAACCGTCACCACCAGCAGCCATGAGAGAATGTTGAATGGAACCAAGGTTCTGGAGCTGCCACTGGAACCTAAAGACAACATGCGGGCAGTGTGAGAAAACCGACTGATTTTAATAAATTAATTATGTTAAAATGTATTTTTTTCTATATTTTTGGAATTACATTTTTGGATGTTTTCGAAGGGGGAAAATCGTACAGAGAGAAATTGATATGCTTGGATTTAAATTAAATCTTGACTGTTAAAGGCATATTATTTGTATGCAAGATCACTTTAGTCTGATAAACTGTTTCTCTCATTTTAATTTGCAGTAAAATTAACCTCTTTTAAAGATGCTCTATTACTCAGTATTTATTGTATGCATATGTAATATGGGTTTCACTCTCAGTGTGGACTGTGCTGGAATACTGAAGCTGAAGAATGCTGATATTGAACTGCGGAAAGGAGAGACAGACGTAGGGCGGAAGAACACACGTGTTCGGCTGGTCTTTCGTGTCCATGTGCCGCAGCCAGGAGGCCAGTTGCTTTCTCTCCAAGTGGCCTCACATCCCATTGAGTGCTGTAAGTAGTTTCATCTGCTGGAACAATAACAGGGCTCACTTTTTTGTTATTTTAATAGCATGTAACATTGAAGTTATATTTTTATTAATTTATAAAAAAAATTAAATACAGTTATTTCATTAACATGTTGTTTATGCTTATTGTGGCCTTTTATGCTTTTAATTGTCTTAATATAATGTTTTTGATGAGTTATTGTACAAATCTATCATATTTATCATGGATGCTGAACCAATGCAGTTATATGTTGAAAAAAAAAAAATATTACAGATTGTTTCACGTTAAATAAACATTACCTGGTTCATTTTGTTTTTTTTCTTAACCATTCTAGCTCAGAGATCTGCACACGAATCTCCAGCTGTGGAGAGGCAGGATTTGGACCGCTGCTCGGTGCTGGGTGGACTGCAGATGATTCTGACTGGCCAGAATTTCACCTCTGAGTCCAGAGTCCTGTTTACTGAGAAAACCCAAGGCATGTCTTTTATTTAACAAGACAAATCTTCATTACTCATAAGTCATTAGTCACACCAATGTTGTTTAAATGTTTCAGCCTCCAGGGCCGTGTACTCTGCTGGCAGGTAACATTAGCATGTGATTTGCTTTTGAAGGTGTATTGACTTGTTTTGCATATGAGGAGCTAGTGTGAGTTCGCATTGTATGCTGTCTGGTCTGGTCAGCATAGTTCTGGTGCATCAGAGTAAGAACGGGAAATAGATAACAGGCTTGCAAAGCAGCAGCATGCACATGCACACCACAAGTCTGCTTGTTTATAGAGAAGTTCAATTCCCGAGCTCAGTAGTTTAATCCATGCATTTAGATCCTTCAAACCCAACCAATTTACTTTAATCGATATCAAGATTTTGTATTTATTAAAATCTGCAGTTTTTAACTAATAGTTTAGTTTTTTTTTTTGTTTATACTGAGATATACTTTGGTATAAATTTCTTTCAAATTGTGAACTACTATTTTTTAAAATATTTTGTAACAAATAATATAAAAAGTGAGTTAAATCCATGTATACCAAATTACAAAACAGTAGGCCAGCTGATATTTCAGACCACAAAGACAGTGTGAGACAGTGTAAAGAGCCCCTTGTAAACACACCACAAAGTTTATAACTTATTGGTAAATGCAGAGATATTTTCCATTGAGGTGTGCAGTGTGGAGCGAACGGATGTGGTTTAGTTTTGCAGCGATACGATCTACAAGCAGAGTCTTCTCTTTCCTTTCCTCTTCTCAAAGTGCGTAGGCAGCCCAGCAGAGGTGTGAGGGGAGGTGTGCTTCACATACTGAACTTGAAAGGGACTCGCTGCTTACTTGCCTGTGCATCAGAGTCATGGAAAGGATGCAGTGGGAGTCGAGTTTGTTGTGGTGCTGAAAAAAACAAAAAAAAAAAACATTTAACGTTTCTCGGTGTGAAAGGTGTTCAAGAAAAGTTATGTGGTTAGTACTGGCAAAGGAGCAATGGAAAATTAACAATAAAAGCATTCAGTTTAGTGAGTCATGTACGGGAAACATGCTGTTGCTCTAAATTACAAAGCAATTTCTAAAGCTTTGATTATTTCTTCTTACAGATGGATTGGAGGTATGGGAGATGGAAGCTACCGTCAACAGAGAAAAAAGTCAAGCAGTAAGCCATCGTAACATTTGGGCAGATTGTTTGACTCTATCACCATCTGTGAAGCTAAATGGATACTGTATTTTGTTCCTCACAGAACATGCTGTATGTGGATATTCCTCCATACCGAGACCCGAACATCTACCACCCAGCCAAAGTCAACTTCTATGTGCTGAACGGGAAGAGGAAGCGTAGTCAACCACAACATTTCACCTACATGCCTCTCCCAGGTGACTGCTTTTCTTTATGACCCAGTGTCCTCAAAACTCAACAGCACCTAACAAAAAAGCCAGCAACTTCAGGAAAAATATTCATCAGGTTTCAAGAAAACTGCAATTGCAGTTATTATGGAATTAGTTACGGCAGGTATATTAAATGTAAGAAAGGCATTCAAGTCAAACCAGGACTTGTGATGAAATTTCTCATGAAGGTAGGGGTAAAAGCATTTGACATTTACAGAAGACTTCAAGCGCAGTCCGTTGATGTGATTCTTAGCCGCTGTAAAACATTTGAATAGTGTAAGCATATATAGGCCATACGTCCGTGAATGGTGATTCTGGCCGAGGTGGCTCAGAGCACACTACAGTCATTCCTGGGAACATTCAGCAAGTAAAACACCTGAATCTTGAAAATCGATGGATAACTTGTCATCAACTTGCAGAAGACATGCATTTGTCTGTGTGAACTGTTACATCCCCCACAGTCCTGACCTCACTCTAAGAGATTTCCATATGTGCAGGCCATTAAAGGAGTTCATGGGAGGCCAGCTTTCTCGATGTGAAGTAGATAGTCTGATTACGGCTTTGCGTACTGAGAACTTTCTACCTTGATGGTAGTTCAGAGTAACTGTGTTCTGTTACTTTGACACCAGTCTCAGTTTGATTGAATACCCCCCTAGTTTTAAATGACAATGCTAGAACATGTTTACAATTTTCCATTCATGCCATTTGGCAGACACCCTTGTCCAGAGCTAATTATAATTATTTAATTTATACAACTGAACAGTTGAAGGTTGATGTAGGGGCCCAGTAGAGGCAGAATGGTAGTGCTGAGATCTCATGACTCATCAAGAACTCATGACTTTGATTAGAAGTTCAATGTCTTAACTACTATACTGAGCTACAAGCACCCATGTCCTGATGGAGGTTGCACCCCACTTCTGTATTTACTCTAGATAAGGTTGTTTGGATCCTTTGTTAGTATTACCAAGATGTGAGCTTAGTTGTGCTATTTTAATAAAAACCTGATATTCTCATCTGATTGTGCTGCTGGCTCAACTCAGCACCATTTTTCTGATAAGATTCAATCAGATTTTGGCGGTATACAGTAAATAACACCCTTTGCTGCTGCTGACACAACAAATGTGATCTTTTTCATGCAGTAATGTGGAGGTTATGTGGGTAGAGCTTTACTGAATTTCTAGTAAATTAAAAATGATTCATGCATCATTTACCAGCCTAAATTCTGCATTAACATACAGTAGCCACATGTTTAGAGTTTGTAGTTGATATTTGAAACAAACATACTAATTCAGTCAGACATACTATTTTTTTTTTTTTTTATTGAGGGGAATTTCCTGTTTATGTAGGGAAATAATGAATAGAATTATTATAATTTTTATTATTTTTTTTATTAATAATTATTATATTGTTTTCCCTTGTGTTTGGTTAGTGGTTTAAGGTCGGCGGAACTTTATGGCAGATTTTGATGCTCCTGTTCCTGTCAGTGCACTGTATGTGTGATCATTCTGGCCACTAAACTAGCAACTAAATGAGAATATGTGCTTGGATGTACATTATGCTAGATTAAATTAACAATATGCCTGTACTGTACAACAACTTGTGCCCACACCAATCATAGCCCCTGGAGTTTTTCTAATTTTTCTATTCAAAGTTGTTCCAAGTACACTTTAAATGACATTCAATAAAACTTCTCTAACTATCATTTATCACTACTCAAGCCCTTGTTTGTGAAGGTTAAATTACCAGTCTAATTGTAAAGCCTTGTCAATGTATTGCATTTTTTCCAGGCCTACTGATAAAAGCAGAGCCGGTGGATGAGTATCAGTATGGACAGCTTGGCTGCAGTGTCTCCCAGGTATTAGGTGTCTCTGCACAACCATGCCATCACAATGCCCAGCTGCCGACCAGCTGCTGTGCCATGCCATGCCAGGTTTCCCAGAGGACCAACAGCCCTACCCTGTACCCTCCAGTCTCAGAGTACCAGCTCCATCAGCCTTCAGCCCTCTACCAGAGCCAGGTGGATGCCCTGAGCAGCAGCCCTGGTCACTACCAGTCTCCCCTGGATCACACTGCATCTGGAATGCAATCTATCTGCTCTGCCCAGGCACCTGCCATAGTGCAGAATCCAGGTTCTCATCTCAAGCCCAGCAATTACCAGCACATCATAGCTGGGCACAGCTACCAGGCTGGTGTGTTTTCTGGCCTGGAAGTGGCTAATCAAAGAAGCTTTGGGCAGCGAGCAGTCACTCCGGTGCAGAGCTACAACCAGAGACAGCCTGTGGAGCAACAGAGAACTAACAGTCCTGTAAGAGTTAAGCAGGAGAATCTGGACCAAGTTTACCTGGATGATGGTGAGGGGGATAATTTGGTTAGTTACAATTCTATTTGATTAATAAAAAAATCGCAGAATGTTAGACCACAGTTGTAAATAAATTTATTTGGCAAATTTGGTGTCTGGTTCAACCCATAAATTATAGCTTAATGTACATGAGCGTGTAAAATGTGGCTTCTTATCAGCCAGCATCATGTAGGTCAGTGTTTTAAACAGCTACTGCTAAAGCTAGATCACTATTGAGTTCTGTCAGTGTAATGATCAGAGCAGGCATGAGAAAACTATTGATTGTACAGGGAAAACTATTTAGCAAACCCCTATTTAAGGATTAAAAAAAGGATTCTATTTAAAAAAAAAAAAAGAAGGACACCCCTTCTTATGGTTTACACTTTCACCCTGGAGACATTAATATCATATCCAAATTTATTCACTTATTTTGAAAAGGGGAACCGAAAAAGCTACAAACCAGCATTAGTAATGCTTGATATTATATTTAGTTTATATTTTGTGTAAGGAAGTCACTGACTGTCGTAGGAGTGTCAAAGTGTCAGCACTTTGCCTTCTCTTTAAGGCACGGTGTGACCTGCTCAAGCCAGTTCTTGTTCTATTTTTAAACTGAAGTGGTAGAAAAGTTTCCAATTTTAGCCCACTATCATCTATGTTAAGCAACAGAAAACAAGGCCTTGGGTGGTTGCAGTGAGGCAAACATGACTGTGACCCAGTGCTGCCCCCTGCAGAAAGATTATCATCAATTTTAAAATCTGTGCATCACAGTAAAGCTGATTTTTTTTCCCCCCACAAAGCTCATGTTCCATGCAGAATTATAACATTTAGAATTTTCCAGACATCAGCATGTGTATTGTTTTCTCTCTCTTCTGTTTTCACAGTGAATGAAGTGATCAGAAAAGATCTTACTGTCCATCCCAGTGATCAGTGATGGCTAGATCTGAGAAAATCAGCCAGAGACTTCTTCCAAGTGATGGTCATAACATGTGGACAACTCATCAGTCTAAACATCAGCTCGGATTTTTTTTTCCCATATCAGAGTGTTTTTAAAGGCGTGGTGATGATTGTTAATTATACTCATGGTTTCTGATGCATATTTCTGATTATAAATATTAAGCCAATTGGGGTGAGCATATTAACTTTAAATTCAAACTACTGCTTACTAAACTATGTTGTCTTAGGACCCACATGCAAGTTAGCATCTTCAACAAGTTTTAAATTTGGATAGCCAGAGAGTAGGCTTATACCAGGAAACCAAATATCTGACCATCATTACAATATCAAACCTGAATTACTTTCTGAACAGAAATACATTGAATTGACTTTTTGCTGGATGTGCATGGTCATGATGGAGTGTTAACTCAAACAAGAACTGTTAAAGGGAAGAACATGATTAGAAGTAGGAACCCATGAAGGTGTTCCCAAAATAAAGTGTCAATTAATATACTGTGGTTTGTAGCAGGTAGATTTGACATTAGCTAGCCTAACTGCAACATGGCAAAATGTGCAGATACGGTAAAGTTAGCTAGCTACGAGGAAGAGTATAACAATTTTAGACACTCTGGGTATATTAAAACTTCTGTTGGCCGCACTGTCTTTCTTGTCACTGCTGTGCAGGTGTGAACATGTTACATCAGTTCCTATGTAATTGCGTTGTGAGCAAAAATGGATGCCTCATTTGTGATTTGTACAAAAGAAGAGCAGCGTGCCATAATACATTTTTTGTGATCTGAGGGTGTACCTAGTGCCGAAATAACTCACAGAAGACCATAAACAGAAGCATGTGGATATCTGCAGACAAAATTTGGACCGATACTCTAAGGAAGGTGAAAGTCTGTTAAAGAGAATCATTACCAGTGACGAGACATGGATTCATCACTACGAGCCTGAGAGTAAAAAGTTTAGAATGGGAACTTCTTCAATCACCGACCAAGAAAACGTTAAAAATCATCAGCTGGAAGATTGATGCTTACAGATTACAGTTGGGATTCTCAAGACCCAGTACTGGAACATTATCAGAAAAAGGTCTCAACAATCAAAAGTGCTTGTTTCAGTGAAATACTTATCAAAGAGATGAAGCCTAAACTTTGACTTAAACACAGAAGACTGCCATCCAAAAGCATTGTGATCTTACATGATGCCCATGCACGTCGACACACTTCTGCTCACATTGTCGTCACTCTGCACAAACTTCGTTTTGAGGCATCCTCCCTATAGTCCTGATCTCGCTCCATCATACTTTCACCTGTTTGGTCCCCTCAAAGCAGCCCTACAAGGATGAAGATTCACTTCTGAATTAGTGAAGACAGCAGTGCATTCATGGCTCGCAACTCAGCCTAAAACATTTTTTAACGAGAGAATATGAAAGCTTGTTGACAGATGAACAAAGTGTATTGAAAAACAAGGAGATTATGTCGAAAAATAATGTATTTGTCTTTTCTAAAAATGATATAAAATTAATTCTATAGTCGGAGTGTGGATCATTTTGGATTGAAACGCAGTATCACAAGATATTTTACCTCAGTTAGACGTCTTACTTGTTTGAGGCTGAGAAATTTGACATCGTGTCCTTTTGTCTGCAATAGGTAGAATTGCAGTTTGAGAAATTTGCATGGTGGTCAGTCTTTCAGTCTGCTGAAGTATTTGCCACCTATATGTGTAAATATCCATAATTTTTCTTGCTATGTTATCGTTTCCTATGGCCGCTAAGAACTTTTTTTCCCCAAAAAGTTCCTTTTCTAGACATTTGTGGAAAACAGCAGTTAGTTTTCAGGTATGTTGCCTTCTGCTAGTATTGAAATTACATGAACAGTATGAGGTAGAAACACTCTACGATTAAAGCTAGCTACCAGTCAGGATCAGAAACTCCTCATGAGATTTCCTGTTGATTGTATGTCATGTATGTGTAATGCATCCTGTGTGTTGAATGAAAGTTGAGAAAAATCAACAAAATCGAGGTGCAATACCATGCGACAGAATACTACAAACCATATGCTAAATACCAGTTTTATGCCAGAATGCTCTTTTAGTTAGCAGTTCCTGAGTTTCTGTGATTATGTTATTCAGTTTTAATAAACAATAATAAGTTTAGGGACTTTCTAACATCCAAGAGAAAGTACAACCATGCTATATCAGTGGATTAAAATTGTACCATGCTATCTTATTTCACCGGTTAGGATGATTGTCCATTTTATGAATATATATTTATGATTGTATATTGAATACAAATAAATTTTGCTGTATTGTATCAAAAGGATCTGGTTATTAATGCATTAACTAATTCATTAACAATATACAGCAGTGTATGTCAGAATAATTGCCTCCAAGTAAAACTGCCCTTAGAACACAATTTGATTATCAATTCTGCAGACGACCTGCACTGCCCTTCAGACGTTTTGGCACACATACAGACTGTGGCTACGACTTTGTCACTTTAAAGGGGATCTATTATGCAAAATCTGGCAGTAGCTCATTTGCGTAGACTCTAAAATGGCACATTTGTCAAAGAAGTCAAAGAAATGGTGTTTGAGGTATGGAAAAATGCATCTTAAGGGTATTTCAGCTGCCGCATTAACACACACTTTGCGGAGCTCAGAATGGAACAGAATGGTGATTGAAGTGACTTTAAATGTAGCATGGTTGTTTCTGTCAGATAGGCTGGTCTGAGTATTTATGAAACTGCTGAACCACTTAGATTTTCATGCACACCCATCTACATGATTTATAGAAAATGGTCTGAAAAGGAGAAAAAAATCCAGTGAGTAGCAGTTCTCTGGGCAAAAATGCCTAGTTGATGTCAGAGGTATGCCAATTATGCATTCTCCGAATGCGCAAAACCTCAAACCTGCGACAAACCTTGAAGCAGATGGGCTACAGCAGCAGAAGACCACACCGGATGCCACTCCTGTCAGCTAAGAACAGGAAACTGTGGCTAGAATTCTCATGGGCTTACCGAAATCGGACAACAGAAGATTGGATGAACGATGAGTCTCGATTTCTGCCATGACATTCGGATGGTACAGTCAGAATTTGGTGTAAACAACATGAAAACATTGAGCAATTCCTGCCTTGTCTACACAGTTCATGATGTGCTGTGTAACAGTGTGGTGGATATTTTCTTGGCTTACTTTGGGTATCGTAGTACTAACTGAGCATCTTTTAAATGCCACATCCTACCGGAGTATTGCTAGCTGTTCATGTCTATCACTTTATAAGTGACACAGAATAATGTCACATAGCTAAAATCAACTCAAACTTGCTTCTTGAACATGACAGCAGTGCATTCAGTTGACTGTACTCAAATGGCCTCCACAGTCACCAGATCTCAATCCAATAGAAAAAGAAAAAAAAAAATCCCTTACCACAATTGTTGTATGCATCATCTTCCAGCTAAATCTGACTTAGAGGAATCTCCCCTGTTGTACTGCCCCTTTCAGGAATTTTTTAGTGGTTTTTAAGTTGACTGACCGCACCTTTCTCAGTTTTACTTTTGCTAAAGTTCATTTTAACGGTACGAAGAACTTCCTTGAGGTATATACACTTTCTAAGAATGAAGGAGCAAATATTCTAATGTAAATTGTTGTAAAGCAATCGAGATATTATACTATACTATGCTGATGAATTTATAGGCAATATTAGACTAGTCACTGATCACAATTTTACTAGGTATAAATTTCTTTCCCTTTTAAATAATAAATAATTATCTGAAGTAAATATGGATCCTGGTTAAAAGACAGTGAACTGAGGAGTGAGCAAGTAAGTCACAATAAACTTAAGTTAAGTTCTTTTTTAAGTTAAGTTCATACCAACTTATATCAACCATTAAGCTTATACCAACCATTAAGTTCTTTTGTTCCTGAACTACCAACTGATGGAACAAATAAAGGGTTAGATTATGGTATTTAAATGCTTATTTGTTGAGTTATTGAAGGTTGTATTAAACTGATTCAATTCAAGTCAAACCAGCTAATTGTTCCTAAAACTCTAAAATAAATTAAAGATCGTTGATTGGTTAATTCCCAACAATATAACACAAAAAAACAGACCTCTCTGTGTTGATTTATGCAATGATCACATTACAAGAGGATAACCAGAATGGTCCAAAACAGTCAAATTTATTATACAGATACACAAATACAAAATGATTGTTTAAAATATGCAAATACAAAATAAGGTTTTATCCACCGCGCTTACAAGAGTAAGCTAGTGAATGAATGAAGTATGTATTAGTGTGAATATCATTACTGTTGTAGATCTACTGCAGGTTCAGGTCGGGTTTAGTGTTTAGTTTGGATGGTCCATGTGAAAATTTCTTACTTTAGTCTTCCATCTGTTGTGTTATATTTTCTGTCATAAAACAAAACCGAAATGTCATGTTCTCACACACGTGTTTACACACAGACACAGCCTTATCTTTTCTTCTTGCTCTCCTTTTTCAGTTTTTGCCGGATTTGTTGCGCAGGTGCTTTGGGCTTTCTGCTCGGCTCAGAGGTTTTCGGTTCAACTGGTTCTGAAGTCTCTTCCTGTAATCAAACGCAAAAACCAGACCAGCCTTAATTTATCCTTCATATCATACTGTAATGCAGGGAGAAAATTATCAGAATTAATCAGAATTCACTGACCATACAAACAGCACTGACATTTCTGTTATTTCTCTCTTGGTATTTTCATGTTTTGTTTTTCAGGGTTTTTTTTTTTTAGGCACAGAGGTGGATTTATTAAATTCATTCATGAAAAAAAAAAAAAAAAAAATCAAAGTTTTGGCACCAGTCTTTCCAACAAAGACTTCAGAGTGAGATTTATCTAGTGACTTTTTGAGCTGAGGATGGTGACCATCCTGTAACGGACATGACATTTATTCCCAACATTTCTTTTTTCCCTTTTTCTTTGTTGTAAATGTCCTTAGATACACGCTGACTGGCCCAAAAAATGTCAACATTTCAGTAGGGTAAATTATTGACAAGCAAAGAACTACTGAGATTTGAATTTATGCAACACATCATTAAATTACTAAAATCTGGAAGGATATTGCTAGCTATTGCACCAACTTAAAGAAAAATATGCAGTCAGGCAAAATACATAAAAAAATAACTGGAGATCACTTAAACATTTACTGAAGTTGTATTAAAGGGAAAAAAAACACCTACGTTTAATAGTGAAAATAAGAGCATTTCACCAAACACAGGGCAAAAGGAACTGACAGGATTGAGACTGCCCTAAGAAAACCATTTGTTAATGGGAAAAATTAGAAAAAGGCTTCCATTTGCTAGGACTAAAGGCCTAAACATTGGAAAGGTTGTGTCGTCTAATGAGATCAGACTGACCCTATTCCAAAAGCCATGGGTGCATTAGGGTAAGAAAGAAAGCACATGAAGCGATGCACCCATCATGCATCATGTTATGATCTGGGGTTTGCCTCAGATGGTCTGGTCTAGTATCAGCAACGTTATGTAGCAATAAAATGAAGTCAGCTGATGACTGGAATGTACTAAATGACCAAGCTATCACATCTATAGATTTCTTCTTCCCTGATGTTTCAGGACGCAAGGTATGCAAGTGTGGTTCTGGGCGCATGAGGAATAATTTTTGCACATGAACTTGCCAGCACATTGTGTGCTGTGATCAAAGCTACAGTAAATGCGCCCAAATAAATTTGTATGGTGCAAGTTTTTTTTTTTTTTGGTTGGGCAGGATATAAACACTTAGCAAAAGTGAGTTATTCTATCTCTAAAGGTTTCCTAAATGGTGATTTACCAAAAACAGTTAATTTTATTCTCCATTTCAGAAAATTTTTTTCTTTTCATATACCGTAATTTGTAAATTATGTAAATGATTATGATGAATCAAAGTCCATGTCACATAAACGAATTATTTATTCTACAAAAAATAACCAACAGTATGATTAATCTTTGTGTGTTTAACTAAACTTTGGGGTGTGTTTGCATCGACATGGCGGAGTGCTGAGTGAGAGATCGGTCTTGCTTAACTGACGACTATTTTTTTAATTTTTAACCTTGTATTTGATTTGAAAATGCAAATTCTAAGGTGATTCTATCTGATCTGGAGTTAAAAACATCAATAAACTGAAATTATAAAGTTGAATTTGTTTGCGGTTTCACAACGTCAGTGATCAGTAGGGCTGGACCAGAATATTCGAATATTCGTTTGGAGGGATGGCATTCAATTTTTCATTTTGAGATTTGAATATTCGGGGAAAAAAAAATTTAACACGTGACATCGATCCCTGCGAAATGGTTCTCATTCGCGCTTAAATGACTAGCCCTTGCGGCAACGCCAACATCGTGATTTACTTTATCTCAGAGAGAAGAC
>JAQMYJ010000037.1:22487648-22500685 GCA_030014305.1 Clarias laeviceps
CCGAAGCTTCGAATATTCGATGTTGATCACTACCGAATACTCGAAGCTCAAAAAATGGTATTCGGACCAGCCCTAGTGATCAGCTATTTAAAGAACTCGTTTTGTGCCATATCTGTGACTTGTTTGTCTCAAAACAAATAAATTGTTTTTACAAAGTAAAAAATCTGGATGAATTTCCTCTAGTGACTCCGGCAGCATGGTAGCATAGTGGTTAATACTGTGGCCTCGCACCTACAAGGTCTGTGTGTGTGGAGTTTGCATGTTCTCCCGGTGTTTGGTTGCTTTCCTCTGGTTTCCTCCCACAGTCAAAAGACAGGCAGATTAGGCTAATAGGTATTCCCAAATTGCCTGTAATGTGTGTGCCCTGTGATGGATTGGCCAGGGTGTACCCTGTCTCGTGCCCCAAGTTTCTGGGACAGGCTCCAGGCCCTCTGCGGCCCTGTGCATTATAAGTAGTACAGAAGATCAATGAACGAATGAATGAATGAATAAATAAAGTACTGTCTCTATCATTTGTGCAAGGCGTTGTGGCTCGAGGTGGAAGGATGCTGATTGTGTGTCACTCTGGCCATAAGACTGCAATACAACTCAAATTATTGGGATAGATCTAGTCTTGTGTCTAGTCTAGAGCGTGCTTTAGTTACTTTTCTGTAAAAAGAGTTCCCTGTGTTACTAACACTTTGATACAGACATGACACCTACAGCTGTAAACAGAGAGGACAAAGGCATTACATTGCTAGTCTGTAGGTTAGGTGTTATGTGCTGCAGGTGTTACCTGGTCGTGGCTCTTGGAGGTGGGTATGATTATGGCTAAAATGCAGACGAGTTGAAAAATTGCTCCGAGAAACAGGCCATAGCGTAAAACACTCTCGAAAAAAGTGGGCTCAGGAACCTCCGGCGGCGACAGATCCAAATCCCCAGACATGGCGCTGACCTGTGTCTGAACAAAACCGACATGTTGACATACACAGAAACACAATTCGCACAGATCCCGCTATGATGTGTGGCGATCGAGTACCACAACAACGCGCAAAACAAATAGCCTGTAAAGCTATCTAACACACTGGTCCACGGTGGCTCTGACCCACTTCATGGCTTTATCAGTTCCGTCATAAAGTCACTAAAAGTACAAGCTCCACACAAACATGTAGTAACTCACCATTAGTATCACATCTATATACAAAAACACGCACACATTGTACTACTTACACTCTGAACGCAGCTAAATTCTTCAGTACTCCGTATTTATGGGTCAACATCCGGTGTAACAGAAATAGTTGACGTTGTGAAGGTTGACTTTACACAAACACGCATGCGCAAATCACAGCGCATGCGCCATAGACGAAAGCTTAGATATACAGTACAGCAGATCTATTTGTGTCGCGAAGTCATTTAGTTCTCTCTAAGGAAGATATGGAAAGAGACTTGTAACGTTAACTAGGACGACCTGGTAAAAATAGCGTAACTGGTAATAAATTATAAAGTTTAAAAGCCACAAGGCAACTTGTTTTGCTTTAGACGATTTGTTTTCAGCCAAATGCAGTACAAATGAATATTTAGTATTTTTTGTACGTTAAGATAACGAACTACAATAGCGTTCCACCATTAAACAGCATTTAGACCATCGAACATTAAACGTTTGAGGTTGGACATCTCGAGGCAATTATCTGCCCATGACATGTCAGATATAAATGTTTAGTGTCGCACGTGAGCCTGTGAGCCTACAGTTCACAGAGTCAATAATTTTCGGTACACCGGTCTTTTGTTTCACTCTTGCTCTGTAGCTGCGCGTGTCTCCGAAATAAAAGTGACACGCCGCCCCCTGGTGTACACGCGCGAAACATATACATAAATAACATGTACTGTACAGTATATGTTTCATTAACAGAATAATTCGTTGCTCACTGGCCTACAGCAATGCAAGATAATAATCCATCTGCATTCACATGTCTAAACCAACAAATGCCAAACCATTAAATGCAAACAGTAAATTGTTCAGCTTGTATTGTAACTGTTTGACATTGGACAATAATGTTGTAAATAAATAAATATATTATTTACTCATATACATTTAATATTATATTCAAACTTAATTACCAAAATGAAAATGATCTCTCAGCCATGTAAGTGAGTGGAGTAGTCCACACTTTGGGAAACACTCACTTACTTATTTATCTTCTACACCGCTTTATCCTGTGTAAAGTGTTGCAGTGGGCCTGGAGCCTAACCCAGGAGACTTTGGGTATGGGGAGGGAGTACACCCAGGTTGCCAATCCATCACACGGCACACACAGATACACACTCTCACACACTACAGACAATTTGGGAATGCCAATTAGCCTAATCCGCATGTCTTTGGACAGTGGGAGGAAAACAGAGTACCTGGTGGAAACCCCCAAGAATGGGGATAATATGCCAACTCCATGCACACAGACCCTGGAGGTGCAAGGCGACACTGCTAACCACTGCTAACTGATCTGGAAAATTGTCAACTAAGTTTAAAGCTTTGAATATTCAGGTACGTATTAATGTAATCCTGTATTTAGCTCTCACAAATTTTGATCTTGCAGCTGAGGTGGTCGACATTTCCAAAATGACTGTATACTGTATTGCTGCAAACAACCAAGAAAAGAAGTTCCTCACTGGAAAGCTTGTGTTAGTCTTCACTCCAGGGAGAAGGCAAATACTTTTTATTTGTGTCATAAGCAAATCCGTCATGGCTGGCAATAAAAATGAATCTCTAGGTGAACAGTTTAATCAAAACATGAGACTTTAGTTACTGCTACTGTATGTTTAGGCATTACACATAAAAGTTGTGCAAGACAACATGAAGTACAATAAAACTCAGAAAATCTAATTCTCAATTAGCTCTAAACTGCACTGCAGTCTGATAATTTCTGTACAGAAAAATGTGGGTGGTTGTGAAAGTAATTATGTCTTTTGCAATAAAAGTGTCTGGTGCAATAAAAGGTGTCTGGTACATCATGGGGTGCTGTTTAGAAACGATAAAAAAAAGTTAAGCTGTAAATTTCAGAAAACACTCAAATGCCTGTCTTCTTTCTGGCTGCTAGAGACTGAGGTAAGTCATTTTTTTCCCATGTTTTATGATTTATGTCTTTACAGTGACCATGATAAATAACTACTCACTGTTCAGTAGTTATTTATCCGCCAGTGGTGTTGCGTTAGATATATTGCACAAGAGAGTGATCAATACACAGAGCTGCATTTCACTAACTGGAGCCAAGCCGGCACACAAAAGCCCCTGAAAAAGGCAGGAAATCAAATTTTGTTATGGAGGGTGTTCAAGTCAAACCTGGACTTTTGCTGTCATGTGAAATAGAACACAGTAAAAACTCCATTTATTTCTCTGTATATAGGGCATCTCTAAATAATTCCTTGCTACACTAATACACATATACAATTGTTTCTCTAGTGCTTGGATACCACCAAGGTAAGTTCTCTCATTACCTGAGCCATGATCGGACTGCTTGCTTCCTTCCTGAAATGCTGGCCTCCCAGGAGCTCCTTTAATGACCTATCTGACCATTTTGATTCATACACATTCAAATTCCATACAAACTTAAATAATTATTTTGATTGTGTTAAGCTGCTTTGGGACAATGTCAATTGTTAAAAGCGCTATACAAATAAAATTGAATTGAATTGCCCAAACATACTGTATGTTTGAATTAATGGCCCAAACATACTGTATGGAAATTGCTTGAAGTGAGGTCAGGACTGTTCGGATGATGTGACAATAACTCCCAGCCGAGTTCCTGTAATGTGCAAATTATGTTCCTGAATGATTTCCACAGACAGATGTGTCTCGTCCGCAAGTTGGACACAAGTTATCAGTCAATTTTTGAGGATCAGGCATTCCACGTACTGAATGTTCACAGGGATGACTACTGTGGGCTCTTATCCACCTCGGCTAGGATCGACATTCACGGATGTATGGCCTTCTTCAAAACCTGATGGTTTTCTGTTTTACAGTAACAAGACGAATTAGTTCCCGTTTTGATAGACATGTTCAATTTATTTTCCCCAACAATTCAGGATTCAATTTCCCTTATTGCAAAAAAGAACAAAGACTCCCTGGTCCTTTTATGAACAGATTAGTTTGTTATCCAAATTGCTTGCCCTGCGTTTGGAATCTGTACAACCAATCATTATCTCCACAGACTAAACTGGATTTATTAAGAACAGGCACTTTTTTTTTAACTTGGAACAACTTTGTAACACAATCTACCATCTCCCTATGGCCTCTGTCCCGCAAGCTGTGATATTTCTAGCTGCCGAAAAGGCATTCGATCGTGTGGAGTATCTCTTTCACACTTTAGAAAAATTTGGCTTCAGAAAGAACTTTATCTCATGGGTGAAACCACTGTATTCATTCCCCCTGCCCTCAGTGAGGACCAATAATACTCCATCAGCCAATTTCCCCTTCACTGCTCCATTCAGCAGAGCCGTCACCTTGAACCCACTTCTGTTTACCTTAGCCATTAAACCCCTCTCCATCACGCTTTGTCAGAGCCTCAGTATTACAGCATTCTCAGCAGCAGACTGGAACAGCAAGTATTTCTGTATGCGGATGACCTCCTCCTGTACTTCTCACTGTTTGCCCCCTGTGGCTCTCTCTATTCTTCAATCATTTGGTGCTACAATCTAGTTTTAAACTGAGTTTGAATAAAAGCAAACTACTTCCTCTGAGCAAGTTGGCACAACAGTCCCCACAACAAAGCCTGCCATCAAGACTGTAAAACATGGCTTTATTACCTAGGGCCGCAAATAACTAAATATGTAGGGACCTTTACAATGATAATTTCACCCCACTTTTGACCAGCGTTCAAGAGGACTTTGATTGTCAGTCTTGAACTTGTCTTTAACTGACCAAATGAATACCATTAGGATGAACATTGTTTGTAAATTTTTATATTTCTTTCATTGTGTCCCTACCTTCCTTCCCCCAAACTTTTTTTTTCTTCAAAAAAACCAATACCACTATTTCTGGCTTTATTTGGTGAAAAAAAGAAAAAAAAAAAAGATATGCAATCAATTTCTAGAGACAAAAGGCACTACAGGGAATAGCTCTCCCTAATCTGAGGCTTTGCTTTTTGGGGTGCCAATTTTAGAATAATACAGTTTTGGCTACAGTCTGACTCATATCAATCCCCCTACCTGGCTTAAAATGGAAGATGCTTCTTGCAGTCAAACATATTCTATATATGCCCCAATAATGGCAAGTCATGTTTTCCCTCTGTCTCTGGTGGATAGAATCTTAACTGTTTGGTCCAACTTAGGCATTAAATCACTTAAAGACCAACAAATCGATAATATTTTTGCATCCTTTGAACAGTTATCTAAGAAATTTTATTTGCCCAAACAACTGTTTTTAAGGAATTTATAGATCTGCAGCTTTGTTAGTAAAGGATTCTCTCAATGTCCTGTCTTGTTCCAGGCTTACCCTTAAAAGGGACCATGCCACATATTTATAGACAGATTCAATCTCTGTGTTTGGTTTCCTTGTGTTCCATCAAGACACTCTGGGAAACAGACTTAGGAAATGAGAGGAACTTTTGGAAGATGCCCTTTAATAAAGTACATAAATCATATCTTTGTGCAAAACTTGGGATTGGTAAAGTGTAAAAATGTACACAGTATCCACCTTCTGAAAGTTAGAATCCCTGAGATCTATTAAGATGTGAACTCAATGTGTGACAGGTGCACCAGCAAGCACTGAGACAAATTTTGGTCATGGCTTACGATTACTGTGGAAAATCTTTAGGACATTGTCATGGTTTTTTAACCTAATGTTATGATTGCATTGTTCAGTGTTACTCCGTCCATAGTACCACTCTCCTGTCTATAGGAACCCTTTATAACGTTTGCAACTCTGCTACCCAAATTAACGATGCTGCTTTATGTGGAAATCTTCAGTACCCCTTCACGTACACTTTGGTTCCCATACACTTTGGTTGAAGGAAATTCTTAAATTAGAAAAGATCAGGTGTCCATAAAATGGCTCCCTTAGAAAATTTAACGAGAAATGGGACCCATCCCAGACATCTCTGCATACTTTACTTTTTCTACTTTACATTTACACATTTGATCCTTTGGCTGTTTGTATCCACATCGAGTTAAATTTGAGACCGGATACAATTGAGCAGTTGAAGATTTTACTGGTAGTAAATGTTCCTGTTCAGATTTCATCCAGTAATTTTTTGTATTATTAATTAAAATAAGTGCCCTGTTTTCTGCTTTTACAGAAAACTACAGTTTAGGGGCTTATTACCCTGAGACGAATAGAGGTAAAAATTTTAGAGTGTAAAATATAAGAGGAGTAATGAATAATTGATTGGAGTCATTTTAAAATGTTGTTGCCTCCAACAAGGACAGCTGTTTCTCTTCCCCCTCGGTGGAATCTGTTATATTCTACCCCCTAATAAGCCACCAGATGGTTGTTCAGAATCCAGGCACATTCCTAAAAAATAAGAAATGTTCAGTGTAACCAAGAATATTTTAGATTCGTAACAGTATTACTGCATGAAAAAAAAAAAAGAAATCAGTTTTGATGATCTGTTTCAAAGCTCTCAGAAAGTGTTTTGCATAAATATACAGTATATTAGTTCACACACTGCTGTATATGCATATGGCTAAATAGGCTATAGTCTGTATATTGCTCATAAAACACCAAAGATAAATTATAACATTATCATATAGTTATCATATTTTAAAAGGAGGATTAGCCACCAGAGCAAGATATCCTTTTATCCTTCTTTGAGGTTGCTCACATCTAAATTCCTTTTAATCACTGTATCTATCTTAAATTGAACTCATTGTTCTCTGATGGGTCGCTTCAGTTATCTATGATGTCAAAAGTGGTTATTGCTGTAAGGGAAAGAAATGTCACTTAGGATCTATTGTACATTTAAAAAGCTAGCTCTATTAAAAAAATTGAGGCAACCATTTGCATCAGCTTTGTAAATATTTTTAATAAGATTTATTTTCTTTATGATATACACCGCACAAACAAGTTCAACCCATAGAGGCCTCCCAGTGCATTGCACCTAAAGCATCTGCCGCTAACACCCTGGACACCCTAGAAGCCCTGAGGAGTCACGCCCATGGGGCCAGAGCTGCCCAGGTGGCGCATTTTATGTTAATTGTTTTTTAATGTTATTATAATTAATTATGCATAATTGAACATTTATTACTTTATATTTTCTTATTTACTAACACCCTGTCACATTTTTATCAGTGTAACACACACACAGTCACACACTACGGGCAATTTGGAAACACCAATCAGCCTGCAATGCACATTTTTGGATTGTGGGAGGAAACTGGAGTACCCAGAGAAAAACCCACCAATCACAGGGAGAATATAAAAACTCCACATACACACACAGACCAGTGGCTAGAATCAACCCTTAATCCTAGAGGTATAAGACAATCATGCCACCATGTAATCCATTACATTAACTTTCAATATAACTTTCAACAATTCCAAAACCGTTTTCATCTGTTAATACTATTCGTGTTGTGCATCTATAATGACTAAGTGGGTATCTGCCAAAGTCTGATCCTGAGACATGTGTGTTTAATCAAGAGTCACAGGTTTAAATGTAGGAGGTGGACAAACCCAGCTTGACTCATTTGCAGACCCAGGCTTCAAATCATAAATGTTTTTCATGACAAGAAAAAGGCTACACTCATATCTGAAATGGAAACTTGACCTAAACCTTTGTCATTACTTGGACACCGATGCTGTAAAAACTTTTTATTTACACGATCGTATTTGGTTTCCTGTGGTGCTTTGATGGGAATGTGGATTTCACCCACACAGCCAATTATATCTGCAACTCCTGACATGGCTGGCTTCCTTTCTGACACTAACATATGTCCCTGGAAAACAATAGAAAAAAAAGCACCAGGGCACATTGTGTACTGTTAGTGCATCATATATTTTCAGCATCAGTAAAATTGTACAGAAAACCACTATTGAAAAAAAAAACCCACGATGATGCAGAAGGAAGGCATGAAATTGTTTTTTGTGGCCTAGTGAAGGAGAATCGATGAGCAAAAATAACCACAGGGTTTATCTGTCCATGTGTCTGCCTCTGGGAAAGATAAATAGCCCTCTGTTCATGGGCTAATTCATTACAGACATAATGTTCAGCGTATTATTCATATTCTTCATTTGAATAGGATGTTTAATGAACAGGCATAACATTTCCGACACAGATTAAACGCATGCAAGAATTCTCTGCTTCTTAAATCGGAAACGGGGAGCTTGGTTTAACTCTTAAAGAATCGACATGCAAGCTTTAAAACCTTACACTGTGTATGGTCTGCATGATAAACAGCTATTGTAATAAAATCCCTGAAAACCATTTTCCTCTTTTGCTTTATTGACTGCGCATCCTTCTGCATGAACTACATAAGCAGAGATGGGAGAGATGAAAGAAAGAATGGCCATGGCAACCCAATAGGTGGTTGAGATTTTTTTCAGCTTGTGTTCATAGAAAAGCTCTTTACTTCAGACCAATATAATATAATTTATGGTGTTGTCATTTGTACCTTTGTGTAATTTGTGCTTTGAAAAGACAATGTTTGCTTAGTCTGTTTGTTTCCAGACATTAAAATCAGTGAGCAAGAAAGTACATTACACTCCTTCATGTTCATTACACCCACGGTTGCATTTAAATTAGATTAGATTAGATTCGATTCGATTTTACTGTCATTGTGCAAGGAACATGTACAAATCCAATGAAATGCAGTTAGCATCTAACCAGATGTGCACAAGTGGTATATATTTATAGTAAATAAGTGCAGATATAATGTCATAGGGTTCATATTTACAAGTGTCTGGATGTCTAATGCAATGTCTGTGCAGTACATAAGATATAATAATCTTCTCTCTCAGTGTGGATATTAACAGTAATGTGCAAAATTTTGAGCCACCCCTCATTTCTTCATATTTTGCTTCCAAAGGGCCAGACTGTCTTGTATTTTAATGTAGTCTTGAGGAATCTTGTCTTGAGGAATCTTATCTTTCCTTTCCTTTCCTTTCCTTTCGCCCTCATACCTCACCGGTGGTACCTAAATGATCGCACGAAGTGCGGCGGTATCAGGACCCTTAAATAAACACGCCGCCAGGTGAGGCGCGTTCACGCTGATTGCGGCGTTGCCTGGCAACCGCGTGTATAAATGTCCGCGCCCCTGCCTGTTCAGAACTCCGCGTGTTAGCAGCCTGCGGATCTGCCCGGTCCAAACAGTCCAAAGCAGTTTCGCGTGGTAACAGAACCAAAATAATTATTTTTACTGGAATTAAAAATATAAATAAATATTTTTTTTGTACCGAAATATAGGAATGACATCACAAAAATGTCAAACTCACCAAATGATCATATTATTATTATTATTGTTGTTGTTGTTGTTGTTGATTCATTTATTTGAATTGTGCTATTTCATTTATTTGTGCTGTGCTATTTCTTTTTCTTTTTTTTTGCTCAGTCATGTTTGTATATAATTGGTTAAAATTACATCAAATAATTTTTATCATATAGCCTAGGTTGTACTAAAAAAAGGATATGTCACAATATATTGCACAATACTAACTCCTATATAAAACATAGTAATGCGCCAAAACGTCTTAAAATGCTCTGGGTTTTAAGGAATACTTTCACTCACCCACTAATTCTATACTGTATAGTGCTTATCCTGTACAGGGTCATGGGAAGTCTGGAGTCAATCACAGAGGACTTGGGGCATGAGGATGCGGTGCCAGTCCATCACAGGGCACACACACACAATGGGCAATTTGGAAATGCCAATTAGTCTACTCTGCATGTCTTTGGGCTGTGGGAGGAAACCAGAACACCTTGAGGAAACCAATTTTTTTTTCATTTGATTAAATTACATTTCATTTAATATAAAGAAATGAGGGGCTCAAGACTTTTACACAGTAGCTACAGTATGTGTCAATGAAGCATGTGTAAATAAATGAGCTCAAATATGTATGAAACCTGGGAATGACTGTATGTAATCACTTGACATGTGACTGAGTGAAAGTCTGTGTAGATGTAGATAGAAATCAACTTTGCTTATAGCAATAAGATTTGCTTTATACCATTTGGTGTATTATTATATTATAATTGATTATTGTTATACAAATGAGGATTGGTGGTGCTTTTGTTTTTCATTTCACACAACCAAAAAAATATATATATCAAAAATTGAGCCTTTGTGTGTGCATGTTTGTGTGTGGAAATCTATTTGTATTTATTTATTTAGTTATAATTTTTTGTAAACTTTGTTAGATCCAAAATCAAAATTAATTGATTAATAATTTCTGAGAGCTTTGAACGTTTAATGCTTTCAACAAGGTAGCATTTTTTTTTGTCTGTTTTAAGCCACTCACTGTCAACTTTAATAGGAACACCTGCACAAGTGTTAATTTATGAATTTTTTCAAACACCCTTTCATGAATGTGTTCCAGAGACATGAATTAAAATGATTTATTAACAAGGGTATCCAAACAATCAGAATAGGAATGGGTAACCCAATCTCAATATCAGGTGAGGTTCAAGTGATTCATGACCGGCAGGTACTGGGTTAGGCTAAAGGCGAAAAGTCAGACAAACAACACCGCGTCGGAAACACAGAAAGGCAGTATCAATAATAATCCTTAGGAACAAACTGGAATGAGTCACAAATAGCATACTGTAAATGTGTGCTTTTGAGTTTTGCTTTTGTGTGTATGAGTTTGCAGTTGTCAGGTGATTCGGAAACCAGGCATTGGGAGTTGTAACTTTCTGGGTCTGACAAAACTGATCATGTGGCAGTAGCATGATTCATAAAATCATTAAGAGCTTCAATTAATGTGCACATCAGAATGCGGAACAGTGTCATCTTGTCACTTTAATCATGGCATGGTTGTTGGTTCCAAAAGGTTTGAGTATTTCAGAAACTGTTGATCTCCTGGGAATTTCACACATAATAGTCTTGTCTACATAAAATGATGTAAAAAACAACGACAACAAAAAACACATACTGTGTGTGGCAGGGTTGCAGGCTGAAACACGTTGTGTTTCAAAGGACAATGACCAGATTGCTATAAACTGACAAGAAGTCTAAATCAAATGAGCATTATTTACAATCCATGGTGAGCAGAAAAGCATCTGCTTGAATTTGGAACTGTACAGGCGTTCCTAATAAAGCGGACAATATGTCAAAACAAAAGTTTTTGAGATTGCTAATATAGAAAAAGAACTTGAAATCTTAAAACTTGAAAATCTTGAAATCTTATAATATGTATACCATGTTTGAAATATTTGAAATGAGAGATCAGATTTATGGTTTAACTGTAAAATCAAAGTACATTATTTCCAGAGAGAGAGAGAGAGAGAGAAAGAGAGACAGAGAGAGAGAATGGATTTAACTGAAACCTGAGGATTAACAGAAGCAATCATGTCATTTTTCTAGACAATAATAAAAAAAAGACAGCTTGACTGAACTATAATTCTAATCTTTCTATCTGAAATTCCACAAATACGCGAATCCTGAAACAGTCTGGTTAATTCAGGAACCTGTTCTCTGGAACACACCAATGAAAATATATATTTTTTAAATGCCTCGAATGTCTGCTAATAATATAAACCTAATTATTCTTACTAAAACTCTTATTGCATCACTGTAATGGAAATTATATCATGCTAGCACTCATTATAGGGGTTTATATATTATATAGCTGATGTATAAACAAGTTTACTAGGTGATCTATAACTGCATTGCTCAAGCACAGTGTGATATTTCTGTTTGTTCTGATCTTTATTACCTTATAAACACTAAATCAATTGAAAATAATGCATTTATATTTTTGTAAGCCTTTAGATAAGATAATTAATTTTGAACTTATTGAAATGTAGTTAAGAACTGACATACTACTCAACGCAAAGATATTTAAAAGACTTTATTTCGTATGATTAGCTAGTTGATAACCAATGGATGAATGTGCATGTAGACCTTTTTTTAAGTGGCTGGTATCTCTTCAAGTACGGACATTATTGGTTTACAGAATAACAATAACCTACAGGTGTAGTAAAGGTTTATCTTCTGATGGTAAATGGTATCTGTAAGAGATAAAAGCATGCCAAAGCATCCACAAAAGGAATCACTGACACAGGTACCTCTACACGAGACACAATGGACGAGCAGGTCTGGAAACGTTTTTACATGGTTTCACCATGAAATGAATACAGAGAACGAGTATGTTAGATCATGTTAGTAAGCATGTGTCGACATTATGGCATAGGTGTAAGTGGCTGCCATTAATATTGGCCTGGACAGGTGGTGAAATTAAATGTCTTAGCATGGGCAAGGGGCCAGTCATCTGGCATCCAGTGTCCCAGGGAAGACTGGGATTTTGTTGTCTGCTTGGCAGGGGTTTAATGATCCCCTGTAGCTTTTCAATCATGGTCTCACACACACACACAAAAAAAAAAAAAAAAACATGAAGATTTTTTTTTCTTCATTGGTCCTATTGCAACGTCCTAAGCAGCAGCACAGAAGTCCATGGCAGCTGGACATGACTTAAAAAGCTCACATCACATTAAAGCAAATGTTCCAGAGACAAAAATACATCTTTGATGGAAATTTAGAAAAGAAGACATTAAAGATGAGGGAGGGAAATAGATCCATTGCTAGACTTTTCATGATGTAAGCACTGTACCAAAGACAGGGCCTGTTAGGGTTTTCGTACTCCTTCCATACACACAAGTTGAAATGAAAAGAAAATGCTCCTTCAGTAAGTCACAGCTCCTCCCAATGACAGACATTTCACTGTCCTCATTTTAACTTTTAAAAAGGCCCAGTGTAACTCCTACGTGAATTAACGCACAGGATCTTTCAACAAAATAAAATTGGATGTCAGGAAACAAAATAACTAAACTAAACAAAACAAAAAAGGATCACACATTACATAAAATTACAGGCTTTTACAACAACATTTTTGTTTTAATAATCTATAATATATA
>JAQMYJ010000037.1:22517133-22536741 GCA_030014305.1 Clarias laeviceps
AAATAAAATGTACTGCTGGCCTCTTGATGAAACCATCTCACGGATGTGTTGTTTGGTCAAAGGTGGGGTTTGGAGATGATTTTTTCTGTTCTGATGTTTGACTAGAACCCTGAATCTCTTGACCAGTATATGCATGATCTTATGTATTATCGCAGTGCCACAGAATCAGTGCACAATTGCATGAATATGCAGGTGTAACTTTTAAATTGACCAGTATGTGCATCGTTTCAGGATGAGCACTGACACAGGAAAACGCACCTTGTTGTCCTGGAAGTCGTAATCCAAAGAATACTGCAGCTTGCCCAGTTTCTCCTGCTCCTTTTCCTCTTCTTCCTTCTCTTCCTCGGTTAAACCTGTTTCTCCATCCTCATCGTCATCGTCCTGTTGTTTCTGCAGGAGGACGTGCATGAAAATGGTAATGTCAGAGCAGGATTTCGTATACATATGTTTATGCTTCCTGTCTGCAGCATGCCACAAGCTCAAGGTTCCTGTTAGCCTCTCGGTGCAGTAGGGTGTACGTAAGTGTGCTCCTATCAGCCTCTCCTAACCATACGCCTGTCACAGCAGCCTCGTACCAGTGCAGTCATTCAGGGCTGGATGTTGCAAGTGACTTAAGTTCACAATTTCTTTTGGTGACACTTTTAGAAATCACACAGACGTTTATCGCTTCACCCCCAAAAAATAATAATTTACTATGAGTGGAAGCTAATGGCACTGAGCTTTTGTGTGTTATAAGCACAGTTGATGTGTTTAGATTTCATTTGTATTACTGACACTTTAAAACATGCCTTTAATCCATGTAATGAATCACATAAGACAATAGATTTTTTTTCATCATTCATCATTAGCAAAACCATCCAATCCTACTTACCATGCTGAAAGAATTTTTGTTGTTGTTGTTAATATTTATATATGTTCATGTTCATTATTAAAGATCATTATGTTTTCAAGACCAAATTAAAGGTAATAGTCCCAGAAATTGCTGTTCAAACTTGCTGTGTATAATTTAGTCCTGCCTGGCCCATTTTCTCATGAGCATGATCTAATTCACTGATATGCAGTAACACTCACAGGAATAACCAGTGAGCAGAAATATGCTTTATAGTGAAACGGATTCAATTGTGCTATTTCTGGGTCTTAATGTGCTGACTCTTTCTTTCTTTTTCCATCGTTCATACTGTAAACATTTGCAGATTGAAAACAAAAAACAAAAAAACATGAACAATTTAATGGGGAATATTTGCATATTTATATTTTTAAATAAATCACTGCATTATAAATTTGTACATGATTAGATGAAAATTAAAAACTAAATATTTTACTAGCAAAATAAGCTAATTTATTTTAAAAGAATATGTCTATCTATTATAGAACATATAACTAAATGGATGGACTACCAACAGAAATCAAAACTCAAACCCTCCACCTTGTGCTAACCACTAAGCCACCTTGACATGAATTATATTTAAACAACTAAAAAATTATGTCATTATGGACTGTCTATTTTCCCTTTAGTTTGATCTTGTTTGTGGAAATATGAATTCTCTGTGAATTGAAAAGAAGAGAATTATGTGTGCATGTTGCTGTTGTTTATGAGTGCTCCTAGCAGAGTGCCACCAAAAAAATTGTAAGTCTCAAGCCCATTCCTAATGATCTCCCTATAGCAGCAAATTAAAGGGCACAGCATCATGCTGAAATCTCTCAAATACTGTAATGTTTGTTGCATGTTGTCTACCCCCCTTACCCTGACTTTAAAAGAAGTCGAATCAGCCTGTTATTCTGCAATTGTTGTTATATTTAGATTAATCTTTCCGATAAAATAGCTATGCCCTTTAACACATGCATTCACTGTAAGTCTTATGGGTTGCCTCTGATTCGAGAATCCATAACCTGTCAGTATTAGTGAGTCATTTCATTCACATATCATATGTTTAATCCAGTCATTATTGTTCAATTCATATAATCATTTGCATTGTAACTTTCCTGTGTTTTTTTTTTTTCCCTTTCTTGTCAAGTAGTGACAGAAAAAAACAAGGAATTTACAATGTCTGTTCTGCCAAACCCTGACCAAATCCCACCTGGCTCCTTATTCGAAATAAAGTACACTACATAGGTTCTAGAAAGTATTTGCTATGTCCAAAACCATGTAGTATAAAGTTTTGTACACAGCCAGGCTTCTGCACCTTATATAGTGAACTAAATGCCCAACAGGGAGCCATTTGGTATTCAGCCCCTGCCCAGCATGGCATATGCTAGCACTCGGCGGCCAAAGAGCTGAGCCGTTCGTCCGTTTACCTACCGTAGTGCCGCCAGCCATGAGCGCCACGCAAAGTGGCACGCACATACAAGACACAAAGCGGGAGGGAAGGGAGCAAAGAGAGAGAGGGAGAGGATGAACTCAAGAGACACACCAGGAAGAGAATGAGAGACAGCAGAGAGAGCCACATCAACACCAAGAACACCAGTCTGAGAAAAGACACAGTGCAAAAGGAACTCTGGTTTGCGTCCCTAACGATGAGCACTTGACTCAGTCAGTTGAATTGTTTTCACTTATACAAAAAAAAATCAAGAAAAGCATTTATTAAAACTTTTCACAACACAAAATGTGGCACAAAGCACAAACTATTCCTGCTTTGTCAGCGTGTCTTTTCTCATCAGAGAACACAATGAGATACAACACATTACTCACAAACACAGGAAATGAATTCGCAAAATAACATGACTGGATGGTCTTTTTTTTCCACACATATCTGTTCTTATTTCCAGACAGCTCAGCGTTATTTCTAAATCATTTTCATTTACATCAGGCTTTTATGCAGGCAGAACCACTGCGCTAGATTGGTCCACTTTTGTACAATTAACTGTAAAACAGTAAGAATACATCAATGCGGTACAAAAAGCAGGACTTATAAGTAGTTTCCCCTGTAAAGCACATCATAAAGAACTTTCAGCCTTATTGTGGTCTGTTTGGGGGTTGGATCCATTAAACCCCCTTCATTTTACATACATCTCCACCCTGCATATTCTTCATGTTGAAGCCATCCTTGCCCTTCTTTCCTTTCTTGTTCTTCTTTTTCTTGCAGCAGCACTTCTTGATGATGCAAAAGCAGCAGGTGACGATGAGAAGAGCCGCCACTACGGCGATCGCAATCAGTGCCCAGGGAGGCACTGTAACACAACAACACACCAAAGTAACGAGAGAGAGAGAGAGAGAGAGAGAGAGAGATCAATGGTTATAGATTAATACATAAAATACAATTACTAGCAAACAACAACCTTTTCACTAAGCATTACATGACCACTAATTTAAAAATAAGAACCAAAACCTTAATTTGTATTGTTTTTGATGCTGGACTAATTTGTCTTTAACAGTGTTTTAATTTTAATAATATTCTTCGATCCTGACCTATTTGTACTAGCATGAAGATATGTTTCTCAAACAGACTACAAAGTACTTTTGGAAGTTGCTCTGGATCAGGGCATCTTCCAAATGATGTAAATGTATGTATAAACTATTATAAAATAATAAAGAACCAATGCTAATCATATGAACACAAGCAAACACTTCAGTTATAGAACACTGAGCAATGAGGATATATGTAACACCATGTATCGCCTACTTACAATGCCTTCCCAACCTTGCAGCTTCCACAGTGGAAAGCTAGATGTGAACTGAGTATGTGATGATGATGATGATGATGAAGAAGAAAATTTCATCTCATATGATTGTATTTTGGATAAGAGCCAGTTTGGTCAGCACATTGGATCCAGGTAGCATGTTCATGTAATTGAAAGATAAGGTGTTGCACAACTCAGCACAAAAGCAACAAAAGCACTTGATAAACTTACATGGGATTGTCTCGATCTCATTAAGGAATTTGTTCCTGATCTTCTCAAATAGCTCATCCATGGAAGAGCCTCCAGACACTGTGGAGTTCTCTGCTGCAGTGGATACAGCAGGGCCAGGGGCCATGGTAATGGTGCTAGGAGGGTGTGTCCCCAAACCCGTGGGCTCAGGACCCACCATGGCTTCTGGTTTCTTCTTGAAGAGGTTCCACTTCATGATCCCCAGCTAGGCACTCAGTGTTCCTGTAAGAGAACACAAACTCATTAAAGAGAAATTCCTGAGATAGAAAAGATTCGATTTTTTTCGAATATGGCTGACTATGTAATATGGTAAGAATCTACATTGTATGTTGTACATGCTGCTGTAGGTAGGACGCCGACAACTGGGGGGTTACAGTTAGACACTTGAATCAGTACTAGTGAGAATGCAGAAAGAAATATATACCTTTATGGTCTTTCAACAGTGGTGCTCTAAGGCTACACAAATAAATGTGGAGCCTGCATGTAAACAACAGTATAGGAGTATCAGGTGTAGCTAAAGAGTTTTGGACTATGTGTGTGAAAGCAGGCACGAAAGACCAACGACAGCGACGTGGTGCTGTGGAAAACCACAGAGAGGCATAACAGGATCAGGCTTTCCAACCACAAATGGCAAGAGACATTTGTCTTAAAAGGGCTTGTCTTGTTTAGTAGCTGTGCATTATTAATTTACCATTTCAAGATTGAAGATTTTCATCCAGTAATCTGATCTGAAGAGATTCGTATAACAATGTCAGAGACTGAAGTAGAAGGTAGTGTTTTCCATTTTTCAGATTTATATCTTAAACTTTCATAGGCTTCGTATGCGCAGAGGATGTTAAATTGATTAATTTAGGTGGAAACATACTTCTCTATTCAATTTTGTGTGATGCTGTGACAAATCTGACTGGACAGACATACAGATATACAGACAGACAGACAGAGAATGAGAATGGTTTCAGGTCCACCAATGTATGAAAAGTAAAGATCTCATTGAAAGAGCAACTTCTAAACAATGTACAGACACAAACTTTTTATTTATATAGATCATAATTATGTACTTACAACTGGTGTAAGTATTTCCAAGGGGGTTTGATACCGCTACCATTACTGATTTTCTATTTTGAGTTGTCTCAATTGTTTCAATACTACAACATAAAATATATGGCTAATTTTATTTATTTATTTTTTTTGGTAGTAGCAATTAATAAACCACAGAACCTGAATTTACTTACCTTAATTAAATGGCAAGAGGAAAAGTACATATGGAATCACAACTGTGAAAGCAACTGTTCTCTAGTAATCCCAAACTGACAATAAATACAGCTCTTCTTTGAACAAAACTAAACGTTCTTCTTCTTCTTCAAAAAAAAAAAAAAGGGAACGCCTTCAGGGGAGTACAAGTGGGCTTTATCACCCGTTATCACCCTCCCTAAAGACAAATATTAAACACAAAACCTCTACATGGTCTAATGAACTTGTATAAAGAGACAAAAAACTCGCATAAAGAAAAAAAACAGCAATTAAGAATGGATTTAAATGTGGGAAAATACACCAAATTCAGTGCATTATGTTCAGAAATGTATTTCATTATCATATTCAGTGAGGACAAACATAAAAGTTCTCGGGTCAAAGCATATAGAGTGAAACCTCCATTCATGAACATAATTCATTCCTAAGTTCTGTTCGTAACCTGATGTGACATGTAAATAGAATCAATCTATTCTCTGTCACTATGAACTATACTTAACTTTTGAATAATTTTATTTATGTCACAAAATATAAAACAAAGTATAAAAAAGCCTTATAAGGATACAAAAGTAATACAGCACTAAATATAAATATAAACAGTACAGGAGAGAGCCAACACTTCATTTTTACATGTATTGTTCATGCACCTTCCTTAGGGAGACTCATTGATGTGAAGGAATGGAGGAGAGGAATATGGTTGGGGAAGAGGTTAGTGTTTGGAAGGAGAGTCCCCGTCCATAATAACACGGGGTAATTCTCCTTCAGGGGTTTTCTCTCCTTTTTGTTTCTTGGCCTCTGGTTCATATGGGGCAGCTGTTTTCACTAAACATGTACTGCGCTGCACAAAAAAGACACCACATTATCGTTCATAAGATGTAGCACTCTGTTCGCCACAGCTTTGTTTGGCTGATACTTCTCAGCAAAGACTTGAATGCCCCTCCATTTTGCACAAAAGTGGACACACTCACGACACACTTATGCCTTTGTTCAGCTCATAGTGGCAGCTTGGGGTGGCGGTTTCTGGGTCGTGTTCTGAGGTGGAGTTTGCGAACATAGACAAATTTTAGGTGAATTTCTGGTCGTCAAACGATTTGGTCGCACTCGGGGCGTTCGTGAACCGAGGTTCTTCTGTAATATACTTTTCTCATGAGCGAGAGTGCTTCACAGTGATTTTCTCATGGGTGGGGATAAGAGTATATTCAATAAATTACCGAATTTTGAAATAAATTTGATAATATTTACAATTGTGAATCATTGCAATATTATTCACAAAATTATATTTGATATCACAACATCTGCAGGTAAAAGAAATTCACAATCTAGCTGTTGTTATTCTCCTTTACTTTCCGCTAGTCCCTAAAGAACATATATATTTAAGTAAAAGTGATTATTACTTGTAATACTTATCTCAGCACTTATTTTTTAAAGCTGTTCGGTGTATTTGTGTCTTGTAGCAAAAACATAAAACAACACTACGCTAATTGTGCTAGCATTTCTATGAGATTTGTAATGTTATGTTAGCATAATGCTTATGGCTAGCAACAATGCACTAAACGCTAGCTAATTTAGCTGCTAGTGAATGTTAAATGCACTTGTTAGCTTATATTTTTCAGTTGCAACTCTATTATTTATGTGGTTTGTGACCATATTCAGGTTGATCAAAAAGAGAAACAATTGGTACTGTTATTATTTCAGGTTTACAGTGTTGTCTTCAATAGACATCTGAAACTAAGAAACTGCTTCCTGGGTGGATACTGAAGGGATCTATTAGCTGTAGCTAGGACCAGCCTACCTCATTCATTTTTTTTAAATAATCATAATCCTAAATACGTTTTTTTTTTTTTTAAGTGAAAATTTTGTGTATCTTTTGTTATTATTAAACATTTTGTCAGATGTTGGGGGGAAAAAAAACAGGCCAAAAAAAAAAAGGAATTGTCATCATGTTTCGGCCATCGGCTGAGCAGAGAGTTCAAGGAGCAGAGTGTTCCATTAAACAAATTGAACATGAATCTTAAGCATTAGCCCACATCCAGACACTATAAATTCTGAGTTGACAATGCAAAGTCTCCTTCCCAACACCTCCATCAGATTCTTACATAGCTATACACATTTATATTAACATACAGCAAAGAAAACTAAACAAATTGCAATGTTACAGGCTGACATAATTGAATAAGTGTGTTATTACTACATTGCCAAAGGCTAAATACTAATGAGTCACTCTTTCTTTGTTAGACTTATCTTTAATAAGCTCAATTTATTTCTGTATAAATTTCAAGAGAGGCTGGTGCATATGAAGCAGTACAAATCAGATCTGGACACAGTATATTAAACATTACCAGTCACCAAAGAAGCTCTACTAAGTCTAAAAACCACAAGAAGGTAAAAAACAAGATGAAAAAAGTAGGAGCGTGAAAGAGATAAATTTCTTCTTTTTTTCAGGAACAGTTGGTGTATTTGGTAAACTCTCTTTACTACACTTTACTGACTTTTGCACTATCCTCTCCCTCGAGCTCGTGATATGCCAGGTAGTGAGTGAGAGAATGAACTTTGCTGTGTTATATAAAGCTGACAAAAGATAATAAAAAAAAAACACAGTCCCCTCTGAGAGAGTGTATGTGTTACATTCTAAATGGCTACTATTGATCCAGCATGATTACTATTGATATGGTCTTGAGCCAGAAGAGGAATAACATGAGATCATTACTCTGGACATGCACAGTGCATAAGCTTCCATTTTAAATTGCAACTTGTCTTTTAAATTGCAACAACAACAACAACAAAACTATTTTCATTTATCATAATTATGAGGCTGCTGCTTAATTCTCTGTATTCTGAGAGAGGATTCTAAGCATTCTGGATGCTGGTTCCTTAAGCATCCTTAAGGAATAAGGATTCTGCTAATCCCCCACCCCATAACTGTTATCCACTGCCTATTTTCCACTGTTCCAGAGCATATTTGCCATGTTAGACTGACATTTGCTCACTATAGCTGAAGTATTGATTGACAACATCCTATTGTTTTTTTCCCATTCTGCCTGCACAGGGAATATGATGAGTCTGCCCTTTTCACTCTTACAACACTACAGACTCTTATTAGAATGCTTCCCACTAGACTTGGACTTGTATTTTAAAGTATTCCTGACAGACCAGGGCCTTGGCTTTTGTCTATTGCCATTGCATGGATGAAAATGATGGAAATGTATAGTAGGCAGGTATGCTATATCTATGCAAAAATGAAAGTGCTTTCCCACTCTCTACCATATGTTTCTGATGCAACTACCACATTAAACCGTAATACATAACAGAAACAAAAGCACCATTCCTCTTAAACTTGTCACCAGAAATACTGAAAAGCTGAGCTCTGATCTGCACTCTAAACAATCTGTGTACAGCATATGTAGCTTTCACTTGGTTTCTCAATCTCCCTCAGAGAGACAGGGAGATGAAGAAGTGATTTGTCTGAGTTTAGGAGACAGGCAATTTCGCAGCAACGGATAAATGATCAAGCAAGACAATTGGAAAGAACCGATCCATGTGGCTGCCAAACTCACTGGCGTTAACCCTGACATCTCTAGATAGGAGATACACATTCACTGCCTTATATTTGTCTGAATTATGACAGTCAACATGTACAAGCAATCTGAAATCGAAAAGGATTTGATTATTTAAACTAAAATCAATGGCTCTATTTACTATATACAGTAAACACTAATGTATATTCAACTAACGGTTCATTTTTTAAATCAAATATGTATGGTCTGTTAGAACAACTGAAATATTTAATATCTCCTTAGTTGATAGTACACACAGTGCAACTTTCAAATTGTCTAATACCTTTTCTAATTAAGCCTTTAAGCAGTAACAATTGATTGAGGAAAGTGGCAGCCAGCCAAAAAAAAAAAACAGAAGAAAAGCTCCACAAGGGGTAAATGCTAATATGTGAAAACTATATTAGACAACAAACTGTAGTTAGTAATATGTAGAGTCTTCTGCACCTCTACACTGCATCCTCCCTGCAGCACAATTTGTAGAACTAAATTACAACTACTGTAGATCTAAGGCCTACAACATATTATTGAATACAACCTACATTTTATAATGAAGTTGGATGTATAAACCTTGCTTAGGAACCACTTAAGAAAAGACTTGGAAACTCATAAAATGCCCTGCCAACTGGTCAGTCTCAGTCTTGGGTACTTGAGCACTACATACTGTACATGGATCAATTAATTAAAGGACTTATAATCACTCAGTGGAATCAGTTGAATGCTTCTTTTAAAATGGCTGTCGGAAAAAAAACTGCAATGTGTGGGACATGGAGTTCTGATTGAGAAATACTGTCCTATCCAAAATGAGAACAAGTACAAAACACAATTGTGCTGATGTCCCTTTCTCCTCTGAAAAAAAAATTAGCAGAGGGTACGGAGCCAAAGTTGGCAGCAATATAAAATAAGGATAGCTTTCAAGAGAGAATTCTTAAACACAAGGCCACCATAAACCAAATAGAGAAAGGACATACTGTACCTAATTACCTTCCTGGCTTGCAGCGATGCTGTGGTCATTCAAAGTCAAATGTGTTTAATCTAGCTCTAGCCTCTTCTTCTGACAAAACCTGACTGATATTACACTATACAGTAGACATTCTTTTAAACTTGCGGTCATACGAAAATGTAATATAATGAGAAGATATTAAAATGCATAATATATTCTGTTTTGAAAACAACATATTGCACTCTGGATAGTCTGCTTTCCTGTAACACAGAGACCATCTGGAGGAGGAGGGATTTCCCCTCAGTCTGTTTCTCTGATCTATTGACGAAAAAAAATCTCTAGAACAAACACTATATGGCCAAACGTTTGGACACCTGCTAGTCAGGCTCATATATGTGTTTGTTCCAGACTCTGGCTGCAAAGCACATAATTGTATAGGATGCCTTTATATGACAGAAGATTACAATTGCCCTTCATTGGAATCAAGTGACCCAAACATGTTACAGCATGACTGTGCCCTTGTGCTCAAAGTGAGCTCTATAAAGACGTGATGCACCAAGGTAGGACAGGAAGAACTTGAGTAGCCTGAACACCACTGAACACATTTGGGATGAACAGTAATGATTCTCCTGTGGCTGACAGGGCAAATGACCTGAATGGGCAAATCACCACAGCCATATCCCACAAATTTAAATGAAAGCTTTCTAAGGGGGGGTTTAGGCTTATTGGAGGTTATTATACCATCAACAGTGGACTAATTCTGGAATGGGATGTTCAGTAGTCAAATAGGATCAGGTGTCTATATGGTGTGCTGTACAAAAGTCTTGAGCCCCACCCCTCATTTCTTCATATTTTACTTCCAAAGTGCCAGAACTTCTTGTATTCCAATGTAATATTGAGGAATCATTCTCCAAGCTTCCTACTGACTCTTGTTTTTCGCTCTCACTTTCAGTCCAGTCCCTGTACTTGACCGGTTTCAGGGGAATGTTTTTTGTTGGTTGAGCCACACAACGACGTACCGATCATTCAACCACAAACCAGTGGCATGAACCAGTATGGCATGAGGTCTCGATGATGGAAGATAATCAGGCTGGTGATTTATCCAATTTTGATCTATTTTTTGTATTGTTTTAATATTTTGTTCCTGAGTACCCATGTTGTTTAGAGGATGTGTGATTATAAGATTAAAAGGTAAGATTTATGCTTTATTACTGGGAATAAATATTGCCAGATTTTGCAAACATTACGTTTTGAAAAAGCAGTGTCAGTCTAGTGCCCACTTGGTGCCTGATATCTTTTGCATACATTTATGGCCATGAGCTTCAGAATTATACAGATTGAAATCTGGATCTCTGCACTTGCGTTTGTTTGTTTCCAGAATTCTGAACACTGCTACACAATGAGCTTTTCAGAACAAAATATAGTCACTGAACTAAAAAGAGGTCATGGAATATAATGAGAGTTTTGTTCATGTCATTTAATGTGTTTTTCCTAGGGGGATTTGGGACATGCTTGGTGAATGGTCAGTTGCTTATTTCTGTGGAAATAGCCTGTCCTTGACCATGTTTATTGACAAAATGTACCAGGCTCTGGACAGTGAAGACAGTCTGAATTCACAGATTTCTTTTTAAGCGGGGTGGAAGAGAGGGGTTGATTTTGGGAAATTATCACTTTAGTAATCTATGTTCTATGTGTTCCTATGTAATCCAGCTGGCATGTCTCAAACAGTTATGATGGTTCTTTATATGTTTAAGCATTGTGCTAGTATTGCAAAAAGAATCTTAAATGCACATAAATCATAGTGAACATGTTTATCTGTAATCAGAGGAGTAAACCAAGATGAAAACCTAACAAAAGATTGTTGGATGGCACAGCTAAGCTTTTGCTTGATCAGTGGGAGAGATTGCAGGTTCAAATCTGATGATATCACAGCCAACCATGGCCTGGAGTGTAAGATAGCATAATTGGTTCAGAAAGATGACTTTCCTCTCTCTCTGTTACATGAGAAGCAGTTCAAAAAGACACATCTGCTGCCTTTTATAAGTATTGGAGAAAACACTTTCTAGCCTTCATCTGCCAACTTTGGTAGCTGTTGTGAGCTTGTGGAAATGTTTTTTGCTGGTCTGCACTATGTTTAATTATACTGCAAAAATGACCACAAATACAATATCCACAGTAAAATGGAAGATTTTAAATTATCAAATACAACATAAAATATAATATTAGTTGTTTATTAATATTTAATATTAATATTTAATTAATATTTAATACGAATACTGTTACTTATTAATATTGTTACTGGTGGCTGAGTGGTAGGTGTTTGACCTGCCATGCGGACGACCCGGGTTCGATTTCCAGCCAGTGCCCAAACCCCCCAGCCATTGGATGCAGTGCCGGTCCCAAGCCCGGATAAAATGGGAGGGTTGCGTCAGGAAGGGCATCCGGCGTAAAACCTGTGCAAAGTTGTTGTGCGGACCGGATATTCCGCTGTGGTGACCCCTTGCTGGGAGCAGTCGAAAGACCAACGACAACTGTGATATGAGTCATTTTTAACAATTCTTAATAAGATCTTTCGACACAAGTTTTTATAGTAATTATTCTTAACAGTTGAAATGATTATTCGTGATGCAACTGCAGGTTTTCAATTTTGCACAGCGTGTTATCCTGAGAATAAAAATCAACACTTTTGGAGCGAATGCTGTAAGACTGCTTGTCCTGGTCTGACACAAGATGCAGTCAGTAAAAATCAGTAATTTAACCCAGGGCAACAACTCTACTTTTGCAAATCTATGTTCTTAAGGTTAACCAAATATATTACTGTATGTGTTTCCTCTAATGCACTGAACCTTGCTGACAGAAGAAGAGAATCTATTGGAACAAATTGTCAACGCCAAAGAAATGTTATGGGGTCAAACACTGAGGCTCAGAGACACTTCACTGACTGTAATACAAAACCCTGGTTCAAATGAGGGAAATTACTGCATGCTAGCTGTAACATGCTAACATTTTCTATAACTAAACTTTATTATTATTATTTTTTTTGCAAATAGCTATATATCCTCGTTTGGAACGTACACCTTTTTGACAAAATGCGTATTTGTCACTTGATTAGTAAAGAAAGCCAAAATAACATTTGCTGGGAATGGACTAAATGTGTTTGACTTTTGTCTGTTTATAGATTGCGACCACCATTGCAGTTATTACTGCAGTCAAGGACTTTGATGATAAGGTGCTGTCATCATCTCCTGAAGCGCTAGAGGGGGAGGCTGATGATGCATTGCAAACTGAAATTTTGTTTTGTTTTAAATGTTACTTATTAACTTCAACAACTGTTGTAATTAAAATGGTTTTGTGTGCAACAAAACTCAATATATAATAATATACACTGCTTGCCCAAAAAAATCTCACCACATGGATTTTACTAAGAAAATATATAAGAAGCTTCCACTGGATAATTACTGCAGTGATTAATATGTTTCAGCTGGGAACAAGTTATTTAACCCTAACTGATGCAGTGAGTAGCTTCTCATTTCCTAAATAACCATGTTAGAAAACATATCCTGTGGTCAAGGGTTACATTATTGGCCGGTATCAAGGAAAAAAAAAAGAGATTGCTGAAACTACTAAAATTGAATTAAGAACTGTGCAATGCATATTAAAAGCTGAACCATCATCTACAAGGAATAAATGTGGTCTAAATTTTTTTTTTTTTAATGATCATGATTGGATGGGTGCATCAGGGTGAGAAGAGAGGTAGATGAAGTGATGCTCCCATCATGCCTAGGACCGAGCTGTACAAGCCTGTCTGTGCAGTGTTATGATCTGGGGGTGCTTCAGATGGTCATACCCGAAAATTGGATGATCAGCTGATGACCTGAACAAACTGGGTTAATAACCAGTTAAATAACCAGATTTTTCCATCAATAGATTTTTTCTTCCCTTATGGCATATTACAAGATGACAATGTCAGGTTTCATTGGCTCAAATTGTGAAATAATGGTTCAGGGTGCATAACACCACAGTGTGCAGTCCCTAACACCACTGAGAATCTTTGGGGTTAATCCATATGTCTTAAGCTCCCTGAACCACTCTTTCATGACTTCCATCATCAAGATCTTAGAGAGAAACTAATGCCACTTTGGATGGAAATAAATGTTGTGTCACTGCATAAGCTTATCGAAACGACGCCACGGCAAATGTGTGTCGTAATCAAAGCCAAAGGTGGTCCAATTAAATATTAACTTTTTTGCTAATGTATATAAAACCAGCATATTGTTTATTAGACTAAACTGCACATTCACAAGCATAAACACAAATCTAGACTGATTTGTCATTTTTTACAAAACTTTGGGAGGTGTATTTATAAGGGTTTGCAAAATTATTAAAAAATCATACTGATATGACCAAAACAATTTGATACAATATTTTGGTATTGGTGTCTTTTACTACCCTTTAATTACACAAAGAAAACATGCACAAACATTTTTTCTCATTCTCTAAACTCATTTGTTGTTCAAAATTACCAGAATGAATTTATCTCATATTGCAGTGAAGCCCTCATATGCAAGATATATGTCTAAAAAACATACTTCTAACCTCTGCACAGCCTGTATAGTACAGTTTACTGTGATCACTACATTCCCCCAACTTGCATCGTGCTCTTTATTAGAGACCTGCCACTGCGGCTACGTTAGCGAATTGCATAATTAATTACAGTCCTTGTCAGTGTTACTGCATCAGCTGTGACAGCTTTATCTCTTGAATTGAACTCGAGCTTTAAACAGAAAATGATTTCATTCCTAAGTTTACAAACAGTGATTACTGTATTGGTCCGCAATAATGTAGAACTAGGGAAATATTAAGCAAATCTTGTATGAAGTATGCAAAGGAACAGTGGCATACATGGTTGGAGTTTGGAGAAACAGAGAGTAAAGGAAAGAAAAAAAGGGAAATCCCTTACCAGGAAATGGTTCTATCCTTCCAGTGTGAGCCCACCCATCCAAAACGAGTGGTGGACTTAATGTCTCAGTCGTGAGGTAACATCCCCCAATGACTCTTCCATCAGAGCAAACTGCAGCGCCCCTCACTTCCCTCTACTGCAGCAGAGCTCGCTGACACACACACAGTAACCCCCATCGCACACACACACACACACACAAGAGTCCGCTCACTGTTATCACACCACCCATACCCTTTATCACACACATCTCTCTCTCTCTCTCCGTCTCATTACCTCTCCTCAATTCTCTCTCTCACACTGACATATACACATGCTCTCCCTTGATTCCTTTCTAATACTCATTTACTTCCCGTGTCTCTGCTTTCTTTCTCTCTCTCTCTCTCTCCTCTCATTTAGGATGCTGCTCACATACTGCTGCATGCAGAAAGCTACGCCCAAACGCGTACAGGAGGACAATGTTAAATGATAAATATGTAAAATCCTCCTCCCTTTGGGACGGTACTGGTTTAGCAAGGAAAAAGAGGTAGCTGGGACAAACGGTGTGCTCACACCAAAACTGTAGGGGCTAAATAACATACTACTCGCTCGGCGACGCAGTATAATAAAGACTTTTACAAATCTGACAGTCATGGGGTTTTGCAGTAATTCATACTCACTGGACACTTTAATGGGAACACATGCACACCTGGTCATTCATGCAGTTATCCAATCAGCCAATCACGTGGCTGCAGCACAATCCAAGATGAATCCACATGATCTCTGGGACTTGGTTGCTGGTGTCAAACAGACTGGTTTTGTTATGTCAGAAATGACTTATTTCTGGGGATTTTCATTTTAGTTCAGCTGCATTTTATTTATGTAACTCTTTTACACAATGAACTCTGAATAAGAGAGAGAGACAGAGATGTTTTATATAGAGAGATTCAAATTTATATATAGATATGGGACATTTTCAAGTACACCAGCATCTAAGTTTGCACATAATGGTGCACAAAACAAAAACAGTAGGGATAATTCTGCAGGCAGAAAAGCCTTGATGATCAAAGATGTTGGAGGGGAACAAACGTAGGATGGTAGGGTAATTAACCAACCACTCTATACACACATGGGGAGCAGAAAAGCATCTCAGAACACACAAAGATTAAATCCTTGTAGTCTTGAGTAGGCTACAATGGCAGAAAACCATATCAGGGTCCACGTCTGTCAATTAGGAACAGGAATGTGAGTCTACTGTGAGCACAGGATCACCGAAACTGGACAGGTGAACTGGACTTTGTTCAGTCTTCAACTATCCAGTTTAGGTAAACCTGTGCTCACAATAGATTCATATTTCTGTCCTTGGCTGACAGGAGTGTAAGTCAATGTTGTTCTTGTCACTGAGTCACTAAGACCCCTTTTTGTCTCATTAACTGAAGTGATGGAACTTGATTGCCTGGTTAATTGCATGAGTCTCTAGGAACAATAAACATCAATAAAAACATATAGATAGTGGCATAGATAGTCTACATACAATGATCTATGTCTGAATTAACATTATGATTAAAATAAGACATAAAGGCTTTTTGAACAGTTCTAGGACTATAAGATTAGAAGCATTGACAAGCATTCTTTTTCTTTCTAGCTTAGGATGACAAGCATGTGGTACTGCCGAACTGTTGTTCGTTCTCTTATGAATCATATTCGAAAGTTTGGGACAGATGTTGTAAAAATGTCCAGGTGGTGCAGTTTACCCGCATCTTCTTGTCAAACTAAATTGGGTTTCAGGCAGGCCTCAAGCATACAAAGTAACAGAAAGTGCCTTCTTTGGTTTCCATCTAAAACAGGAGTTACAATCCATCTGCAGTGCATATTTTAAAACCCTGCACACCCCCACATTATTAGGAATTGAAACTACACAGCGGTCGCCAAGCCCATTTATCTCCCCGCCACAGTCATTCGAGTGAAACAACAAGATTTATGCACGTCATAAAAATCCCAACATTTTATTAGTTCAGGCCAACCATGCTGCAATTTAGATTTTTCCTTCCATGTATTACCGAGAATATTCTTAATAGTGACCAAAAGAGTCATTTCGAGATATAGAGCTGTTAATAATGCAGGAGTAAGAGGCAGGCCTGGCTGTCAATCCAGCAGACTGGTTTGTCAAAGCAGTGATAGTGATTTGACTTTTATCAAAATAAATGCTTTAAAAGAAACATTCAGTATTAGATAGATAGATTATTGAGCACATTGTGTCGGCCCAAATATATTTTGATCATATCTAAGGACATTTGTAGAAAAATGTGCTGGTGATACTGCAATTTTAAACATATAAACACAGTAATATGAGTTCTGAGGGTAGGGATAAATCATTTGAACAGTTTGTTGGTTCAAAAGTAAGCATATATATATATTTTGTGGAAAAAATGGGAACTGCATGACTGCAGTCTCTGTGTGTGTGTGTATAACCTGGTATACATAGAGGAGAACTTCGTACAAAAGAGTGAGAGAGAGAGAGAGAGAGAGAGAGAGCATTTAAATCCACATGAATATGAATGAATATAGTCTATGGAATACATTAAAGCTGTTTACTAAATATAATATTTCACTAATTAGATTTGCCAATGGCTGTATTCATCAGTGCAGCATACAGACTTAAAGTCACGCTTTAAAAACAGGCTGAGCCTCATCTGTGTGTGCTGCTGAACGGATACCTTAGTGTGTGTGTGTCTTAGGGTGAAAAGAAGCTATGCTGGCACTGTGCCACAAGGTGCCAACTCTGCTGGATCATCTTTCACCACATGGAGCTTGCCACTCCCAATTCAATTAGCCAATCTGAACACAAGGCAAAAGTAATAAAAGTGACAATGTTAATCCTTAGCTCATGATCCACACTTATTCCTATACAGTTGCTATATACCTGTACCTATCCCTATACATTATACCTATAATGATTCATCAGCCATGTAAATGTAAAAAAAAATATTCAGAAAGTCAAGAATAGTGATGATTTTATTATATTTAATAGATGACGTGTGATCCTTTTAATCTCTGAGTCACTGCTAAAAGGACGATAACATAACCCACATCCACATTTGCCCTATATAGAGCATAATGCATAAATGTGTGTGCTCACTTCCATCTAATTAACCCAAAACGCTGTGAACAGGTCTAATTTTGGCACAGGATTAACGTGAGTAGTCTGGTAGTAAGACATCTTTATGAATAAATAATTGTCAGAATTTATGCGGCATGGCCACTTTATCTCTGACTAAAAGACTCATATATTAATTAACATTGAGCATATTATTATCTGATCTATTATTTCATTTTAGAATTGTGTCTATCTATCTATCTATCTATCTATCTATCTGAATGTCTGTCTGTCTGTCTGTGTATAGGAAATTGTATTATGATATCTTCTATCTTCCACGATATGTTCAGACATATTCCATCCTCCCAGTGAGAAGTCATTTGATTCTTGGCTGTGAAGCGTTGACACAATCACATTTTGCAATCATGAGCAGACCCAATGCTCTCAGCACTGAAACTCCTCTATTGATTGGCATATGATTTATTCCACAGAAAACGGGGTTCCTTTTTTGTTTAGAGAGATGTATGCCTATGTCTGTTTGTGTGCGTGGGTGTGTGGCGGGCAAGTATGGATATATACTATAGGGTATGCTTTTAAAATAGTCAGCGGTCTATCGAAGCATTAGCTTTGCCAAAAATGTCTTTTGTTTTAGCACAAAAACAGCTGGCGAGAAACTAGATTGTTGTCGTGCATTATCTGTCACCCTGGTGAGAATATAAATGACCTGTTCCTATAGAAGAAACTGTTGTGGAAGACAGAGTGAGCCAGCTGACAAGTATGCCAATCATTCATTCTTCTTCTCAAAGGACAAAAAACTTTTGTGTATAACACATATTTTGGCTGTAAATATGATAAATATGAAAAATTCTCTTCATTATCAATATTCATGAATTACAGTTGGCCAGCTCCACATTCTTAACAAAACTGGTCACATACTGTATCGGTCAGAAGCTACGCTATTAAATTAAATGTAATTTTGTGATAGAGCAATTCAGAATCGTTAACTTATGAATTAAAAACTGTATTTCGTTAAACCATTTGGTTTACACCCGCATACAGGGCTCTGTGAACATACATTAACACACTTACTTATTCCTAGAGATAATTTAATAAAGTCAATCATCAGCCGGCACATTTGTAGGAAGATGCTGAAGAATGTTGAGGAAACCACAGAAGAAGATGAGAAAGTTGTAGGGTATAGCCAACAATATATACATTATATATGATGTTCAAGTCAAACCGGGACTTTTGTAGAACAGCAGTTATGCGAGTAAAAACTCTAATGCAATCATCCCATTGTTTTCTAGTGCTTGGATACCATCAAAATAGAAAGTTTTCTCAGTACACCAGAGCAGTGATCAGACCATCTGCTACACGCTTGAAATTCTGGCTTACCAGGAACTCCTTTAATGGGCGTTTCCTTTAATGGAAAAACATTTGTTGGTTTGATCATCAAAAGCGTTGTTTTTGAAGGGCTACCCACTGCACCACTTGCACTTTAAAGGAATTAATGAGTTACTGTCACACCCACCCTGTACAACCCTGACCTTACTCCAACCCATTTCCACCTGTGTGGGATATCTATGGAGTTCCTGGGAGGACAGCGTTTCAGCAGTGACAATGAGGGAAATGCTTGGCATGGGTCTGGTGTACTGAGAAAACTTTCTACCTTGATGGTATCCAAGCAGTAGTTAAACACTGGGATAAGTGCATTAGTGGAGTAGGGGTGTATATAGAGAAATAAAGATAGATTTTACTCTGATAACTGTTCTGTTATTCGGAACTGGTTTGACTTGAACATGCCTCACACACACACACACATATTGGGGCAAAAAAGTATTTAGTCAGCCATCAATTGTGCAAGTTCTCCCACTTAAAAAGATAAGAGTGGCCTGTAATTTTCATCATAGGTATACCTCAACTATGAGAGACAAAATAAGAAAAAAAATCCAGAAAATCACATTGT